>JARFIW010000806.1:0-600000 GCA_036346225.1 Platerodrilus igneus | reverse complement strand
TATAGATAATGTTTCAAACAGTTTTTAACATTTGTTGCACTGTAACTATCTCGTACTCGTTCCATTACTGAACGTGGTTGTTCATATTCTATATCTGCTTCATTTACAGCCTCTAACCATGCATTTATAAACATCTCCTTTTTCATCTCCACCAGATTGTGTAAAATGCAGCATGCTGATATTACACGAGGTACAAATGTATAATGTATATCAATGCGTTTTAATAGACATCTCCAGCGGGCTTTAAGTCTACCAAACCTATTTCCACACATACCCGACCACTGTTTAAATAAGCATTAAAGGATTCCTCTGCAGGAGATAATTGTGTTGTTTTAGTGAAACCTTTAATAAGCCATTGTAACAGTCGATATGCTGGATCTCCTATAATTATATGTGGTATATTTGTACCATTTACTACACTTGTATTCTAAAAAATCAACGCAAATAATAAAATTTTGATTTAACCATCAGAACATTACCTTCGGTATTATACATTCCCAGTTTTTAAATAAACCAGAACCTTTCAATACAGCAGCATCGTGAGATGAACCTGATGCTTGGCAGTTTATGTTTCTAAATCTGTAATTATAATAATAGCTTTACTAATAAATACTTCTACTATGTGAATTTTCTTTTTACCTGTATGAGTAATCCACTGCCGCTTGCAATACCAATGATGGCCACCCCTTTCTATTGACAAAATCCCTATAACCATCAGCCGGGGGCAGAATAGGTATGTGTGTACCATCTATTGCTCCTATCAGTTGAGGTATGTTCGTTCTTTTTTCAAAATTAAATGCAATATCTACACATTCGGCATATTTAAACACGTTTGCATCAATTCTTTATTAATGCATGTAACAACTTCGTGAACACACTTTCCAACTGTGGTTTTATGGATGCCAAAACAATTACCAACCATTCTATATTCGCAAGAACTTGCCAAATATAATAATGTTACGGCCACTTTTGTTTCCACAGATAATGATATCTGGGTTTTCGGATGATCTGGATCAGGTTCCAAAGTCGTTCGTAGTTGATCACACAACCACAAAAATTTTGACTTTCTAATAAGGAAATTTTCGATCCAATCCTCATCATTAAAATGGTTTTGAACTATTTGATTCCACCAATCGCCACCTCGGGTTTTCATCCAAATGCTCTTGAATTTCGTGAATTGTAAAACTGTAGCTATGTCTAAAAGTTGATTCTTTGGTGTTGTTGCTATCAAGTATTCGAGTATATTTTGGCTTAAACGCTTCCGATTCGAAAAAATTATTCTCCAGAAATGTATTGTGCTAGCATTTATTAACTTTAGTGCAGTATGCCAAAAGGCTAATATAAATTTCATGGTATTTTTTAAATCTTGTGTTGGCGACATGAGTAGATACAACTTCAAACAGGAGTTACTACTCTGGTTTATAAGTGGGGACTTAGAAACACCGTTTGTGTATAGGGCCCGTGAACCATCGGTAGTTATTACTACCGTAGTCATAACTACGGTAGTTATCGTTCGTGTATACGTACTGAATTATTTGGAGGAGAAGCAACGCGAAACGCGATGAATAATTGATAATTTTGATTTGAAAAAAATACCTAACACCACCAGATGCGCACAGTTTTAATTTTGCAGCAACCGGTCCACAAGTTTAGAAGTAGCATTCAGTAAAAGCAACACATTGTCACAGAAGTAGATACAGTGGAACGTGCAACCCTGATATGTCAAACTTCGATTACTCGAACATTTCGATTACTCAAAGTCTCATGGCATTACCTGCAATATTTCCATATACAAGCATGTAAAAATGTCCTGATAACTCGAATTTCGATTAGACGAATTCTCCGATATCTCAAAGTATTTAACATTCACACAGAACATTATTTACTGCTATTTACTTTTGATAACTCGAATTTTTAAAACTACCTGTTCAACCTACCTGACAATTCTTTCAAACCCGTAGGCGCCGCTTTTGTAGAAACCCCGCAGTGGTATGGTCTTTTAATCCTCTTGTTCAGTTTATCTTGTTCTCTTGAAATTATTAAACTATGATTGCCAGTAAATACGAAAATACAGAGATATTGAGAAGGTAAGTAAAATTTACGGTAAACATTCTTATAAAAACATGAATGCCATTGAATTACAAAAAATCAGTTTGTTAGACCGAGACCTATTTAGCAATGAAGCTTGGGACGATGTTACTTCAGGCGTCATATACAATTGTTTTAGGAAAGAGGGTTTCACTAAACTTGATATTCTACATCGCGATCTAATATGGGAAACTGAAGATGAATTTCCACTGTTGTATTACATTAAAAAACATTGATGTATACACAAACTTAATGTAAAATTGTCTTGAAATAAGCTTTCTCCACATACATTGATATTCAAAATGATGTTGCAGATCTGTTTGTAATACACATAACTGGAATTTGATAATGCAAATTTTTGATAAGTCGAAGTTGTTTTTTCATTCCCTTCAGATTCAAAGTTCGACTGTATATGATGTTAAAGGGATAAAAAATACTAATCGTATTAAAGCTAACTTTTTACATAAAAATTCATATCTCGCGCTACTCAATTATATTATTGACGTTTTAGATCCGAATTCTTAGACATTTTTAAGGCGCCCTCTTACTTAAGTATAAAGGACACTTCACTTTCTGTCAATTAAGCTAAATGTACACTCAAACATTCGATTGGAATTCATAAAGGTATCCTAAAGTGAGGGTTTGTTATCGTCGCCTTAGGTGAAATTGTCGACTTTTTTCGTTGATTTCAACTCACTACTACGCGCAAAGACTTATATTTTAGCATGTAAAGTGTAAGCGACTATACTACAACCACTATAATTATTGTTCATCCCACGGACCTATGTCCATCCGCTCAAAAATAATAGGTATATATTTGTGTGTTTTGTTCATTAAACCAGCGGTAAACATGAGTTTAATTAAACGTTGTGTATTCACGGTCGATGAAAAACTATATTTAAAAGAACTTGTTGGGCAGTACTACAACATTATAGAAATTAAGAAAAGTGACTGCGTTAGTTAACCGAGAAGGAGAAGGCTTGGATGAAGTTAATGAATGAATATAGTTGTTTTACCGAAAATAACAAAGTGCGTGCATATAAAAATCTTGATTTTTCATAACAATATCTGATACATAATTTAATTTGTAGCGCACCACAGATCAACTGAAAAAATGCTGGGAGAATGTGAATGTTCGGAAGAAAAAGGAATTATCAGAAGAAAAGAGGCAAAGAATGCTTACTGGAGGTGGAAGTTACAAGCTCCACACAATTCGAGTGATGATATTATTGTTGACGACATACTAGATTGCGTTGACATTGAATTATTCCACACAATCGACAGTGATACAGTAATGCTATTACAAGATATAAGTAAATCATGTACAAGTAACATATTAGGAAGTACAGGTCTGTATTCCATAACTGTAATGAAATTAATTAAGAATTAGTGTTAGATATGTCTATTACAAGTTCGGTAGATTATGAAGATAATCTACAATTACAAGATACAGGTTTATTTATAATGCATTCGTTTGTGATATATATCTTATATACCTTATGAAACAGGTTCTGTGGATGATCCTGCAATAACATTAGACCTGGACCATAACTATAGTCGTACTCCATCGGACGACGAGCCCAGTAGTAGGTATATAATTATATTTATGCAAGTAATTAATGAATATTGTTGTAAAAGAAAAGCCCAATAGACTTGTTAAGAAGCGAATAAGACCCAGTGTCTTTACATCTCGAGCGACGGCAATTGAACATGAATTGGAAGTGCGCTCACAAAGGAACAAAATATTAAAACAACAACAACTGGAACTTTACAATCTGCGTGTCCATGAAATTGAACTGAAAGCGGAGGACCAAAAGCTGGAAATGGAGTTCAATAAGGAACGTCGAAAAATTCAACTTCAACAGGAGAAAATGAAGCTGGAAATTTTGCTAAGTGCAATTAAAACATGAAAAATTAAAAATTGAACAAATAAATTTAGATTAGGTGTGTGTGGGTATATATAGTTTACTATGTTTATGTAGAAATTAAAATAGGTGTAGTTATCAAATTTTACAGAAATATTGTAGCGGGGTACTAGTAACGCGTTTCACCAATTTAAACCAAGTAATAATAAAAGTCTTTATCACTCACTGTTCACAAGTCTAATTAACGGTATATGCTTTATTTATAGATGTTTTCAGTCCAATTAACAATGAAGCACTATAACATTAATGTTCTTTATAAGCACTAATATCTTCTTAAACTAAATTCTTAACCACAGGTCTATTAACAACACTAACACTCCTATAATTTATTTATTACACATTTGTCTATTTATGTATTCTACAAGCTGGCGGTACAATATACAAGTTCACATAACACAAATTTATATTTAGAGGTATTTCAAAACCTCATGAGCTGTTGCGCAGAACACCAATTTAAGTTATTTACGTTAAAGTGCATCCTAAAAGCATTGACAACTCAGCTGTTGATTCTAAATTCATCTGTCAATTATTTGCGTATTAAGGTTTGTGGTTCATTATTATCGTTTTTGATTATTATTTATGAGATTTCAGCTTTGATTCAACTTCAACCAGTTTTTCAAAACTACTGCAACTCGGTCTAGTTTTTTATTAGTACGTATACTGAAGGTTTCAATTCAATTAGAAGAATGATGTTGGGTTGTACCGATTATTTTGTTATTTCTGAGCTTTTAATTTTACAATGAGTAACCGCAAGAAAACTGTCTACAGTCAAGAAGGCGAAATTATTTATAGTGTGTAAATTTCATGAAAAAAGAAAAGAATGGAATGCGTGTTATTCCTATGAATAATTTACAAGAACGAGTAGCAATAGCAGCTGGAGTTGAACTAAACACAGCCGAGAGAATTATTTTAGAAGGAAGAAAATTAATAAGAGAAGTCCTAAATCTAATGCGGGCCAATTTGATGATCGTGGTAGTAATTCTATGGTTCTATGAAATATGCATTCTTAAAAATAATAAAAGGACAGTATTTTGGCTGCCACGAGTTTTAAAAAATTTAGCCTGTCTATTTTATCCTCACACGCACGGAAACATAATACACGAAAAGAACAATAAACAATACACCAAAAAAATTACAGGCTTCGCATACAAACATTGTAGTTTTATAATTTATATTATTTTGATAAATTATTGGTTATGCAATCCACATAGCATAACAGTTGAGTTAATTCAGAATGTGCATTCAAAAATTCAATGTTTCTAGATTTTACTTGTGTTGTTCTTTCTTTTTATACGATACCTCTCGCTTCCTTCATTGCGCATCTTACAGCCTATGAGATTTTAAAAGACCTATACTATTGGACTTTCAAAAGTGTAACTAATTAACATTACACGATATAATTTATATTCTACATTTGGATATGGACTAACTCTGTACTTCATTAGCGGTCTTATATATACCCTGAATTAAATAGATGATTCATACTCCGGTATATGCTGAAAAGTTCGAGACTTCTGTAGAATATACATCGGTTACGCCGCTTGTGTGTTTGACGGGTTGCCTAATAGTAGTTCGTTACAATATTGTTTTTAAATGTAAAATAAATCTTCACGTTTTTAATGTTAAATAATTTGGTATCAAATTTTAATTCCAAATATTTACAATACAGCCTAATTGTAATTATTCAACTTACAGTACAAAAAGCTTTCTAATTTGCAAAGTGCCTGGCAATAAAAGCAGCCCTAATTAAATTTCCACAAGTATTTTGTGCTACTGCTGCTACTGGCACAAATCTATCGACGAAATTTGGATCTGGGACAAACAGTTCATGCTCCATAATTGCAATTTTATGTAACACTGCTGTAGCAGCTATTATTCGTAGAGTTGTTCGCAAATTATAATTTAAACTTTTATTTAGGCAGCGAAATCTTTGCTTCCACTGTCCAAACGTTCTTTCCACAACATTTCGCGTAGCAATCTGTGCAATATTGTATCTTATTTCGGCTCTAGTTTATGGATTTGTCGTTGGTGTGTATAAATATGCTAATTGTGGATATCCACTGTCGCCTAGTAATATACCGTGAAGCCGGTATTGTTCAAATCAAAGTTTTAATGAGCTACTGTTAAAAATTCGACTGTCATGTGTTGATCCAGGCCATCTAATTACAATATCGAAAATTTCTGCATTAGGACCTGCAACGACTTGAACATTTATAGACATCCAACTTTTGCGATTTCGATAAACGTCGGGTGTAGGGCCTCCAGGACTTCTTATTTCAATGTGTGTTCCATCTAGACAACCAATAACACCAGGAAATCTTACAAGTTGAAAAAATTGCTGTCAAACCATACCTATAGTGCCAAGACCATCTGGAAATTTTAAATAATAACCCAAATTTCCAGACAGAACCTCTGAAATCGCTTTAACAATCCGACAAGCACTTGTCTGATTTATGCCATGTAGATCACCACAAACTCTCTAAAATAAATTTCTTAACATTTAGCTATAAAATGTTTTTGCTCAAATGTACTTGATGTATTCCTATTGCATAAAATCGCAAAGCCAATCATAATTTGATAACAGGTGGTGTTGGTAAACCCATTAAGTTTTGCATTTCTACACCTCTGGGAAACACTAATGGTAACAAAATATTTTGAATTGTTGGTCGCGAAAAAAGAGACCGCTGAACCAACTCGTTATTACAGTATCTTATGTAATGTTTAAAACAATATAAAAACTACTTTAATTAATACACAAATTTTGTTTTTAATGCTTCCACAAAATATTTGAGGTTATGATCATTGAAAGAATTATATCACACTTACCTTGGAATTGATAGATAATTGTTATCATCTACAATATGTTGAACAAATTCCCAAAAATCGTCATCCATTTTAACTGTATTGAACAAAAATATGTAGCGAAGTGTCACTTAAGGGAAACAGAATGACCCTCAGATTCGACTCACGTTTAAGTAAAGTGTTCCCTCTACTTACACTCAAGTGAAACTGTAAAAGCTCTGTGAATTCTGAAAGTGAAGTTGAGTGACTTGTAAGTATGAGGGCGCCTCAACTATTGTTTAAGAATTCGGGCCTTAGTGTAGTTCGGTATTGTTCATTGAACATTGGTGACAGTGAAGTGGTGGGGTTGATAGGTGCTCTGCTATAGTTGCTACTCAGTTATTGGCTGCTGAATATTACCCGACATTCGAGTTTTCTAGTCCACAGTTGACGGTTGACTACCGTTCGTTATGGTAGCTCGACTCGTGACATCAATGTCTTGTTACATGATTTGTATTTAGTATAGAATCAGTGAATCAGTCAGTATTTCCTCAATAAGTCTCCAATTATCAGAGACTCAGAAGTCTGGTTAGTAATATAGTAACAATAGTGTTATATAAATATTATAATGATGGCCGTATTGCGTGTCTTTATCATGCCGATGCCAGGTTATTAGGAGAGATTTTGCATCTCTTATTGTTATTGTCTACTTCATGTTATGCAAATGGTAAATATGGTTGCTGGTGTGGTACGGTAAATTGAAGAGCACGTGTTATGTTTATGTATAGCGTACTGTACAGATTTAACAGTCTTGAGGTTGAAGTAGATAATTAAGTTCTCGTTTTTTTTTCAGGCGAGGCCAGGATACCTACATATTAACCTACAACCTACCTATAAGTATAGTAAGAAAATAATGAGCAAACGAAGAAATATTAGTTCGAAAGCTATAGATTTCTATTTCAAAAAATTAACTTCAGATTCGTACGATACTGATAGTTTTGTAAGAGGCGTAACAATTCCACTTGAATCAATAGATTGTTTATGCATTGTTCAAAAAGATTCTGAAGCGTCAACTTTCAACAAAACACGCAACTAAACTCGGACGATTTAGGTCTTTTTGTAGATAAAAGCGTCGACGACTTCCAAACGTGCTATCTTCTTGAGCATCACTGCAGCCCCCCTGCAGGGTGTGCTTTTCCTTATTCAATACAGAATAAAAATGAAGGTGGTACAACAAAGCAAGTGAAACGATTTTTATCATGGCACCATGTAGAAAAATTTCACTGGTATATTTTCCAATACGCCAAGGACCTATTGTAAATATTGTGTTCTATTTGGTCAAGAAAAGGGAGGTCATAATAAGACTAATCCTTTGAAACATTTGGTTACCGAAGCGCTGACAAATTTCAAAAAACTTACAGGCAAAAACAGTGATTTATTTAGCCATAAGAAGAATAAGTATCATACAGATAATGTTGAAAAAGGCAAAGTTTTTCTTAAGAGCTATTATTGCACTGAGGCTGATATTAGAAACTAGTTAGACCAGGAGCGATTGAATCAAATAGAAGAAAACCGTGCAAGACTTCGTCCTATAATACAATCAATCATCTTTTTGGGTAGGCAGAATATCCCTTTGCCTGGTAATCGAGATTTTGGCGCGTTAATGGATTCCACATCCGAATCAAATGAAGAAAGCTTTAGGGACCTGCTTCGCTTCCGAGTTGGTGCTGGTGACAATGTACTTAAAAAACATTTGGCAAATTCTTCATTGCGTGCCACATATACTTCAAAAACCACTTAAAATGAGTTAATTGAATATTGCGGAAAAGAAGTTCAATATGTGATATTAACTAAAATTAAGGAAGCTAAACTCTTTAGTATAATCTTCGACGAAACAACTGATATGTCGCACACGGAACAAATGCCATTTAATCTTCGCTATGCACATCTAGGTAAAATCAGCAAAATTTTTTTCAATTCGTTGATGCATATAAAGTAGCACTAGAAAACAACGCTTCCAATTCAGAAATAAAACTAACCGGAAAAATTCTCGGACAAATTATTATCAAACTGATAAATGACATTTCTTTAAATATGGACCATTGCGTCGGAATTGCAACTGATAGTTGCAGTGTAATGACTTCACAAACTATTGGCGCAGTTACAGAAATTCTACTTTTTGCCAAAAATTTATCCAGATGTCCCTGTTACAACCACGCTTTAAATAATTTTATATCACAATCCAATAACGTCCACTCTATTAGAAATTCTGTTGGAATTATTAAATCAACTATTGCGTTCTTCAAACAGTCAGCAAACAGACATTTGATTTTGAAGCAACGACTAAGTGGTCAGCTTAACAGTTTGTATGAAACACGTTGGGTTAAGCGGCACAATTCTTTTGTACAATTTCAAGTTTTTTTACCTAGAGTAATTGATGCTTTACAAGACATTTCGTCTTGGACCGATAAGAACAGCAGTTCTACAGCAGCTACATTGATAGCTTCACTATTACAAAGTGATTTTATTGTAGCTCTTGTAGCAACAATGGATATACTAAAGTCGACTGGGCAACTGAGAAGATCCCCACCAACTTCTTTAGAGAAAGCGTCTCAAATAGTGAATGATACAGTGCAGTTATTGGAAGAAAAGAGAAGAAACTGTGAAAACAAATTTGCACATATATATTCAAAAGCTGTAAACTTAGCTTTCCAACTTGGTGCAGAAATTCGTTTGCCTCGGCGTGTGACTGCACAGTGCCATAGAGAGAATTATGCAACAGATAATACAGTAGAATACTACAGGATATTATTGTTTATTACTCTGATTGAAAGTATAATAAACGATCTGAAATCTCTCTTTCCTCAAGAATCGTTGGAATGTATCGATCTAAATAAACCCCTGCCTGACACATTTCTAAATCAAGAAAATATAAACGATTTATCTTGGCAGATAATACTACTTGCAAAATACAACGTATACTTAATAATATGTTAAGAGTAGATAATTGTTACTTGTTTGACAACCTTAGATACTCAGAATTACCTGTATATAATCACAAATTATTACCGATCTGGACTCGTCTCAAACGGATTCTTTTAGCCCTAATCTTCCAGTCATTCAAGTATTAATAATAAAATATAAGCTTACTCAAAATTGGCCTAATGTATTTAATGACAAATTAATTTGAAATATTTAAAGAGGATTTTAAAGCATTCAAACAAAATCATGTAAGAGGCCAAATGCATGCATGTGGTTTACATATAAATTAAATAAAACATGTTACCAAATATTGAAACTTAAACATTTTCTTAATTCTTTTTTCCCTCGTAGTAGTGATTGCCCTGGGAACATTAGTGGCTTGAGAATGCAGACGCCTAATTACTGCTTCCAAAACTGTTACTGGAATAACCCATCCTATTTTCGAAGAAGATCGAAAACAGCTGCTTGTAGAAGTAAATGATTCTAAATCAGCAATCCTTAATTTCTCCAGTAAGACTTTTACACAGCACTTCAACAACCAGTGCTTCAAAATTACCATAAAACTCCAAAAGAACTGATACCAATTAATTAGAACGTATACAAATAAGAACGAATATAAATGAAATAAAAGGGTACTTCGAGTACAAAGCTTTAGTTGAAAAAATCAATCAAACATATTTTAAATACTTACAGGCTTCTCTTGTAAAAAAGACATCGTGGCGTACTACAAATCCGGCAACCTGCCGACAACTCGAAATAAACATCAAATCAAGTTTTAAGGGTCTCAACTATTAAAATCCCGAACTTATAATGTCGGATCTATTATATTACAATTAATATTTTCAGATTTACATCTCTAGAAGAGCCCACACAACCACTTGCTTTTCATTCCAGATGAAGAAGAACGAAAAGTCGCCTATTTCAAAAGCTGTTAAAATTAATGATATTTAGCCTTGAACAATAAATTCCAAACCATGGGTGGAACATCTTGAACAAAATATAACATACTCTGATCACCTTTATTTACCCAGATAATTACATATAAAATACAGAGAACCTTTTTACCCTAAAAGATAAATTATTCTTTTATAGAATTTTAAATTAAAACAACTTCAGAATTTAATCCTTTACAAAAATATAATTAATTTTGTAGAAACAGTGCCACCACTGCTTGCAAGATTTAGAAATTTTTATTAACCAAAAATACGCATGTGCAGCATTTTTACTAAATGACAATAAACAACAAAATAACAAGAAGATATTTATAACCTTAAAATATTGTAGAAATGTAAACAATCTGAATTATTATGATATGGCTTTTTAATTTATCGAATGCAGAGAAAATAACTGGATTAATTTAAATACTAGAAGTACATACCTTTTGAATAAATGTTTCCACTAAAAGATAAGTAATTACTCAAGACCAGAATAATATTTTAATAACCTTAATTTATACTCGTAAGTATTTTTATGAGAAATAAATTGAAAATCATTATTAAACCATAGTGACAGGCTAACATGTAAAATGTGGCCGTCACAAAAATTTTATCGATTGTTGGGGTATGAAAAGGCGCAAGCTGAGTTGATATCGCATAGAGAAAACGACTTTTGGCGCCAAAAATAGAATTTGCGCGAAAAACCATTTCCTAATGATGTAATGGAGGTTATTGTTCAATACGATAAAGACGTTATCCCTATAATTCGCTCATTATTACTTATACTTCCCAGTCTGCCAGTGAGCGTTGCTACTGCAGAGAGGTCTTTTTCGACTTTACGAAGGTTAAAAATTTAGCTACGCACAAGAATGACTGAAGATCGGTTAACTGGACTATGCCTACTACATACTCATAGGTAAATTGATATCGATACTGACAGTGTTATTCAAAGATTTGCAAAATCGGGTACTCGCAGATTTGAATTTGTTATTTGATTCTTTGTGGGTTTATTTAAATTTTTTACTTTCGTTGTGTAGATTTAAATATTACTGTGTAGTTTCGTATGCAAGTTTTAAATAAAAATTGTTTTGAAATAAAATAAGCCCCCCTCCTAAAAACTTTGCCTGGATCCGCCCCTGTATCATATTAAGAAATTATGAGCAAATTATTTATATAAAAAGTATAACATCCCTCCTGCTTTTTCTTTGCTAAGCCATCTCCTAATTCTGTTAGATTTGCAGCTTTGTTGTTATCGTTACGTCAAATTTTGGCAGATTTTGCTTCAGATGGAGTAAGACAGGGCATCTGGATGCATTTTTTCTAGCTCAGCAATTGAATACACTGTTTTTATTTCTTGAAATTTTAAAGTCATGATTATATTGGGTTTGTCTTGCGGTATCTTTGTCTTGTGGTATCGTAGTGAAACCACAAAGTTTTTAATGAACTACAACTCTAATAATATTAGTTTCTACTTGCAAATAAATAATAAGAACAATTAAATATTGGTTAAGGGTTTGTATCCTTTGTTTTCGATAAATTCGACCAGAAAAACCAACACTTGTTTTGCAATATGCATTAACTTATTGTAACAATTTTTTTGATGACTGCAAATCCTTTAAAATTATTCATTAAGTACGCTGCATTGTCTATTTAAATAAACAATAAAATTAGGCGATGTAAATAAATATTAAGATCGAGGCAGAGTAGCCCAATTACGAGCCGAAAACTATTCAATAATACTAGGTTAGTTACTATTAGTAAATGTTGGTCGTTTGAATAGAATCATCAATGTCGGGCGATTTTGATGTTACTTGTGCGCATTGAGTAAACGATTCAGTCTGGCACGACCATTTGATAAAGAAGCACGATGCAGTAGAACTGGGTCCTCGCCAGCAACCTTCGCGTAGCGATAGGCGTTGCCGCTTAGCCAGGTGCAAGATGCACTTGATTTACAGTGTATTTTAATAATGGTAAGCAGATTAATTTATTGTCAAATAAAACTAAATAATTTTGTTATAGCGCTCAAGCGTTCTATGATAATTTTTTGTAAGATAGCATTCAAAAGCTCTATGAATTTTTTTGTAAGATAACGTTCAAACGCTCTATAGATTTTTAATAATAAATTGTCCAAATTTGTTAATTTTGATTTCAATAAATTTATAAAACGTTCTTGGAGAATTTTCTAGTTTTGGTCTTATAGAATTTCCAATAATAATTTTTTTAAAGTTGGCTCTTTGTAATTATCAAGTTTATTATCCGTAACGTAATTGTAATAATGTTTATTCTGGACATTCAGTAAAGATAAGACAACGAGTTTTTAAGTTCAAATACCATATTTAATTTTCCAAATCACCGTTAAATTAACTGTCTTTAAAACAAGTTGAAGAATGTTGAAAGTGATGTATTTTGGATAGCCTGTTTTATGGTTTGGTTTTGTGTCGATTTGCAAAGATGAGATGCACTTCAAGTTCTTGTAAATAGTTCTAGTAAAGTTCCAGTATATTACGTAATAAAATGCGGACAGTACGTTGACGTCAGTAGTTTGTCAAAGGATTGAATGCCAGCACATCTGGTCCCAACAATGTAAGTGTTTCAATGTAACTTAGAACAACACTTTGCAAGGTAAGCTTTTTTTATCACTTTGACATGACGACAGCTGTTCGCCTATCTTGACAACGAGGCAGATTGTCGAAAACTACATTGTAACAATCGACGATTCTTGTTTTACTGTGTAGTTATGAAAACTTTTTCTGTTTAGAATTTATCACAGTTTGAATTAAGGGTTATGCATGATATTATTACAAATGAATATGAATACCTTAATTTAATCCTAACAAAATATTTCATTTAAATTCAATCATACCTTAAGTAATTATGAGAACTAAACTTACTAGACTTTGAAATTTTAATACACACTTGTAAACCAAGGTAACAGATCTGGAATTTTGGATAATTAATATGGAAAACCTTGTCAAAATGTTTGATACATTATTGATATTTTTAATTCTTAGTAGTGACAGTCATAATTTTATCATTGAATAATTGTGTTGAAGAAATTAAACTACCTTTGAGATGCATATTTTGTACATAAAATTTTATTATTTAGAAGGCAATATTTAATTAAAGAACAACCATCTAATTTATTTGAGTAATTGTTTTATTTTCAACAAGTGAGTTCAAGAATAGGGTAATTAAATGAAAAGGTAATAAAGCATAAATACCCTTTACAAAATTAATGTTTTTAGCCCTCACTTGAATAAGGAGCACTAATAGCACTTTCAAGAATTTTAATGCCTAAACTTGTGTTCATAATAGTGTTCAAATAATCGATATTAGTAGCTATTCTTTTTCTTTATAGTATAAGGTAACAAGAGTACCCCTCTTGTGTCCTTCTTTGCTATATTAATTATATTTTCTTTACATTATAATTTGAATAACGGCCCCTATACTTGCGGCCACGTCCCCAATGCTCCACCCGGAGGTACTACATTGGGTTTTATTTTCTTTACAGCTCCTGTTTAGGCAGTAAATATGATATTTCTCTCTAAAGACTTCCAAGTCCTCCCTAAGGGCAAACCCGTGTTTAAAATTCAAGGACTTGGTGGCGCCCCTCTTGCACCCCTATTTTAGTCTTATTAGAGTCAGTAAGTGATTAATGTTTTTGTTATAAAACCCACGACTACTCATTAGCTGTATCCGAAGAATAGACCTCTAGCTTAGTCGGAAGATAGTTGAGATTCCATTATCTTAAGAAGACCATAACCTCAAGTTCACTTGAGTACATCGTAAGATCTCCTTGTTGATTATATTATAACTTCGACATGATAGGAAGCAACAAAATATAATACAGGGTATCTCGTGTATAAAACGACTTGAAACGAAATCTATTTGCAATTTTCATGCACAAGAAAAATAAAAACGTTACACTCTTATTACTTTTAATTTTGCTTACTTCTTTTTATGTTTTTAAAATTTTAGTTCCGCCATCCTCCATAGTTTCGTCTTCCTCTAAATCTCCAAGCGCGTCGAATTTATTTTTGGAAGCTTGGAAGCTTGGAAGCTTGGTTCCTCTGATGGTTTAAGGGCGACCTTCCTTTTTCTCTCTTTAGCGCTGTTTCCGCCTTTATCTGCAGATTGGACTAATAGCTGCATGAATTGTTGCGTGGGTTTCCTGTCTTTTGTTCTGATTTCGTTGTATTTGGTAGTTCTGACCTTTGAATACAGAAGCTGATTCGTAAAAAGTTTTTTTGCCGTCAAACTCCATTTTACATTTGATTAGTCCGGGTTTTACACTTACTTAAATACCGTCATACTAACTGTTAGTTGTTCCTTATAAGCAGTCTAATTAGCAAGAAGTTAAAGATCTATATACTAATGTCTACACCTTTCACTTATTAAGAGCGTTTTGGTCGCGAACCTTAAACATTTTCAATATGTACTAACACCTAGCACTACATTATGTATTGCTAGTTTTGTTTCACTAACTTATTACGTTGTGGTTTCTGAAGAAATTACGCTACAAATCTGGCAACAGAACACAAATTACTTGCTAACTGAACTGCGCAAAGCGCGCATTTGTATCCGCTAACACAATGCTACCAGAATGCAATAAAAGAGATCTATTTTTATGTGACAATTTTAAATCGCTTCTCTTATTTAACAAAGTACATTTAAAATAAACAACTAATAGCAACACAAAACATTACTAAAGTTCTATTAAACTGATATTTGTACCGCTAGTGCGTTATTTAATGAAATATTAGGTACTAGAAATGCGTTTATTAATTTTAGTTAGTTAAATGATCTTTTAGCAGGAAAACAGCCTGTAAAATTTAGAAACTTTGATAGTGTACATGTAATAATGTGCTATTCCAATATGATTTTGAATTAGAATAACGAATTAAAATAGTAATGCACCTTGTGCAGTTTATACAAACAGTAATAAAAATCGGGGCTCTAAACATCTTTGTATTTAATTTGGAAACTACAGTTAGACACTCGAAATAAAGAGCATAATAAAGCTACGTGTACAAATTCACACAGGTTCAAAGAAACCGTAACCACGGGGATTACTCTCAATAGTTATGAAATCATAAACTATAGCTATAAAAAGTTGTATTAGAAACGCAAACAAACGACGCGGCTTCGGTATAAGATGTAAAAGCGTGGGAACAAGATGATCGTTCACATAAACAAAACGAAATCCATGCAGTACTATGTGAGTACGAGAGATCGTGGAATAACCCTAGTGTGTGGAACTTATAAAACTCGCGGATAATAAAGGAGGAAATTATCTTTGAGAACAGAGATCAGAGCAGAGCTTCGAATTCGATTGACGCTCAACCATCACCGTGCGGTACAAGATTGATTATCGGATAATTAAAGTAATTGTACTAAACTCCGAGACTATTGGTAAACAGGTTCTCAAATGTAAGTAAAAGCGTGAATATAAAAATACCGGTTAAACATGAAATGTACCTATGTTGGGAGCCTTTATTCCACACAAACTTGGAGAAGTTAATTTACCTGCAAGCATTTCCTGCACTACAAGATTGCCAAAGCTTTGTAAAGGACAACCATTCAATTTTTGCTTTCCATTTTCTAAACATTACATACTGTTTTGTATTTAATAGCTGTGGTTGGTTGTAATATATGAGTAAAACTTATTATTAAGAAATACTTTTTATGTAGACACACGCTTAGTTGAAGCGAAAAATAAACAAGGAGTTATCATCTGAAAAAATTCACATCTGCAGCCTCATAAATTCACACGCAAAAATTAAATTGGTCGAGTCTCTAAAATTGGTAAATGTGAGTTGTCTTTTTTTAGCTACACGCATACTTGGCCAATTAACGGTAGTTTTTTATTCTTCTTTTCTATTGTTATTTACTGTGTTAATCATGTTTGATAATGTGGGTTAGACGAACAAGCCGTAGAGTTGTTTGTACTATTCGTGTTTGTTTAAAACTAGTAGAAGGAGGTGGCAAACGTGTAAACGAGGCTCCATCAACTTCTACTGCTGCAAGACAGTCTTCTATAACACCCATTTCCATACAGGCTAAATGTAGAGCTTCTTCTTGTGGGTTGGCGCTCAAAGGCTTTAATTTGGCATTTGCGTTCACAACACCTATCTCACACCACTGAAAGCTAGCCGGTCCACTGATTAACTGTTACTTCACTTCGCCCCCGGTTAAATTAATTGTGGTACTTAACGTCAATTCAGTACGTATCATACTTTATAATGTATTGTAATGTTTACCTTTATGGTGTGATTCTTTTGTAGCAGGTTGATGTTGATTTTAGCATTATAATACTGCAACCTCCTTGGCATTTCATTACAGGTTTACGTTTATATATAACTAGGGCGATCAGGTAACTTTAAGAATAATTTACATTTATGTATTCAGACCTCTATATCTTTCTGATGTAGTTTATGTACAACACAGGTTCTATTCTACTAGATCAATTGACTCTGGGCATTAATTAGTTTATGTTGAGCTAATGTAATTAGAAGGCAGTATCCTAGAACTATTAAAAATAAATTCTTATTGGGTGCTAAACGTTTTCCACTTTAAACTATTCCGGTTTAATTGCATTGCATGCTCGAGAAATTTACTTCATTTGTATAAATTCACTAGATATATCTCTCGGATTAAACTGGGGAACTAGTTTCCAGTGAATTAAAAGTTTAGATATTTGCATATCCAAACCCGGTTGTAAAGATATATGAATGCATAGGGATTATTTCCTTAAAACTTTATCTACCACTAAATGTGCTAGTTATCCTGCAAATATCTGTTGTCGCCAAGTTATTCCAGTAGTGTAAAAAAGGTTTCATGGTGGTCGTATCTATAATATGAAAGACCGTCAATATGAGTAACTGCAAAATTTTCGCAGCCAATTGTAAGCTGTATTGATTGGATAACACTTTGCACCTGATGTACGTTCACGAATCTAATAATTTTACCTTATTTTAATCTCAATATTTTAGTGGAAAATTCTATTGTCAGATATAACATTAATTTGAACGTCAGGTAGTGATTTATTCAGCAAGAAACAACTAATGGTATTAAAAGGTAATCAAAATAGTAAATAACAATTTTCAAGATATCTGGAATTTATGTATACACCAATATCTGAAATAGTTAATCCTCATAACGATACTGGATGATTGTTCTAGTGGGATGAACGTGTTATTTTAGGTAACTGGCTTTTTGTCAGAGTAACCATATGTGAAAATGTAGGTCATTTGAAACAGACACTTTAGGGATAGTTTGTAACGCGTTCGCGATATTTTAGACATAAACCAGATAGAAAAGATAAAAATTCATTTGTAACGGACAGAATAGACACGAATGTTCCTTGTATATTATGATTTCACGAATGGTGGTATTAATTAAACATGACACCTTAATAATTTTTAGCTCTATAAAGGGAATTTATACAATAAACTTAAACCACATAACAATAGATACATTTTTTGTACAATACATAGTAGACGTAACTCATGTCAATAATTTACTTAAAAACTGCAATAAGAAACAAATTTCAATATAATGTATTACGAATCCGAATATAAAGATGCAAATATGGGTAGTTGTTAGTTTGAATAAACATACCAATGGCAACAGTAAATTTTTATAACGTAATCATGTTGCTTTAAAAAAACCATTGGGTATTTAAAAATTAAATAACAGTGGGATTGTCAATATTTAGGTTTCCATATAGTTGCATGATAGTTAGGAAAGCTTTTTACAGTCTTCATTATAAATTATTCAACTTAAAGCTACACCAAAACAATTGCAGCTACCGTTCACTAGGTACCCAGATAAGAAAAAGTAACTTTGTTACAATACGAATAAATTACTTAGATACATCCGGTGACGTAAGTCGATTTCACAAATATCAGTTTACAAATAACCTCGCCAGATATAATAGGAAAATAAAATACAATGTTAAATATTTACAATGTAACACCTCACAGACTGTCACAAGGAACACGTCCCAAACCGCAAGAAATCACGTATTTTCACGTGATCTAATGTAAGCTTAATATGAAGACTGCAATATAATAACATGCCCCTCGATGGCATAGAAAGTGGGGAAAGGGAAGGACGTGAATTACACACTGGAGGGAAACAAAAAATTAATTAATTGTGAACAGATAACGAGAACATATGTGTGGGTAATCATTGATGGGGTAGTCGAGGATACACCTTGGGCTATGAGATTATCCAACGAAAATTATACGTAGTGATATCCACGGATCAAATCGACAATTATCCGACAATGAAAGTAGAGATATAAACAGATTGGCTCCAACCTCACATAGGTGGAAATAAATTACCCGCCGCAGATGACCTCAAGCCTAATTCAACAGAGATCTTTATACGTATAGATGGGACCTTCAAGCTGTAAGTTTTATTAACTATTTATATTTATATCCTTTTGGTTGCGTTTATGAATTAAGCTTGGTAAGATAGGCATTAGTGAAATTAGGAAACGTCCGTCCGAATTGTATAGTTTAAGATTTATTCTATTAGGAATACTGGAATTGAAATTTAGACACAATAACTAATAAAACTTTTGTGAGTGTTGTACTTTAATGCCACGGCTTTATGAGACTTAAAACGCTCAGGATTTAATAATTCGAATGGTTGTATGCAATCACGGTGGGTCGAAGTAATTGCAAATTTTAAAACACCACCAATGAAACGGCTTCTAGTTATATTTCTGATCTACTCTCGTGCAGTAGTTAAAACAAGTTAGGTTAATTATGACAGTATGCAAACAACAACAATGTTCAGTATTATAGAACTTTTGAGATATTTAGAAAAGTGGTCAATTAAATTGTAGGTGTAGAAATGTTGAAATTAAATTATTAAATACCTGTAAATCCAATGAACTAGCCCCTGTTTACAGAGATGGACCTCTTCACTGTAGGTGAACAATAATTAAGTACGGATAAATGGGCTTGCACAATACCTGTGTTTAAAATTAAGCTTTAATGTGGGAAATTATGAAATTACTCTTAGTTTTGTTTTAGGTTTTATTAATAGTAAATGATATTTTAAATACAGTATACAAACTTATGTTGGAGTTCTCAGTAGTCCTATCTTCAGATATGAGGGTGGTATGAAAAACGTCTTGAACTCTGGAAAACTGTTTTACTGGCATACACTCGACTGTTCTATGTTGATTCTCAGCTTAGCGGCCATATATCTGCCCCTGTATATTTTCTTCTTGGACGCAGGCGGTCGTATAAACGTTTTATTATTTTGCACGTTGCTCAAATACTACTGCCTTTAAGTTGAAGACTATTTTTTCTAAATACTTTAGCTTCAGAATTAATTAAATGTTTGGGAGAATTTAGAAACACGTCTATTTTTCAAAATATTGTAACAACTTCCTTTTATTATTCGTTGTACATAGCTAGATCACCTTGGTGATTTATTATTTTCTAAAAGCCAACTAATTACAGAATTATGTTCTACATTCTTGGATCCCTTATTCAAGACAAATCTAACAATTCAATTCATAAACATCTCATTTACATCAAAATACACTACTTGTCATTGGTTAATAAATATCTGTGCTCTACTAGACATATAAACTATATAATTCTTATATAAAACATGTTTAAATATATTGATTTCAGTTTATGTGGTACCTGTGCTTAAATAAGATTAGAATTTCCATCAAACCATACAGACAACATTTATAACACACTGAAAGCTTGTTCACATTGGAGTTACCACAACTATATATCTTTGAAAAAACACTAAACCTCTCTTTAAAGATCTCAATCGCTTTTCATTATTAGAACTCATCAAATGGAGCTATAACTGAGTGGCTTTAACCTCAAACACGACAATATATATATATATATATATATATATATATATGCTGTGATATACTCCTTTGAATGCGGGAACTGGGTCCTTTCAACAAAAAAATTCTAGTCCCACAGATTGGGCGTCATAAACTGCTGTGATCCTCTTTTCGCCTCGGCTGCTCACCTAATTTTATAAACCTCCTCATTCATAAAAAAACAAACACATTCCTACCACAAACATCAACGTCAACTCTATTTACATCAATATTCACAATACATTAAAATTTCAAAATTAATATTCAGCATAAATTTTAATATCGGAAAATTTCAAAATTAAATTTATTATCATTTTAATGTGCATCCAGAATTAAAGTCCTTGTAGGATGCCTACTAATTACTATAACAATATATGCAGAGTAAAAGGAGCATCTACCACCCTTTACGTTAATTAACCAGGTTCGTCTAATTGAGCTCAAAGACATACCCAAATTTTTATCATAATCCAGAACATCAATACTAAATACCCCTTTCTACTTAAACAAGCAAATTTCATCTTAAAATTAAAATTTTATGGTTAGTACAATTCCACTAATGTCCATTTTAAATAAACAAATTAGAAAGTTATTCAACACACACCAACAGTCCATGTGGACTATCTGGGTTAAATAACCCCGTATCGCACATTCTCGTGAATATTAAGCCCCGGTTTCTCCAAGATTCTTTGAAACCATTTGTTATCTACACAATTTTCGCCGTACGTGATATTTAAACTACGCAGGTGTTCAAAATAATATTAATTCTCAGAGCTTTTTAAATAAACCCTGTTTTGTATTTCGTGCTAAAGCATCTGACCGTTTCCAATATCCTTAGAATCGACATGTTTATCTAAACAAATTAAACTGAAATTGCCTTTTAAAATACGCAGGTGTGTTCAAACATCCTACTTCTAACTAACACTTCTAGGATTTGCATTTTATTGGGTTTTTACAAGTTTCTGTAGATATTATCTGTACGTTTTGTTCAATACCGGTTACTTGAAATAGAGTTAATTAAGATAAATTTTGCACGTAATTTCCATTTGTTTAGGAATAATTACATTACACGCAGAGCTTTTAATACTGCTTCTTTTGATATAAAGCGGCTTGTACATGATTTAAATCTCTTATGTTTAATGAAACTAATAAATTTTTATGCTTCACGGTTTTAATAACGCGTATTATCTAATAATATTCATTATACACGGTGATTAAAATTATTTGATGTGATTATTTAATTTTCTACCCTGGTCTAAATATGAGTAATATATATATATATATATATATATATATATATATATATTATATATGTAGTATATACGATGTATAAATAAACACTAACTTTACGAAAAATCGAAAGAAAGTTTTTAATTATACAAAGCAAGCTAATACTCTGCATAGCCATAAATGAAAGAATTTGTTTGTTTCATAAAGGGAATAAACAGAGTACTCTGCATAGCCATAAATGAAATAATTTGTTTGTTTCATAAAGGGAATACTAGCTTGCTTTGTATAATTAAAAACTTTCTTTCGATTTTTCGTAAAGTTAGTATTTATTTATACATCGTATATACTGTTTTATTTATTAAATTTGCTATAAGCAATTAGTTTTCATTTATATATATATATATATATATATATATATATATATATATATATATTGCTGTGTTTTCCCTGTATTCGAATCGAGCCTCTCGAATTGGGTCTCAAGAATGCTGTGAAACCTACAAAAAGCTATTCATTACCTTAACTGTGTTGGTCCATTGACTTTCTTCCGTTAATTGCCTCGGCTGCTCCTCTAGATAGCTTTCATCCTCATACATAAAAAAAACAAACACATTCCTACCACAAACATCAACGTCAACTCTATTTACATCAATATTCACAATACATTAAAATTTCAAAATTAATATTCAGCATAAATTTTAATATCAGAAAATTTCAAAATTAAATTTATTATCATTTTAATGTGCATCCAGAATTAAAGTCCTTGTAGGATGCCTACTAATTACTATAACAATATATGCAGACCGGAGTCTGAGTACAAAGGGAGCATCTACCACCACTTTACGTTAATTAACCAGGTTCGTCTAATTGAGCTCAAAGACATACCCATATTTTCATCATAATCCAGAACATCAATACTAAATACCCCTTTCTACTTAAACAAGCAAATTTCACCTTAAAATTAAAATATTATTGTTAGTACAATTTCACTACTGTCCATTTTAAATAAACAAATTATAAAGTTATTCAACACACACCAAAATATCAAAGTTCGAACAAAATAGTATAATTTACCTGAAGGTTACTGCACTCGAAGCTTCAATGTACATCGTCCCTTTGTTAATTACACCATTCCAACTGGGTTATATTTACGGCTTCTGATTCTCAACGCTTTTAAAATTTTCTCCATCACCATTTATTTAAAGTTGTTTCAGGGCTTTTCCGGAACTCATCTGTGTATATCTGAACCTTGTTTTGTGGATCCAGACACGTTTATGCACCATTTAATTATTAAAAATAGCAAAGAAATTCATACTTCTTTCACCAATATACGCCAAAACTGCCTACTTTTGTGTATTCATTTGTCGTTGTAAATTTTACTAATTGGTACAGTGATACTAACTTTATTACCTTGTATCTTCTTTTCTAAGTGCACTAAAGTACATTTATTGTAGCACGTAAAGAACAAGCTGTTTTACATCACAAAATATTCGAGCAAACTGTTTAAAATTATTTAATCAAAACCGGAAAACTAAAAGCACTGTTTAACGCGTTGAATCAAGTCGAAGATCTAAGAGAGCTTGTTCATATTCCCTGGGTATATATAGAGGTTAGCCTGTCTGTCGGTCGAGTCTCCAAAACGGACAATTCTAAAGAATTTCGCCTGCTATGTTCCCATTCCGCAGCCCGGCATGCGATTTTTACGAATTTTGCACTCGCCCCAGTTAAATCTCAGAAATTTCAACACGGCACGCAACGTCTGGAAATAACTAATTGAATTTTATACAGAAATGTTATTTTAACCTCTCAAATTTTGCCTTTTACTTTCAACCAATCGCAACCCTATGACGTTGCTCTACTCACGCCTTTTACTATATGTGCCTCGGTCTTGCGCATATTATCTGTCTCTATCTACCCTGTTCTTATTAGTGCAAATTGATATTCCTTATTATCGATTATTTCAGTCCAAGTGGACTATCTGGGTTAAATAACCTGTATCGCGCCTTCCCGTGAATATTAAGCCACGGTTTCTCCAAGATTCTTTGTAACCATTAATTATCTGCAACATTTACGCAGAATGAGCTTTTTAAAAATACGCAGGTGTTTAAACATCCTACTTCTAACTAACCCCTCTACGATTTGCATTTTATTGGGTTTTTACAAGTTTTTATAGATATTATATGTTACTAACGGTTCAATTAACTTCAATTAAAATTAATACCCTTTAAATTTTAGTGAATCCTAACTAAATATTAATTATTATCTGTACGTTTTGTTTAATGCCGGTTACTTAAAATAGAGTTAATTAATATAAATTTTGCACGTAATTTCTCTTTGTTTCTTTACGTAGAGCTTTTTAATACTGCTTCTTTTGATATAAAGCGTCTTGTACATGATTTAAATCTCTTATTTTTAATGAAACGAATGAATTTTTATTCTCCACGGTTTTTTAATAAAGCGTATTATCTAATAAAATTCCTTATACACGGTGATTAAAATTATTTGATGTGATTATTTAATTTTCTACCCTGGTCTAAATATGAGTAATAATATATATATATATATATATATATATATATATATTGCTGTGATACCACCTATTAGAATCGAGCCTCACAGATTGGGCGTCAAAGAATGCTGTGAAACCTCTTGAATTACCTGGTCTGTTGATTTTCTTCCGTTAATCGCCTCGGCTGCTCCTTTAGTTAAACCTTCATCCTCATTCATAAAAAAAAACAAACACATTCCTACCACAAACATCAACGTTAACTCTATTTACATCAATATTCACAATACATTAAAATTTCAAAATTAAAATTCAGCATAAATTTCAGTATCAGAAAATTTCAAGATTTAAATTTGTTATCATTTTAATGTGCATCCAGAATTAAAGTCCTTGTAGGATGCCTACTAATTACTATAACAATATATGCAGACCTGAGTCTGAGTACAAAGGGAGCATCTACCACCCCTTTACGTTAATTAACCAGGTTCGTCTAATTGAGCTCAAAGACATACCCAAATTTTCATCATAATCCAGAACATCAATACTAAATACCCTTTCTACTTAAACAAGCAAATTTCACCTTAAAATTAAAATTTTATTGTTAGTACAATTTCACTACTGTCCATTTTGAGTAAATCAATTATAAAGTTATTCAACACACACAAAATATCAAAGTTCAAACAAAATAGTATAATTTACCTGAAGGTTACTTGCACTCGTAGCTTCAATGTACATCGTCCCTTTTGTTAATCACACCATTCCAACTGGGTTATATTTACGGCTTCTGATTCTCAACGCTTTTAAAATCTTCTCCATCACCATTCATCTAAAGTTGTTTCAGGGCTTTTCCGGAACTCCTCTGTGTATATCTGACCCTTGTTTCGTGGATCCAGACACGTTTATGCACCATTTAAGTATTAATACCCCGAAAATAACAAAGAACTTCATACTTCTTTCACCAATATACGCCAAAACTGCCTACTTTTGTGTATATATTTGTCGTTGTAAATTTTTACCAATTGGTACAGTGATACTAACCTTTATTACCTCGTATCTTCTTTTCTAAGTGCACTAACGTACATTCATTGTAGCACGTATAGAACAAGCTGTTTTAAATCACATAATATTCGAGCAAACTGTTTAAATTATTTAATATTAAAACCGGAAAACTAAAAAGCACTGTTTAACGCGTTCAATCAAGTCGAAGATCTAAGAGAGCTTGTTTATATTCCCCTGGGTATATATAGAAGTTAGCCCGTCTGTCGGTCTGTTCCCCAAAACGGGCAATTCTAAAGAATTTTGCATGCTAGGTTCCCAGTCCGTAGCCTGTGCGTCGGTTTTTACGAATTTTGCACTCGCCAGTTGAAAATCTCAGAAATTCTCACACGGCACGCAAACATGTCCGAGAATAACAAATTGACTTTTATACAGAAATCGTTGTTTCTACCTCTGATATTTGCATCCTATTTTCAACCAATTGTGACCCTCGTGACGTTGCTTAAATCACGCCTTTTACTATATGTGTCTTTGCTTGACGCATTTTCTCTTTCCTTTTCTAACCTGTTCGTATTGGTGCAAATTGATATTGTTTATTATCGATTATTTTCAGTCCATGTGGACTATCTGGGTTAAATAACCCCGTATCGCACCTTCCCGTGAATATTAAGCCCCGGTTTCTCCAAGCTTCTCTGAACCATTAATTATCTGCAAAATTTACGCCGAATGAGCTTTTTAAATAAACCCAGGTGTTCAAACATACTATTAATTCTCAGAGCTTTATTTTATTGGGTTTTTACAAGTTTTCATAGATATTATATGTTACTAACGGTTCAATTAACTTCAATTAAAATTAATACCCTTTAAATTTTAGTGAATCCTAACTAAATATTAGTTATTATCTGTACGTTTTGTTCAATACCGGTTACTTAAAATAGGGTTAATTAATATAAATTTTGCACGTAATTTCCATTTGTTTCTTTCCTCGGAATAAATACATTACACGTAGAGCTTGTTAATACTGTTTCTTTTGATATAAAGCGTCTTGTACATGATTTTAAATCTCTTATTTTTACTGAAACGAATGAATTTTTATTCTCCACGGTGTTTTAATAAAGCGTATTATCTAATAAAATTCCTTATACACGGTGATTAAAATTATTTGATGTGATTATTTAATTTTCTACCCTGGTCTAAATATGAGTATTTTCCCCCTATTTGAATACAAATAATCCCACTTATTTGAATGCAAATATAAAGCATTTAGACAAAAAAATTACAAAAAAAATTGCCTATCTCTCTCTACCCTTATCTATCTAACTTACCTACTTTGTCTCCAATCCAAAAAATATTTACACCTATCCTATATCCCTATCCTATTCCTAACTCTCGCTTAATTTTATAAACTGAAATTATCCCTAACTTCATCCTACTTATCCATCTAATCCTATATACATCCTATATCCCTATCCTATTCCTAACTTTTAACTAATCTTGACTATACTTTACTTCATCCTACCTAATCTTATATACCTATCCTATTCCTAACTTTATTCCTAACTCTCCACTAATCTTATATGAAATATCTATACTTAACCTATCTTATTTTCTTCCTACATTTACTCTTTATTCTCATCCTAAACCTATTCCTAATTATCTCCCATATTTATCCTATATCTAGCTTTATTTTCTATACACACCTACTTCTACTCTTCTATATACACCTATTCTATCCCTATCCTATTTAAATCTAACTCTCTTCTTGACCCTCCAAGTCTTTCTTCTCACCATCCTAATACTCTTCATCCCTATTTCTCCCCCTTCTATATCTATACTTATCATCCCTGTTATCTCACATACAATAAACTTATTATCCTTACTCTTAAATATTACTTCTTCTTCAGTCCCTAAACTTGTCTGTTTCTCATTTATTATTGTTTCCCTTTCTGCCGACAAACCAAACGATACTACTTTACAATTATCGATTTTTCCCTCTACGGAAAATCCTATGCACCCTCTAGAATTCTTGTGTAATGGAATCCGCCAGAATGAATTCCTTGAATCTACTTTATTAAAAACAAACTTGCCACTTAATCTCGTCAAAAGTGTGTCCATGGATGGTGGACAATGGAATTGCGGTTTGGTCCGTTGATTAATTTTTCGTGCATCTTTAATTAATTCTGCCTTCACCTGCTCCCGATATGCTGCTGTTGCTTCTACCCCCACTAATTCTGCATGTTTTTGTACTAAAGCTTGAACCTCTACTATCCTATCCTCTGGACATCTTATTGTGTTGATCTGTTTAACTTCATCATCCTCTACCTCTACTACATTAATACTCAACCCTGTGTCATCCTCTGTGACTTCATAACTGCCCTTCCATGGCACTACCCTATCCTTAATCCTTATTACCTTCCGTTCCATATCTATCAAAACCCCTAACTTCATCATACAGTCAACACCTAAAATGCTCTGAAACTTCAGTCCAGGTACAATTACAAACTCCTGTTCACAGCTTACACCTCCTATATCTATCCTAAGCACCACAACACTATTTACTACAGCAAACTTCTTTTTATTTGGAGCTACTAAATGGCTACGCTTTATAGGCATAATTCTATCACAAACCTTATCCCTAATTTTGCTGACGAATTCCTCCGATATTAAACTCGCCTCTGCCCCTGTATCAAGTAATACTTCTACATTATTCTCAAAAATTTCTAAATTAATAATTGGCAAACATAATTTTTCCTTAGTTTCTGGCTCTACTTCTTCCTCAATTTTGAAAAATTCACGTGGATGTTCATATACATTTACACTGAAATCTAGTGGTCTGTCGCGTTCTAAAAATCCTGTCCAGGTCTGTTTTCCCTACTCGGTCCTGGTCTAGCCGTCACCTCAGCGTATGTCCTAGGCGTTTCCACTCGTTCCGTGTCTGTATTAGCAGTCCCCCTCATGTCCGGTGAACTATTCCTTCTGGTAGGTTCCGGTCTCGGTGCAGGTCCCCTTCCTAAACTACTATTTCTAACGTATGGTCGTCTCTGTTCCCAATTCTGTCGCTGGTATCCGTAACTATTCCCCCGTCTAGCGTAGTTGTCCCGTCTATTGTCAAACCTAACTGTGTTGATCTGTCTTTCCCTATTATCCCGAGGTCGTCCACTACTTACGTCGTCGTACCTCTGCAGGTATTCTAAAAATATTTCTCTGTCCACTATGTTCTGTAGTGCTACGTGTTGTCTTACTTCTACCTCAAAGTGTCGTGATAAATACTTGATAATTTGTCGGTCCGTCAGTGGTGGGTTAAGTTGCTTTGCTATGCTATACTTGCGTATAGCATATTGCTCCTACTTCCTGAAAATTCTCCTTAAATTTCCTGTGATTAAGTCGTCTCGTACCTGGTCTTGTCTGTGGTCACTCCAGTAGTGCTTTAAAAATCTGTCTTCAAAGTCCGTGTAGGTGTCTATGTCCTGTCCTACTAAATTGTACCATGTTTCCGCGTTGTCTTTCAATAAAGCCTTTATCGTATTCAGTTTAGTCTGTTCGTCAAATAAATTTCCCACTAGATTTCTTACACTATTAATAAAAATTTGTGGATTTACCCTGTTATCGCCATAAAACTTCATGTGTTGGTCCAATGATACTCCACCTGTAGAAAATCTGGAACCATCCCCCGTTAAATTTGACATGTTGTGTTTGATACTACTAACTTCGCGTTCTACCCTGCCTAACTGATCCCTACATGAGTCTGTCACTTCAGTCATTTTTATATTAATCTCTTCTTCACAAAAAATGCGTACTTCGGACCTTAAATGTCCCATTTCCTGTCGAAGACCTGTAATATCATGCTCATTTTTTTCAACCCTATTTTCTACTTCCCCCAGTTTCACGGTAAGACTATCTTTAAATTCTGTAAATTCTTTAGTATTTTGTTCAATTTTCCCGCTTATCTGCTCTAATTTTCGGTTGGACTCCTCCCTCGCTCTATTAGATTCTTCCCTAGCTAATCGCATTTCCTCAAACATTCTCATCATTAACTCATTTCCTTGATCCCCTGATTCCGTCCTCGACTGATCTCTACTGCCTCCAGCTTCTTCCATTTTCGAATTTTTCCCACACAATGCACTATCGTCACTTCCAATTTCCACTCCTTGACTCCTTAACCACTCTTTTCTCTGCATACGTTCTAATCACTCACACACACTCTAAAATACTCCTAAATTTATACACACACAGAAACTCTCTCTCAGATCGCCAGTTTCCTGGAATAAAATCACAAAAATTTTATTTGGAACTCGAGCCTCACTTTTGGGTCGCCAAGAATGCTGTGAAACCTACAAAATCCGTGAACTACGCTTTATAATCGAGCCTCACTTTTGGGCGTCAAAGAATGCTGTGAAACCTCTTGAATTACCTGGTCTGTTGATTTTCTTCCGTTAATCGCCTCGGCTGCTCCTCTAGTTAAACCTTCATCCTCATTCATAAAAAAAAACAAACACATTCCTACCACAAACATCAACGTTAACTCTATTTACATCAATATTCACAATACATTAAAATTTCAAAATTAAAATTCAGCATAAATTTCAGTATCAGAAAATTTCAAGATTTAAATTTGTTATCATTTTAATGTGAATCCAGAATTAAAGTCCTTGTTTGTAGGATGCCTACTAATTACTATAACAATATATGCAGACCTGAGTCTGTGTACAAAGGGAGCATCTACCACCCCTTTACGTTAATTAACCAGGTTCGTCTAATTGAGCTCAAAGACACCCAAATTTTCATCATAATCCAGAACATCAATACTAAATACCCCTTTCTACTTAAACAAGCAAATTTCACCTTAAAATTAAAATTTTATTGTTAGTAGAATTTCACTACTGTCTATTTTGAGTAAATCAATTATAAAGTTATTCAACACACACAAAAATATCAAAGTTCAAACAAAATAGTATAATTTACCTGAAGGTTACTTGCACTCGTAGCTTCAATGTACATCGTCCCTTTTGTTAATCACACCATTCCAACTGGGTTATATTTACGGCTTCTGATTCTCAACGCTTTTAAAATCTTCTCCATCACCATTCATCTAAAGTTGTTTCAGGGCTTTTCCGGAACTCCTCTGTGTATATCTGACCCTTGTTTCGTGGATCCAGACACGTTTATGCACCATTTAAGTATTAATACCCCCGAAAAATAACAAAGAACTTCATACTTCTTTCACCAATATACGCCAAAACTGCCTACTTTTGTGTATATATTTGTCGTTGTAAATTTTTACCAATTGGTACAGTGATACTAAACTTTATTACCTCGTATCTTCTTTTCTAAGTTCACTAACGTACATTCATTGTAGCACGTATAGAACAAGCTGTTTTAAATCACATAATATTCGAGCAAACTGTTTAAATTATTTAATATTAAAACCGGAAAACTAAAAAGCACTGTTTAACGCGTTCAATCAAGTCGAAGATCTAAGAGAGCTTGTTTATATTCCCCTGGGTATATATAGAAGTTAGCCCGTCTGTCGGTCTGTTCCCCAAAACGGGCAATTCTAAAGAATTTTGCATGCTAGGTTCCCAGTCCGTAGCCTGTGCGTCAGTTTTTACGAATTTTGCACTCGCCAGTTGAAAATCTCAGAAATTCTCACACGGCACGCAAACATGTCCGAGAATAACAAATTGACTTTTATACAGAAATCGTTGTTTCTACCTCTGATATTTGCATCCTATTTTCAACCAATTGTGACCCTCGTGACGTTGCTTAAATCACGCCTTTTACTATATGTGTCTTTGCTTGACGCATTTCTCTTTCCTTTTCTAACCTGTTCGTATTGGTGCAAATTGATATTCTTTATTATCGATTATTTTCCGTCCATGTGGACTATCTGGGTTAAATAACCCCGTATCGCACCTTCCCGTGAATATTAAGCCCCGGTTTCTCCAAGCTTCTCTGAACCATTAATTATCTGCAAAATTTACGCCGAATGAGCTTTTTAAATAAACCCAGGTGTTCATACATACTATTAATTCTCAGAGCTTTATTTTATTGGGGTTTTACAAGTTTTCATAGATATTACATGTTACTAACGGTTCAATTAACTTCAATTAAAATTAATACCCTTTAAATTTTAGTGAATCCTAACTAAATATTAGTTATTATCTGTACGTTTTGTTCAATACCGGTTACTTAAAATAGGGTTAATTAATATAAATTTTGCAGGTAATTTCCATTTGTTTCTTTCCTCGGAATAAATACATTACACGTAGAGCTTGTTAATACTGTTTCTTTTGATATAAAGCGTCTTGTACATGATTTTAAATCTCTTATTTTTACTGAAACGAATGAATTTTTATTCTCCACGGTGTTTTAATAAAGCGTATTATCTAATAAAATTCCTTATACACGGTGATTAAAATTATTTGATGTGATTATTTAATTTTCTACCCTGGTCTAAATATGAGTAATATATATATATATATATATATATATATATATATATATATACACACACACCATCCGAAAGCTCTCAAAATAAATAGCGATTTCAAATTTCAATATCTATACGTTAGTACTAGAAGCTAATAAATTTAATTCTAAATGATTTAAATTAAATTGTTTTCATTGAACCACGCGAAAGCCTTTTTTTATAAATAAATTTCATATGACTCGATAAATTCCATTGTATATTTTAAATAGCAAATGCATTTCTGATATTATTATATGCGTCCAATAACGCAAAGTTTAAAGTCAAGGTTACCATTCTCGAGCTTCTGAGTTTAAATCCTCAAAGTAGTTTGCGTTTTTCGTCTAACTACAATTGTGTAATGAATTTTAAGTGGCACCAATAGAAAATTCGAATAAAGAGATATGAGACCTTCCGCAATTCCGATTGGATCCCCATATAACGTGGTAAAGCAGCTGGAGAAGGCAATCAGAGATTCCTTCAGCGCGCTTATGAGGGAAGGTAGAGCCTATTTACACGAGCCTTTATGAGAAAAAACTGTAAACATGTACGATCTGCACTGACAAATGATAACGACGTTCCAAAGCAGTTAAATAGTTTTGATTGCCGGATTCGCTAAAATACGTAATTAAATGTGCGAGATTAACTCCAAGTATATCATTCTGGGGACTACTCTTATTAAATACCTCTAGTATATTTTGGTAGATTTTGCTAGATGAAAATTATAGTGCTTGAGTATTTCTATGCAAGTTAATAATCAATAAAAATATAGTGGGATGCGTAATCATTCGCTCTGAATAAATTATTAAAATAAATGTTTCTGGTTCTTCGAAATATTGTAATTTAGTGCTCGATATGAAGTTTGGATAGTGTACCATAATTATAGATGAAATGCTGTATGTGTATGGCATTTACCATACCGTTGTTGTAGTATGTCAAAACCCAAATACTATACCTAGGACCTGGGCTACGTTATCAAGCAATTATTCACTCTCAAGAATATATTGTGATGCAGATTGGATTTTTACACTTGCAATTTTAAAAAAGTGTTAGCCGCGATGGGTTTCAATTCCTATCTTTGTTAAAAGTGAGATTTGTTGGAATTCAATTATTCTTGAAGATTTGCCTAAAGCTGCTTATAAGAACATCGTCTGGAATAATTAATTCTGTATTACATTATATCTCTTACTCTCTTATTTATTCCGATTCTTGATCGTGTTCAATGCTTCATTAACACTAAGTCAAGCAAGGCACCTGGGCTATACAAAATGTTGCTTCGGTAAATCATAATTTAATTGTGGAACATTTTAAAGTAGTATTAGGAATGGTATATTATTGCCACATAACATATTATTCTAATTTAAAAGTCGAAACCATATCCAATAACAAAATGCCATCATCAAAGCCTTTCAGAGCGTACCTAAAAATCATTAGTTAAATACCATCTCTGCGTAAACAACATTTGCCGGAAAGGATCCATAGTTAAATTTTTAATTAAATGCTTTCGGCGTTCTGAATACCAGAACGATAACCTGCACTATTTTTTAATGAAACGCGGTGTAATAAACGGTTGCAGAATGCGAGAACGAATTAATCTCGTTTGTATTCGCATCTGTTAAGCTAAGAATTTTGAAATTCTCCATTTGTGTTGATTTTATTTAGCTACATTGTTAAAATTAATTAAAACAGAAGTTTATTATTTTACTGTTTTAGTATTTAATTCAATGTCGCTTGCGACTTTCTAAAACTTAGGGCAATTTTCTTGCCAAGCGTTCGTTGTGAATTTAAATCAAGCCTAAATAATGTTATATTTATAACACCAAATTTTCGTATTTCTTGACCGTTTTCAGTACCTTTAATGGCTTTTCTTAACAATTATGATAATAGTACGAGATTTGCAGTTAAATTAGGGTCACTCAGAATACATGATGGCTTTCTACATTATGGAGTACACCCAGGGTATTTAAATTATACAGAGCCCTGGACTGAGACCGGGTTGAGGGTTCAACACTACACGATAACTAGTAGTTTTAAGAACAATGTGATATTGTTAAAATTTTAATATAGTAACAACTACTCCTAAGGAAATGCAATATGAAACTAAGAAACGTAGCAAATTCCAACATCTAAGTTTTCCATTTTTTCCGTGACAATTTAAAAATTTGGAAATGAGCACTTCTGTGTCGTCATCATTGAGTAAATTACCCTCAATTGACAATAAGGCGAGATCTGTTGACGGTCATCTTCCAATGAGTTCCGTAAGTAGGCTTGATAATCGCATAAACTTTCTAAGCTAGTCAATAAGCTAAAATTAGTGCTATATCCAGAAAAGTATATTTTTTCCAATCTTTTTTCTAGTTCATTGCAGAACCTGTCAATGACAACGTAATATGTATCGACTTTAAAAGCTGCAGTGGCATCAAAATGTTGATTTCTTGGTGCACCTTTAAATTTTCGTCTTCGATGTTTTTTGCCGTTTTCGGAAAAATCAGTAGTGCCGGATAAAGCATATCCTTTCTTCAAGATAATATTCAAATCTTTCTCTTAATTTGGCTAAATACTCAATCATCCCTTTATACAATGCTACTGTTTGGTGTAAATTAATATCAGCCTTTTGAATACCATTATTACTTTTGTGGAATACTACTAAAATGTCATTCCAAAATACTGTGAGAATTGGAGTTTCCAGTTTGACCAACGTGTTTTGTGAACCATTAGCTTTCATTCCTACTGTCGACATATGAATTTCGTAATCAGAAATAATTTGTAAGACTTTTTGAAAATATTTGTAGCCACGAGTAAACGCTTTGCTCGCATCAGCTCAAGCTGACCAACGAGTGTCTGATAAATTCTTTGGCAATAATAATACATAATCCTTGTGTTCATGTTCTTGCATTGTAGATTTAAGAAGATCCCATTTCGAAGTAGACGAAAGAAAAAAGTTGTAAAGTTCTTGCCCAAACATAATAAAAGATGTAACTTGTAGACAACATTGCGCTGCACAATTTTCCACTAAGTTAAGTGAATGTGCTCCACTGGGTACGAAATAAGCAAGGCTATTTTGATCTTGAATTTTTGCCTGCAATTCCTCCATAAATGCCAGATATGTTGCTGGCATTGTCATATGATTGCCCTCGACAATTTTGTGTATCCAACTTAAAAGAAGTTTCTTTCATGTCTTCAGCCTTGAGGCCTACATTGGGAATACATTTTGTAAATCTCTCAACAATTTTATCCTGTGTAAGCGTAATATAAACACTAACTGTTCGGTTTTTGTGACATCGGGAATATAATCCACGTTAATGGCATAGTACTTGCTTTTCTGAACTTTATAAATCTTGTTTTGAATTTAAAAAAATTATTAGTTCGTTATGTGCGGATGCGCGTTATGATTATTAATAGGTACTATGGCGCAACGTTTAACTCTCCACGTGGAGCACATTCTAAGATCTGCTGACGGTAGTAATGTAATACAATTGAAACAGGATGTCTTCCACATGGAGAGTTAAATATTGCGCCATATTACCTGTCAGTAGGTGTACCTACCATAAGCGTTAAATGATATAATATTTCATTATCTGTTGTTTTTGATAGGTAGGAAGCTCTGCCGCTTTTTGCGTTTCCGTACTTCTGAATGTGTTGCTAAAGAAACGGGTCATGCTCAGCTATTAGCTTTAACATGTCCAAGAGGTTTCCATTGTTTGAGGAATCAAAACTTTCTTGAGATCCACGAAATGAACTATTTCGACTCGCAAGAAGCTTTATTACCGAAACTATAGGCTTTAGCACTTCTTTCATTTCCGTGTCGATCCTTTCTATCAGGCGTGAACGTGTAATAAATGTTTCAAGAAACTTCAGATGATTGGGTGATTTTTCATGTGCTTGTTATAGGTGACTATGTTTCCAGTTATTGAAGCCTATAGGTGTATAATCATTACACTTCTTTTAAAAAAAAAAACCTACATGGAACGCAATAACATCTATTTGTTATTCTTGAGCAGTATATCCACGGTCGCCGCACTTTTTCTCCATTTGGTAAAGCCGAATAAAACAAACTTGGATTGGAGTATCTAATCTGTGTGGCATATTGTTTGCCTGATTTGGAGAAATCTAACATCAGTACTCGTAATACCCGCATCTACATCTACATTTGTTTCATCAACAGGAATTTCAGTTTCAGAGCTCTTTAAAGTTGATGCTACGGGTATGGATTCTTGAAAACTCTCGGTTTCCATTTCGATTTCAGCCTCTTTAAAAAATGTATGTAATGTTGATACTTTGCTTAGAAGCAATTGTTTCTTCACTTCCTTTTTATTTAGTATGCTGTCGCTTTCGCACACCACATTCGTTTGTACTATAAGACCTAATTATTTGTAATTATTAAATGTTCTGCCGCGTTCCGCATATTATTTTCTAATTTACACAGTATCTTACTGACAAAGGTGCAGCATCGATAACCAAATTATTAATTGGACTGTTGGACTCACCTATGGATAACCTAGCCGCACTCGTAAGTGGAAGTGACAACTCATTTATAACAAATACTTTCTTATCTGAACTAAACTTACTTTTCACTAATGTACAAGAGGTTAAACAATAATCAGTCAACATCCAACGTCTAACTACATATTCACAAAGTACAAATACCCGTGTTTTATAAGTGCGATGCTAACGACAATGACGTTAGCGGCTTAACCGTTAACGTCCAAGACAACAATGACAAATCGAAATGATGAGAAATGAAATATTTGAAGGAGTTTGCGCGTTAATACATACCAAGAACCTTCCTTTTAAAGTAACTTCTGGTCGGTTAACATAACAGCAGTGGCTATGTAACCGAAAAAGTTTATTATGCTGTATTAAATATCAGTTTAATTACATGAATTGTAGATAAATATATAATATTAATACTTACAAACAGATTTAGTGCCCTGTTTTATTAAACGTGACAAGTCCGACAATAGTGACAAGTTGACAAATTTGTAAGAATTTAATGATAAATTGTCGATTATTCAAATGCGACAGGTGACAGGTAAAAACTTGTAGTTGTTGACAATTGTCAAACATACTAATATCGTTTAATAATACCTCACAATTGTTGTAAAACACATGTCAGTTTATTTATTTTGTGACAGGTTATTGATTTGATATCTGTAACCTGACATTGTTTACTGAAATAGTTATATTTGTTAACATGACTGATGAAAAACTCACTATTCTCAATTTAATAAGAGAAAATAAACATGTACTGTTTGGAAAGTTTTCTAGCACATTAACCCATAATGATAAAGTTAAGACTTGGACTGATATAACAGAAAAAGCTACTGCAATTGGAATTTTTTGCAAGGATTGGAAGTACATAAGAGACAACTTGGCAAAATTGGAGAAAGCGAATCTTGGTAAGTCCATTTTAAATGCTAAATTAGGTTTACGCTGTATTTATATATTTAAAAATATGTTAAACGCCCGAGTGTCTAAAGTAACTTTTGAAGTATTGTGCAAAAATTAGCGTCTAACTATAATATTTGCTATTCGGAGATACACAATTTCTTACTACATTGCTAGTGTACTTTCATTTTTGTTTCAGAAGAAAAAAGATAGAAGAGCTAAAACTGGAATAGGGGGTGGAAAGAAAAACAAATATGATAATTCTGATAAACTCATTCTTGAGATAATTGGAAATGATTCACTGTTGTTGGATGGTATTAATGTACACGAATCTTCAGGCAGAGATGCTCAAGCAACCACCGATATTATTTATACTAATCCCACAAGCAGATATAATTCAGAACACATTAAAAACGGACGGGACTTTGAAGCTAGTATTTCTGAAGATTGTCGACGCGTTAATTGTGAAGATGAAAGCAGACCCGTTAACAACTTGATGCTAAAGAGAGGAGTGTAGACCGAAAAAAAGCAACGCGTTGTTAATTTTATTAACAATGGTTTATTGACTTTTTTTTAGTGCCCATTTCACTTATTTATATTAATCGTTTTTAGTAATTTTATTTGCCTATTATTATTTACTTTAATTAAAGCTGGTTGCCTTAAACACGCCTTTTTCCTACCATCCAATAAAAACCATCCTAACCCATCCTAGGGCTTAATCCTCAACGGAGGAGATGGAAGGATTAAGGGATAAAAGCCCAAACACACGAGAGGGTTGCTGCTGTTCATTATATGCTTCGCTTGAAGATATTATGTCCCGCTAATTAAGCTTTATGTAACAACTATCAAAAAACCCGTGTAGTGATGGTGCCAGTATTGATGAACAAACTTTAAATCAAGTAGTGCTGCGGATACGAGTAATATAATATCTCCAATGAAGATAATCAACATGCCAATTTCATCACCAATCAGCATACAAAGTTAGTAAGCCACTCTGTTTATTACCTTCAAAATTACCGACACTTCCTTTATAGCTTCCATTAAATTCAAATGAGCAACACAATCTATTGGCACCAAGCAGCTACTTCAGTTATTTAAATCTTTAATTATGGTTATTGTAACTCATTGCTTTCTGTATATTTTATTCATACATTAAAATCTAACAATATTATTTTTTCAATAAGTCTTTCATTTCCCTGAACACAGAGTGGTCCTTCGCAAATCTCACAACTTTACTTCGGCTTAGATCAAGATAGCAATCTTTCAGGCCCCGTACCAACTTTGGTAAAACATAAAATTAAGGAGCAAACTATGTTTTTGGCAGAAAAAAAAGAAATTGCTAACCGTGAAAAATATAAGTTAGATTTAGAGTTGTTTAAATTAGAAAATGAGCTAAAGTTGCCACCCAGAGTTTACGCAACAACTATATCAATCCAGAATTGAGTTACCGCTGTTTAATGAAATCGTTATTGATGTTGATGGTGAGGTATTCTTCTTCGATAAACACGGTTATAAGTCTTGGAGGAGAGCTTTGCTGAGTGTTGTTGATGTTTATGACTGAAAAAAATATTAAAATAAAAGGCCTGAAAGTCAGTCCTTATTACAGAAATTGTAGTGAGAAAGTTAACGTGTGTTTAATGCTTCTGCAATAAATTAACCATTAAGTTTCTTAATTTCAGTTATATGTTTGTTTGTTGTAAAATTTTCTTTGTTTATAATTCACTTAGTTGTAAGATTATTGACCATTTATAGTTTATAAAGTGTTTTATATGCTTCTTATTATTTTATCAAACTAGGTATGTCTTTTATAATGATTTAAAAAAAATTCTCCTGTAGTGTTCTCCAAGAGTGTCATATGTAATCTTGATATCTTGTTGTCGCGTTCATGAAAATCACATTAAATTAATAACAATATATAAGACATAAACGTTTTATACTTGCAATAACTACAAAATAGTAACAGACAAATTTCACGTTTAAACATACTGTTGCAAAACTTTACTTTTGAAACTGAAAAATCAAATCTCTCAAAACTTGAACACCTCTTGGATCAACTTCACCTTCTATTTCATCGAATTGTTCATCATCTCCAATGGAATTGTTATCGTTGGGTTCGTAGACTTCAGAACCCAACCGTTTTTCAATATTATGCAGTATAATGCATGTTAAAATAACATTGCATGCTTGCAACCTTAGGACGTTTAAGCAAGGGAACTCTCTTTTAAAATTCCCAGTGAATTTTCAACCATTCTTCAAGTACATTTAAATGCTCTGAGGAATCTCCTCAATCCTAGTGTTCTTGGGACTTCAACTGGAATGTTTGGTACCATAAGCTACGTTTTCAATTTATAACCACTGTCATCCAAAAGCAGTCGAAATGACCGCCAAGCATTATCCCATTCCTGTGCTAGTGACGAACACCGCAGAACTCTCGCATCATGTACAGAACCTGGCCATCTAGCATTTGCATAAAAATACTCTAAGTTAGGTCCACATACAACCATTAAATTGATGGAGTGATCTCCATTCTTGTCCACAAATGCAGTCTCATTATTATAGGGTGCATCTATATTAAATAATGACCCATATACGACTCCAACAACTCTAGGCAAATTTGCTGCTCTCATAAACATTTGTGGGATTGCTTGTATATTTTCTGCGGACCACGAAACACATATGCTTTCAACAATTTTCTTCTTGTTCTATGTTTGTTGTCTTTCCTCATAGGCGCTGTTCTTTCTTGTTAGATGCAGTTCGGTCACCTTCTATTGTTTTACAGTTATTTACCCTATTTCTCCGACCTTCAGTAGTTGGATGCGTACCTCCATTGGAAATTTATTATTTGTTTAAAATTTCTGGGTAGCCTATTAACTTCCATATCAATATCACTATCACTGCTACTACTACTGCTGCTTGAACTCATCACAACAAGGAAATTATCAATAATAATATCAATACATTACTATCACAGAAATCGTTTCTACAATTACTTGTCCTAAAAATGCGACACAGGGTTACCCTCCTGTCAATTTTTAGATAACAAGTTTACAAATATGTCAAATTGTAAGTAAATCTTACTATTTATTATGTTTCATAAATATGTCAAGGGATTTAGTGACAAATTGTCATAAATTGCCTGTCACTTAAAAAAATATATGAAACGCAAAATCGACAATTTTGTCACAAATTCTGACATATTTGTCGGTGTTTGTTGACATTTATTTGTAGACTAGTCACGTTTTATAAAACAGAAACTTATCAAATTGTAAAATTGTCATCTATTACCATTCACCTGTCACCTGTTGGACTTGTCGACTTTTATGAAACAGGGCCCAGGTGTATATGAAATTACTCCAAACCGTCAAAGTTTATTACGCTTTAAGTGAAATTTAATCAAGGTATGATATTAACTGATTTGGGAACGGTCATTTTTTGTGGCATCGATTGCTATCGAACACTGGCGACTACGTTTCATATTGGACATCGGAAACTACTGATCATTCATTTTAAATTACCTTGTTAATGATCATTTATAAAATTACGTATTTTACATTTTAAAATAAATTATAATTTACCTTTAGTGATCGTTAACGTTCTCAGTGAGTAGATGTGGAAGGTATAATAAAGTCAAGTTAAAAGGTTTGTTTTATGTTTTGAGTTTCAAATATCATTTCAACCGTGTTTTTTTTTTGTTCGAGTATTTGCACGAGCACTATTATACGATAGACTGCACCACCGCAAAAATAGAAGCAATTTCGTACTTCGCATTCTTATCGCCGGACGAACCGCAAAAGAAATTATTTTAGATATGTATTTAAACGAAATGCCGCTTTCCTAGAATAAACAGGTTGGCATCAAACGATATACGACTCACGCGTAAAGTTTGTAACTTAAAATTTTAAAATATATTTTATTGCACTGCACTGGATGTTGAATTGTCGAAAATTTAATGTTGAAATATTGAATTACTCAGGGGCCCCGTTTTGGCCCGAGGCCTGGGCTACGGGCCCACTTTGACATATGGTTAATCCGGCCGTGAATACACCCTTTCAAGTTCCCACTTTTAGCAAGGATGCACCTATTTCTTCAAACTTTGTATTGATTAAAATTGGATCACCATTCGTTTTGTGGATCTATTAAAACATTGAACAGTTGTCAGATCAATTTTATTTTTTGACAAAAACTCGCCTCGTAAATAGTATTCTAAGTTAGAGATCAATTAACAGGTTGGCTGCCGATCACTCCGATTACAGTGCATCGGCTTCTGTCATTAACGCCGCCTATTCCGATCGGAGTGGAGGTTACATGATGACTTGTTGCTTTATATTTCATTCGCTACCGGGACCGATGACGACAATTGGGAAAATTTACAAATATAAATCGTGTACACAACTATACATATACCTAACTTTCAACTAGGTTTTGCATTTTTGTCAATCATATCTGACATTGTCAAGTTTTTGACTTATATCAGTTATAGACAGGATGCAACGCTCAAAATTACGGCTATAAGCCAAGTATTAAATATATAAATATTTTAGGTAGTTTTTTACACAAGGTAAGTTGATATATACTAACGTATTACAGTGAGTAAGATGAAATAATAACTTAGACTTTAAACAAAGCCCAAATGATTATTTCAAATCGAGCTAGTAATTGAAAAAAAGAATGGCCTTGGACAGGACTTGAATCTGTATCTTAGTTTTTCCGGGACCACTCGTTTACCAATTACGCCACCGAGACCGATGACGATTTAAATTTGTAAATTTGCCAATTGTCGTCATCGGTCTCGGTGGCGTAATTGGTAAACCCATGGACCCGGAAAGACTAAGATACAGGTTTAAGTCCTGTCCAAGGCCTTATATTTTCCTTCTTTCAATTAATAGCTCGGTTTGAAATTATCATTTGGGCTTTGCATAAAAGTCTAAGTTATTAGTTCATCTTATTCACTGTAATAAGTTAGTATATATCAACGTACCTTGTGTAAAACTACCTAATATATATATATATATATATATATATATATATATTATATTCTATATATATATATATATATATTATATATTCTATATATTATATATATATATATTATACATTCTATATATTATATATATATATATATATATAAGAGAGAGAGAGAGAGAGGCATTTGTGCTTGTTATTCCCGTCAAGAAAGTTTGTGTTGCATCTGGCATAAAAAAATTGAAGCGCTTGTTATATATGAGAGAACATACAAACGTTTGTTCTTGTTGTGTTTATTAATACACGCTCCTGGTAATCTGCTAATCTGCTAATCTAATTCGTATTGAATTTGGACCATAACTGACTTATAGCGCTTGTTGTTATTAATTGTTTTTGTATTTACTAATTCAGTTATTGCAATGTGTGTGCAAACTTACAAAACTAGCCGGGTATCAGTTTCTATGACTATGTTATTTGTCAAAAGTATGTTGGTCGCTCCTTTATGATACTGGGATGAATCAGAAGAGAAAAAATTTTGATTGCATACGCAAATAGTGGAAAAATTCAGGATATACATTTTTCAGCATACTGATAAAGATTTGAGTACTTCATTACATTCTAGAACCACATACAGATAGCCTAATACTTTAGTGTTATTAAAATAAGTCCTCTTTGTCTGAAATGCCTTATGTATTGCTTCAAAAAATTTCAAAACGAATAAATCTCAAACGCGATGTCAAACCTACATTTCAGTGTGGCGACAATGAGCTGTATCAAACGCGCAAAATAAAACTGAGTTCGCTCGTATATAACTATCTACAGCGATTCCATTTCTGAACTCTTCTATTTTTTTATACTAGGATATATAGGACTATAAAAAGCTTGGGATAACTGCAGATATGCTTTCAGAACTTCTATACGGCTAATAACGACTCCACATTTAGCCTACCATTACAGTTATATTAGAACTATACATTCAGATTAGGCAGAGAGCTTTAATGTAGTTAACTGTAATATGGATATTCTTAAATAATAAATCATAGACTTATTACGGTAATCCTTGTAGCTCAATTATTTTTCATCAAATTTTAATTTTACGTAACTCTTCTTCCTCTTACTAAGAACGCGATTTTGACCCGGGGTTACTATTATATTATAGAATATTCAGGGAGTAGGAGGTACCTTTGTAATACAATAATTCATGATGCGTGCGTAAAAAGAGGCATACGCATCTAAATCTACTAAATGGTAATTATGAATTGCACAGTCCTTTGTTAGATTTTCTACTAGACCCTCAAGCGTCATATTCGCTTAAATTGCTACAGGAAAAGGTCATTTCGATGAGAAAGCTTTAAAAGCTGGCGCTCCTTCTATCTAGAGGTCTATCTTACTGTTCGCATGTATCAGATCAACCCCAGCTAATGGACTTTGTAATGCTGCCTCGATTACCTCATGAGAGATTTATTGTTTTAATTCGTACGTGCAACTCGGCTACTTTAAAACAATTAATAGTGCCTACTGCTTGAAATATATGTTTTGAAATTTTAATTCTATCTCTTGAACTAGAAGCGACAACTTTTACATAAAAATGTGTACGCCATTATAAAAGAAATTATCGAGACGAAATCCAATCAAGAATAATTTTATATTTGTTGTAGTAGTAGTGAGAATAAGGTCATCTGCCTTAAGATGTTCGTGCAGGCAGAAATGGTGGAGAACGAGTCCAAGACAGGAGGTTCTCGGGAGTAAGTGGTACTTAGTGGTTATTGAGTAAAGGTGGACGTTTAACACACAACCAATATTCAAATATGTGCCATAATCGTTTATTAAAATAAACAAGAATAAACGTAACATTGCCCTGTAGTAGGGGACAAAAAATACTACTATAGTAAGCCTGCTTATCGTAAAAGGCAATTAAAAGGCGCAGCAAGGGGCAGCAGCCTTGTTGGCTAAAAGATATTGCAGGAGAGTCGGTTGGTCTCGGCCGATCCTCTATAATTTACAAGGTTGTTGGGAGTTGGCTGTGACGGAAACGGCTTTTTGCTAAAATCTTTAAAAACTGCGTTGTGGAAAGATATGGGAACCTATCACAATATTTCCCAGGTATGCGTGGCGTAAAACACGATCTAGGTATTATGGAAATCTCACAAGTAAAATTCTTGTCCGGAGGTAGAATACCCCCTCATTCGGATCTCCGGGAGGGGGTACTTGGGACTCGTCATCGTAATAATTTAAAACAACGGTTCGATTTAGTGATAGGGACTTGTAATGTAAGGTCATTACTTAGAGTAGATAAGTTAATGAATTTATTAGTCGAAATGAGAAAAGGAAAGCAGAACATTTTAGGTATTAGTGAGGTGAGATGACCAGATAGTAATGACTTTTGGAAAGATAATTATAGAATAATGGCAACTTCTTCAACTAATGGACAGGCAGGGGCAGGAATAGTGTTAGATAAAAGATTAGGACGTCAAGTTGAAGAGTACTTACAATTTAGTGATAGAATAATTATGGTTTGATTGAGTACGAAACCCACAGACACTGTTTTAGTACAGGTTTACATGCCAACAACTCAGTACGAGGATGAGAAAGTAAAAAAGGTATACGAGGATATAAATAGTATAGTGAAAAAAGTAAAGAGAGATGAGAATTTAGTAGTTATGGGCGATTTTAATGCGTCAGTGGGAGAAGGTAGTGAGGGAAAATTGGTAGAAAAATTTTAGTATGGTAGACGAAATGATAGAGGAGAAAGATTAGTTGAGTTTTGCCAGGAACACAGATTAGTAACTGTAAACACTCTATTCGAACAACAGGTTATAAGAAGATATACCTGGAAAGCGCCAGGTGATAGGGCTAGATACCAAATAGATTATATTTTAGTTAAACAAAGACTATAGGTAAGAAAAAAGTAGAAGCAAAAAAAACCCTGGGTAACAAAGGAGATATTAGATTTAATAGAGAATAGAAGAAAGCTACATGAGTGTAGAAAAGCTAGAAATAAATGGATGGAGGAGAATTGTAAGGGAATACAAGATGATTTGAGAGTAGGTAAGACAGACAGGCCCTACAGGGAAGTTAAAAAGTTTTTCGGGAAGATAGAATAAAATATAATGGTATTAAAGATGAGAATACTGAGCTTCCAATAAATAGAGTTGAGGTAGCAAATATATGGAAAAGCTATTTAGAAGATTTATATAAGGGAGACGATATGGATGAGTTAGAGAACGACCAAGAGGTGGATGTAGAAATAGGGTTCTCAATATTAAGAGAGGAATTTGATAGAGTTGTAGGGATCCTAAACTAAATAAAGCGCCGGGAAAAGACGATATACCCGCAGAATTAATAAAATATGCAAGTCAGAAAACTTTAGACAAATTATATGAACTAGTGAAAGTAATATATGACACAGGTGAGGTCCCAATAGATTTCGAAAAAAATATTATTATCCCAATCCCAAAAAAGTCAGGAGCTGATAGGTGTGAGAATTTTAGAACGGTTAGTTTAACTTCCCACAATTCCAAAATACTAACAATAATAATTAAAAATGGAGTAAAAGCTTGGACTGAGAATTATTTAGGCGAACACCAATATGGTTTTCGTAAATACAGAGAGACTATAGAACCGATACTAATGATTAGGGTAATTATCGAAAAAAACTACAAAGAAATAAAAAAAACTCATTTCGCGTTTGTAGTTTTAGGAAAAGAATTTGATAGGGTTAATTGGATTGGTATGTTCAGATTGATGAAATAGAAAAGGAAGCTAAGATTAGAAATGGTGTTATACAGGGCTGTATACTATCTCCATTGAGTTTTAATGTTTATATTGAGGAAGCTATAAATTTAGCTAGAGAGTGAAAAGAGATAGGTATTAGTGTACAGGGACAGAAAATAGACATGTTGCGTTTTGCAGATCATATAGCCATTATAACAGAGTCTAGAAAAGAGTTAGGAGAGTCTTTAAATATTTTAGATGAGATACTACAGAGTAACTATAGTAAGAGAATTAACTCAGGAAAGACAAAGATAATGACAAGTGAGTTACATCCTAGTGCTAAACCCAAATTAAAAATAGGTAATACCGAATTAGAGGAGGTAGATGAATTTTACTATTTAGGTAGTATAATTACAAAGGACGGACGTAGCAGAAGGGATATAGTAGTTAGAATACATCTAGCTAAAAAAATGCTTTTAAAAAAGAAATACTTACCAATACCTAATAGTATTAATTTAGATAATAGAAAAAGTTTGTTAAAGTCGTACGTATGGAGCGTTTTATTATACGGTAGTGAGACTTGGACAATTAAAGAGGTAGATAAGAAAAAGATAAAAGCTTTTGAAACTTGGTATTATAGGAGAATATTAAAGATTAGTTGGACAGATAGAGTAACAAATGAGAAAGTTTATTGAAGGATAGGTGAGAAACCATGTATGTGGAAACAATTAAAGATCAGGAGAGATATAATGATAGGGCACCAGTTAAGACATGAGGGACTATTTAGTAAGATCTTAAATTATAGACTACCAAATTAAAAGAGAGTAGGAAGACCTAGACAAAGCTATATTAGTCAAATTATTAGAGATGTAAGTCGTGAAGGGTATGTAGACCTCTTTAGACTAGCTCAGAATAGAAATGAATTTAGAACTGCGTCAAACCGACCATAAGTAAGTTTGAAAACAAAACAAAAAATAGAAATTAACAAAAATCAGTTAACTAAATGTCACCAGGTTATAACTCACAATTAGTTAGTGGTATGGCATGTTGGAGCCATATCATAAAAACGTTTCCATGACATAACTCACAATTAGTTAGCGGTCTGGTATGTTGGTAGCGATTCGTTCTTAAGTCATACCATAACATATAATTTAATAAACGTCACCACGACATAACTCACAATTAGTTAGCGGTCTGGCATGTTGGCAGCGATTCTTTGCTTACGCCTTATCACAACATATAACTTAATTAACGTCTACATGACAAAACTCACAATTAGTTAGCGGTCTGGCATGTTGGCAACGGTTCGTTGCTAAAGCCTTACCATAACATATAATTTAACACGATTCCTTTTTTGAAGAAGATAACCAGGTAATATTTCATTTCCTTATAAACGGGAATCATGTAAACATGTTGGATTTTTTAACATCCATCAGGTTGCGAATATCTATGTAGAGCCAGGCAGATAAAAAAAGATAGAAGAGTATAGAGAGTATAGTCAAATTATTAGAAATTTTGGTTGTGAAGGGTATGTAGAACTTTGCAGATTAGCACAGAATAGGAAAAAAGTTAGAGGTCCGTCAAACCGACCTTAAGTAAGGTCGAAAACAAAATATTGAAACGTAACATGGCGCTGTGATAGTACCAGCAATAACAAGCAAAATCACTGCAATTCAAAACGCTTTAAAAAATATATAAAGAAATGGCGAGTAACGTCTTACCCTTGTTAGAATTAAATAATGATCAAGCTGCAGAACAGTGTGCTTATTGGAGAAACAACTTTAGCACATGTTAAGTAGCGACAGAAACAAATAGAAAATAAGAAAAAATTCAAAAACTCAGCTGTTACACTTTGCAGTACCAGAAACTACGTTTAAATTTTTCTAGAAAAAAAATTAACGTTTTCACGATTGAAGGAGTCAGGCGAAACTACGTAGGAACAATTCATCACTGATCTTAGGCGACAAACGGCAAATTGCAAACTTGACAAATTAAATGATGATCTCATAAAACTTATGTTAATATATGGAGCAAACAATGAAGGAACTAGACCCCGGTTGCTGCAAGAAGATGAGGCTGATTTGAAAAAGGCCGTACAGCTGTGTTCCATAATTGAGCAGTCGAAATTGCAGGTGGCTAGAATAGAGAAACACGTCATAAATAATCAGCTACATTTTCAAATTGATAGGATTTCACCAAAACAAAGCTCCAAAGGGGTCTGACAGTATGGCCCAGGTAGACAGCCACCAAATCAAAAAGGTCGATTTAGCGAGAACGACAAAAGAAGCCTCAGGGCACCATTTCGAGGGCAAGTCAGGTCACAATCACAAGGTAGTAGGTCGCAAATTAATAACTGTAAGCAATTAATAGGTGTCCGGCATACAAAAAAAAAGTTTGCAAAAAATGTAAAAAATACAATCATTTTGTAGCAGTATGCAGAAATGGAAAACAAGTTAGGTAGTTGAAAGCACAAAAATGTTGTTTATGTAAGTATCTTAAATAAAGGCGCAGTTAATATCAATTGTAGAGTTTCTCGTACAAGATAAGGTTTGGTGGATAGATTTAACAATAGAAATTAAAATGTCATTTAAAAATGGATACTGCTGCGATGGTAAATATTCTACTTGCAAAATACTTCATTCATTTAAACATTCCTTTTGAACAAATAGTACGAGTCAAGGACCACACGAAAATCTTATACAGGTGATATATTACCACTTTTAGGGAATGTAGGATAGGATGTAAATATAACAATAGGTAACTTGAAATTACATTTTTTGTAGTTAATTACGACACTGAACCCATATTAAGGTTAGCAACCTCAATAAATCTAAAATCAATTAATCGTAATGAACCAAAGCTCAGCCAATTCAGCGTATTGATCATATTAAAGATGTTTTCAATTTAAATTATGAACAAATAAAATAAATATTTGGCGAAGTGTTTTCGGATATAGGGTGTATCAACCCTCCTTATAAAATGGAAAATGATTCTAATGCAGTTCCTTGCATTATGCGAACGAGAAAAGTTCCATTTGCACTGATGGGCATGCTAAAAGACACATTGGTGGAATTAGAAAAATTAAATATTGTCGAAAAAATAATCGGCGCTGGTGAGTGGGTACATCTATTAGTATTAATAAGGAAAAATGACATATTAGGAATTTGTTTTGACCCCTCACCATTAAAAAAGGTAATTAAACGAGAACATTGCAAGTTATTAATATCATCATCGCCATTAGGTCTTCAGTCCTAGGACTGGTTAGAAGCGCACCTCCGTTGTTTCCTATTCTGAGCTAACCTATACGTTTCCCTGAAATTCCCAAGCCTACGTCTTTCACTATTACGTGCAATAGTTCAATCCAGGTCTCCTTTTACCTATCTCCCTTTCCTATGTCTGCTTGTAATATATCCCGCACTATTCCCCAATTGCTAGTCTAGCAGTTTTTAGCGTTTCTGCTTGCAACATATCTACACCCGGTGCCTTATCATTTTTAAAACGCTTCAATGCTAATCTCTAAGTATAGGATATCCCAAGTCATCCTTTTCAATGTCTGATTCCTATTCCAGTGCTGTTGGTTCTTCTCCTGCATATAAATTCCGTATATACTTGTCATCTAACCATTTTCTCTACATTTTCTATGATGATGTCTCCTTCCACGCCCTTTATATTTTTGCTATACGGTTTTAGATCCCTAAAATTTACCCTAATTAGTTTGTGCGCTTTCCTATTACCATCTTAGTTTGTACATTTTTGCCCTTTCCATCAATCCATTGTTTTTTAGCTTTGCTGCATTTGCGAATAATTTCCCATTTTATGGCTATATATCTGTTTTCCTGCTTCATCTGGTCTGTTTTTGTATTTTCGTCTTTCTTCTATTAAATTCAGGATATCCTTTGTTTATACATGGTTTCTTATTTTCTTTTTGTATATACCGCAGACTGTCTCTGGTTACCATGTCTATGTTGGATTTAATGTTATTCCATTCTGTTTCTGCTTCCTTCGTATCAGAAATTTATTTGGCATTTTTGTCAATCTTTCGTGGACATCTTTAGCTTTTAGTTTCTCACAATCAAAGTGCCTCTTTCTGTTCCCTTTTTTCAAGTTTTTAAATTTAAGCGCGGCCTTCATAATTACGATGTTGTCGTCGGTGCCTATATCTGCTTCTGGATAGCTTCTACAGTCTTTTACTTGATTCCTAGTCCGTTGTTTAACAACAATGTAATCTCTTTGATGTCTTCCTATATCTACTGGCATCTTCCACATATATCGTCCTCTAGCATGATGTTAAAATAATGTGCTTGTCGTGGTTAAATTGTTTTTCTCGCAGAATTCTACTAGCACATCTCACCTGTCGTTTCTCGTGCTTAATCCAAATAAACCTACTACCACTCCTTCACTGTCTTTGCCTACCACTGCATTAAAATCCCCGTAATTATAAAAATGTCCTTTTACGCATCTTAGTATGTCTTCGATATCTTTGTAGATCGCTTCTACCTCTTCCTCACTATAGCTAGAGGTGAGCATGTATACTTGTATTATTACTGTATTTACCGGTCTAGACTTTAATTTAGGCATGAGTACTCTTTTGTTTTGTAATTAGTTTTCTGCTCAGTGTCCTAACTTTTTTCGTACCTACACCCGAATTTCCTTCCTCCGATCCTGTATGAATTACCCTAAAGTTTCCACTCCAAAAATCTTCCGCCTCTGGCCACCGAACTTCACTAATCTTTAGTATGTCTAATGCTAACCTATCCATTTCAACTTTTAAATTCTCTAGCTTACCTACTTGTTTCATATTTCTGATATTCTACACTCCGACTGGCAAAATATTCCCGGCTTTTCTTTTATACTATCCGATCACATCCTGCGAAGTAGTCCTCTCCTGGAGAGCTGAATGGGGAACTATTTTAATGCCGGAATCTTTTACACCAGGTGATGCTGCCATCATCTTAAATAACAATTTAAGTACGCTATGTAATTTGGAGGTAATGTGGTGGTTTCCGTTGTCTTCTATATCGCAGTAGTGTGTCTTGGAATGCCATACTGACCCTTTGGTCTCTGCCACTCTATGTACCGAAAGAGCTGCTGCTCCCTTTCGGAGACCTGTCTTAGTCTGGTTCCTCATTAAAGACCCCACTAATTTGGTAAAACCTTTAGTTCGGCACTTTAACTCATTGGAACACTCAAGCCGTTTCACACGTTCTAGTAATCTAGAATTTCCTCAAGGTGCGTGTTCCTTCAGAACGGAAGTTATTAACGTTAGAGAAATTACATGGGGCACATATTTTCTAAATTAGACGTAAGTCAAGCTTTCAATCAGGTTCCGTTAGACGAAGAAACTGATAAACCTTGTACAGTAGGTACACGCCTTTTGGTCGTTATCGTTTTCTTCGATGACTGTACAGAATTAAAAGCGGTTCAGAAGTAATCAACAAAAGAATTAGGAAAATATTTCAAATGAATAAGGTTGCGTTATATATATATATATATATATATATATATATATATATATATATATATATATATATATATATATATATCGATGATGAGGAAAAACGAAGGAAGAGTACAACAAGATTTTAACTAAGGTTAAGTGGGCAAACGGACATAATGTTAAATTTAATTCAAATTAATGCTTCTTAAGTGTTCTCAAAGTTAAATTTATAGGGCATTATTTAAGTTGTGGAGGTATTGATTAGATCCTGGCGGGTTAAAAGCTATACAAGAGTTTCAGGAGCATAAGGACAAAAAAGACATTCAGCAGTTATTAGATTATACGAGTAAGCAGTGGCGTGCAGTGATTGTTAATGCAGGGTAGGCAATAAATTAAAAAAAAAACTTACCATAGGTATACATAAGTTCTGCAATTTAAGTATCTAAATGTGAGTTGACTTGTATATACGTCTGGAACCACAGATTATATGTATCACTAATCAACTATTTTTTTTGTAAATTAAGTCAATTAGGCCGTCTTTTTTTTAAATTTACTCAATACATTGTCATAGAAATTAGAAGTTCGTTTTAGTTCATGCACTTGGTCCTTTTTAAGAGAAACAATGGCTAAGTTATTTAACCGCTCTTATTCCTGAGTATTACGCTAAAAAACGATCGTTCCGCAGATGCGCTACTTGCCAGAATTATTACAATCAATTTGGCCATTTGGCCATTAGTTGGGGAAATACATGACACATATTTTTTTCTTCGCAGAACCGGATGATTTCGTACGAATTAAAACCTGCAAATTCCTATGAGGAGTACAAACAAATCAACTCGTTTTTAAGGCGGTCAAATTCAAATCTTTCATTGTACCTTGTTTTTAATTCTGAAAAGAGCTTTTCTGGGAATTTAGAATTGTAACTAGAAAAAGAATCGTGATTCAAAAGACGAAAAAAACATAGTTTACTAATTTCTCCTGAATAGCAATCAGTAGTTTCACTTTTTATATTATCCACTATTTCACGAAAGATGCGTCTGTAGTAAAGTCTTATATCAGTTACGTTTCGTCTTATTCTTGGTTCTCCACAAAAAGTTAAAGTTTTTTCGTATATTACATCACTTTCATTATAGAACATTTCAACAAAAAGTTTAAACTCTTCAATTTTTTTAAGGCAATACCCAATATCTACAACTTTTGACTGTATAGTGTTAAAAAGCACACCAGCCTGTATAAAAAATTCTGTTAAATATTGCTAAAAAGTAATTAAATTCAAAATCGCTTAAAATAAATTCATAAATTCTAGCTGCAGAAGGCGTTTCTGAATCCCAATTAATCGGATTTTCGATAATTTCAGAAAAGAGTTCAATCAGATTTTGTGTTCACTAAAAATTACATTAATAGTTCTCGAATTATAAACCCATCGGGTTTGTACAAAACGTGGTAACTTTATTGAACAAAATTGATTATAAAAATCTATACACTTGGTCCTAGTATGAAAAAATGTTGCTAAGTTATAGTTATATATAGTTATAGTTATCACAAACCTTTGAAATATCTTGAAGTGTTCTTTTTTTGTTGTTGTAATTTTAAAGATGGAGTAGGTCGTTCGATTTCAATTACTACTTGCTTTTCGTTATACGTTTTAGTATTAAACATATTCGTTTTTAATCTCTGAGTGCAATTCATATCTACACTACACTCAGTAAACACATGTCACAAAAGCATTCATTATTCTTTATTATGTACATATTGTATTATTGAAAAAATAAATACAACACAAGGAAGTTACTCCGCAGACGTGTCAAGACTAGTTAAGTCGTTACCAGTCTGCAACTATCGCGATCGATGGTAAACGATAATGCGCCACCAGGAGTTACGCTTCCCTTTCCTACTAAAAGCACTGCTTATGAATGCCTGCAAGAATGCACAGGTTCATCTGTTTGTGCCTTCACGGATTTCTTATGGTATACCTACACGCTGCATCATTCACAATATCTTGTGCATGCAGTTATTCGGTTATTTTCGGCGCACTTTTCTTTTCATTTTTGACGGAATATTGATAATAATATTTGTAATAAATTAATTTGTTAATAGAAGTACTAAAATTAATATAAACTACTCGTTATTGAAAATGTAAATGTATTTAAATTAAATTTGATAATGTATTATTAAAGTAAAAAAATATAAAATATACATATAAATTCGTACTTTTTCTAGGTTAGGCATTGCCTTTTTGCCTATATTACATGCACGCCACTGCGAGTAAGTAGGTCGAAAATTTCTCAGAAGAAACCAAGGTCCTAGGTAAACTATTAAGAAAAGATGTGCGTTTTCTATAGTAAGATCGCCATAAAGCAGCATTCGCAAAACTTAAATCTTAACAAATAGTTCGATTCTCAGGTGTTTCGACCAATCTAAAGTAATAAGAATATCTGTAGATGCCAGTCAGAAGGATTTAGGGGCATACATATTACAAGAAAATGTACCTGCTTCATACGCATCCAAAGTTTTAACGGAATCCCAGGTACAACAACCCCAAATTACAAAAAAGCTATTACTAATCTATTTTAGTTTAACTAAATATCATTATTACGTTTATGTGTAAGTCGAAACTGAGCACAAACATTTAATAAAACTAATTAATAAACCATTAAATAAAATACTAGCTCATGTACAACGAATAATAATACCATTTCTATAAAAATACAACTTTACGCTCAAATACAAAGGAAGCAAATATCTCGTAATAGCGGAGGCATTATCAAGAACTTTTCTAAATACACCGAGAGTAATAATTTAGATTTAAAAGATCAAATTTGTATATTGGTCGAAGCTAATATTTCTGAAAAATACCTAAATAAAATTAAAGTGGCAACTAAGATTGATCCAGAATTGCAACAACTACAAATTATAATTGCTAATGGTTGGCCAAAAAATATTAAATGAGATAATCTATAAAAATAACAGTTGTGTAATACAAAGTCTAAAGAAAACAACCCTAGAGAAAATTCATTACAGCTACTTAGAATATAATAAATGTGTACAGCTCGCACTAGAATCTGTATTTTGGCCCAATATTCGCAACGAAATTAAATCAATGACAGAAAATTCTGCAATTTGTCAAAAATTTGCAAATTCGCAATCCACAGAATCGTTTCAACCGCACGAAAAATATCCAATCTTATGGTACAACTTAGGTTGTGAGATATATGGATTCAGAGAAATAAATTACTTAATAGTGGTAGACTTGTTCACAATTGGTTGAAATTGAGAAATTGATTAATATTTCTAGTAGTAATGTAATTACGCGTTTAAAAGCTTTTTTGCAATGTTTCGAATCTCCAAATATTTGATTGCTGACGGAGAATCTCAATTTACCTCCAAACAATTTTAAAATTTTGCGGAGGAATGGCAATTTCAGCGCAATGGAATGAGTGAAAAATACATACAAACAATTTAAAATATCATAAAATTTTTTTGAAAATTGCTCGCCAAATGAAATATGAATGTCGAGAGCTACTCGTAACCCTTTGCTTCCCACAGCAACTAAAAAAATTGAAATTACATTTAGATAACGCGGCACAGTATAACAGTCATATTAAAAATGAATCAACAAAGGCAAACGCAAAATTACTACGAAAAAAGAGGAGCGAGATAATTGTGAATATTAAAATCAAACACTAACTTGTACGTGCAATTAAAACCTAAAGCAATCTGACAATTGGATAGAGTTTTAAAGAGACTTGTCAACCGTAGTTATAAGATTTTAGTAAATAATGGAACTAAGATTAGAAAATGTAGATCTTTAAGACCTTCAGTAATAAAGGACGATACACACTCCAGTATCCAGAGAACACGGTGTCTTGGTCAAAAGATCAAACAGTAAAAAGTAGGGAAAGTAAAGCAGATTGTTACGTTTACTTTACGATGGTCCGTTAAAAACGTACTCCTGTTTAGTATTTTATTGCTCATTGACTTAGATTCTTCTCAAATCTTCCAACAACACCCGGTATATTAGACCTTTCTACAATAATTCTAATAATTTTCAATTTCAAAACTATTTGTTTCAAAACGAAAAGTTTATTCTATAAGTTAAATAGTCAATACCCTGTTTTAGGTATACGTGAGTTTGCTACATATTATTATAGCGTACAATTAAATTCTTATACTGTTACGACCGAAAGATTCGTCGAAATATTGGATCATACTATTATTTGATGAGCGTGTTTCGAATTTCTAATCGCCTTTGATAAAGCGAGGATTGAAATTCGAATTCTTGCTATTTAGACAATTTCAATTTAATTCTTTTCTGAACACGACCTACGTACTTGTCGTTACATTTATTTTTCGTTATCTACGAAATTTTCGTGCACACATCGTGTGGTGAGTACTTGTAATTTTTAAACATACGTAGATATACTTTCCTTCGTGAAGGGTCTAATCTGTGACTGCACTTTTTATAGCTTCCTCCTGGGGACATGGTCGTCCGTTGCATTCACCCCGGACTGACGTGTCAGTTCTAAAGGTGGGGTACCTCTGTACCAACTGAACGTTAAAGATAGAATAGCGAATAACCCCTAAAGCCACGAAACAAATTTTCCTATCGTATAACGTGAAGCGGAACATCATCCCCAGCTGAGAACCTTCGGGATACACTATGGATTATAGCCATTAAGTTTCACCCTGCTACCTAGTTACCTGCTATTTGTTTATATGCTTTGTTTTAGTGAAAGTATACGGTTTAGGTACAATGTTGTGACTTACTACAGCTGGACGAATGCATTCAGACAGCAATGAATTATCGGTAATGTGGATCAACATGTAAGTAACCCTCCGTTTTTGTATTTATTAAAAGTTCAACTCTTTTGGCAATAAAAATTTTATCCTTGTAAATATAGCAGGACTGAAAGTAGCCCATCCTAGTTTTGTTTTAAATTACTTTACGGGGTACTTGGGATGGTATTAATTATTTTTATTTTCATTTTTTGGTACTACTGCTATTAATTATTTTTAATTTTAATTTTTTTTTGATACTACTGCTCATGTGTAACATAGTTTCTAGTTAGAGGTTTTTTTTATGTTCTTTTTTTTTGTGAGTTATAAATGAGTGCGTGGATTTTTATTTCAGGCCTTTTTTTAATTTTTGCATGTGTAAAACCCCGCTTACTGGCCAACTGAGCCCGGGCAGTTCTTGTTTTGTGCTGCCAGCTACGTCAATGTACGTAGCATAAAAGATTTTGACGCCCTGGCGTGGGACTCCGACCTGGCGTGGGGCTCCGAGTTTGTTTTGGGTAATTTTTGGCTCCGATTTTGTTGTGGGTAACTTTCCTCCGATTCTGTTTTGTTTAGTTTTGGCTTCGATTTTGGTTTTGGTTAACGTTTGCTTCAATTTTATTTCGCATAATTACTAGCCCAATTTTTTTTTGTTGGTACAGCCTAACATTACCCGCATTTCTCGGCCTGATGCTGCTTATTTTTTTCCTCCTTTACGTTCGGACTGTTATTTATTTTTTCTTTCGACTCTTTAGTGTTCCTCACATGAGGATAGGTTTTTTTTATTTCTTGTGTGGGCCCGATCGTCTTAAATTTTAGTTTTGTTTTCGTTCTGGGTCGCTAAGTATCATTGGTTGGCGCATTTCAGATTATCGGAATTGTGTTTTCACCGATAATTCTACTCCGTTGAAAACGCTGGCGGCCTATTCTAATTTCTATTTTGTTCTATTGGTGTCGGATATGTTTTAGATTGTCCTGTATTCGCAATCATTTTTTTTAAGCTTTCATCGAGTTACGGTTAGCTTTTATTTAACTACATTCTCCCAATTTCTTTTGTATTCTTATTCAAAATGACTGATCATAGGTTGGTGATGTTTAATATGATCTGTAAGGGACGGTAGAAGTCATCCGAAAGCGTTAGTAACTATTTCGCGCGTATGACGGGCCTGTTTGAGTGGTATGGTTCTTTTAATGAGGATGATTAATTGTCCATTTTGCTTCGTAACCTTGATCCATTTTATAGAATCCATTTGCCTGCTGTCTACTCCTTGCAAGAATTGCAGAACAAATGCTTGAAGTTAGAACCGGCAAAGATTCGGCCGATAATTCCGTATCACCTGAACTGGAATCGGCCCCTATTACAGTGCCTAAGTCAGTCGCTACTCCTTTTTCGGCTTCCTACCAAGGCCTTCCTGCGTGGGAATAGAATTTGAAATTTTCTGGTGACCTAAACACTCTTACGGTAGATGATTTTTTGAGACAGGTCGAAGAACTCCGACGAACACAACATGTGTCAGAATTGCAGTTATTGAGTGTACAGTGGATTTGTTTGAATCGAAAGCGTTACCTTGGTATCGTGGTAATCAGCATAGATGTTCTGACTGGAAGTCGTCTGATTTGCTGATTTCCCCGGATTTTGCTTACAAGTCTGCTACTATTGGGAAAAATACTTTTACTTTACATGACCGAGTTGTTAAGGTGTCTCCTACGCCTGTGGGTACATCCGATACTTCTTCCGTACTTTCTACTGTTCTTCTTCCTAGCGCTACTTCTACTCGTCAGGCCAAGTGTTTTAACTGAAAACTGACCATGTTTCGACACGTTGTACTCGTCCTCAAGTACTCCACTGTTATGGTTACGGATATAAGGGAGTTTCTCGCCGCAACTGTTCAGACTGTTGTCCTGCTACTAATAAGTCTTCAAATTCTGTCCTCATCTCTAGGCGCCTAATTTCTTCTGCTTTTCACTCTACGTTCTCTTCTGTCCCTCATCCAGGTCATCCTGCTCCTACTATCAAAACATACCCTTCTTCGGCAAATGTAGCTTCGAACAAACTTTCTTCCATTTCCAGTTCTACATCCTTTCCTACACCTCCTTCTGCTCGCCCTACTACCATCACCTCGTACCATTTTTAGCCATATGAGCCTTTGAACGGTAATATTGATTTTTACGGCTATCACTCCCCTACTTACAGAACCTCTACTAATAAGCACCAAATTCCTACTATCCTTCACGATTCAAAAGATGACCAACTAGACCCGAGACCTTCAAGATGGCAATATTAAATAGACTAAGATTAAGTTTTTAAAAATTGTAAAATGTTGCTTTCTATATAAAAAGAAAGGATGTGCATAGTAGTAGTTCGGCGGTTCAGTAACTTAGTTGATATGCGCGTGATTACTAACCCAAGGTTCCGGGTTCGAACGCACGCTAAAGATCCCTATCTTGCTAGGATCAACAAGGGTTCGGCAAAATTCCAAATTTTCAGGTAAAAAAAGAAACCCGTTTCCCGAACAATGTAGTACCTTCGGATGGAGAATTGGAGAATCAAATGTGGTGTAGTAGTAGTTAGCATTAGGCCCGCTACCATAAGGTGCTCGTGCAGAGAAGAGTGGGAAGAACGAGTTCTAGAAAGAAGTAGTTGGTCGTTACCAGTTAGTGACTAAAGGTAGGCGTTTAAGACGCAACCAATGTATTCAAGTTTGTACGTTAATGATTTATGAAAATAAATAATAATAAATGTAACAATACTTAACAGTTTTCTTTACATTTAACTAGACACTGTATATTGTCAACTATATTGACTATTCCTCCAGTCAGAGTGTGGAGTCACGTATTCGTGGTATGTCAATGCAACACGAGACTGGAAACATCTTTCAGAACGAATTCCGGTACAAGATCACTGATTCATGTATAACCTTGGAAGAGTGGAGAAAACATGAAAAAATTGACGAAGCCTTGATTACAAGTTTAAAACATGAAATAAAGTTTTAGAGAATACTTTTAGACAAAGTTTTTAATGTATCACTATCTTTAGTTACTTGCAACCTATCTTTTCGTGGCAAGCAAAATAATCTAGATGAATCAAGAAAGGGTAATTTCTTATCAGTACTCAATTTCTATCAGATTATGATCCCGTATTAGAATCGTTATTGCAAAAGCCAACTGGCACCGTAAATTACTTAAATCCAACAATGCAAAATGAAATAATTTCTTTGATGGTTTAGGAGGTATAGAAGAAAATAAACCCAGAGATCCGTGGTGTTCTTTTTTTTTCAATCATGATGGATACCATCGATGATGTTTTAGTAAAGTACACCAATAAATCAGGTCTATCGTTATGTTAAAATTGTAACTGAAAAGACGAAAACCTGTAGAGTTAAGGGTTTATGAAACGTTCATTTGTTTTACCGAGATTGAAAACCAGAGTGCATCTGATTTGGGAAACACAATCATTCAGTCAATTGAAGATTAAGACCTCGACATTAGAAGATGTCGTGTTCAACGCTACGAAGCAGCCAGTGTTATGAGTTGGAGGTACACTGGACTTCAGAAGCTGATCCGGGATGTTGCTTCGTGTGATTTTTTGTTCGCTGCGACGTCAAATTTTGAACCTGATGTTAAAAGACAGTGTAGAAGCAAGCCGTAATATTGCCCAGTTTTTGAAAATATTCAAAACGTGTATAACCTTTTTGGACACAGTACAACACATTAGCAAGCACTTACAAAATCGTCTGAAAATAAGACAAACTCGAAAGAAACCCTAATAACTCTTAACCCGATCGATGGGCATAGAGATTTAAATCTGTTTCTGACCTTAAAAAAGATTCAGCGATACTTTGAAAGAGCTGCTAAAAATTATACAAACTAGCAATAAAGCAAAAGAGAGCAATGAAGTCATCGGATTAAAGAAGAAAATATAATCTTTTCATTTGTTTTAGTTTTAGTTATATAAACACAGGTTTTTCAGCAATTAAACGTCTTATCCAAGGGTCTGCAGTCCGAAAATATGGATATTGTAGCTGCATATGATCTTATGGAATGCGCTTTGATGAGAATAACAAAGCAACAAAATTCGTTTGAAATGATGCTAAAAGAAGCTTCAGTAGTTTGTTTAAAATGGAAAATACTATATGAGTTTAGTAAAAAAAGAAAGTATCAAGACATTTTGAAAAACTGATCGAGGACCATCGCTTTCTGGATCCTGAGAGCAGATTCAAACTACCGATACTTTATGCTTTGCTGTATACAATTTGTTCGCAGTAGGAAATGAGATTTCTAGGACTTAAAAATGTTTTAAACTCATACTGTTGTACAACCGAACTCCATGAACAACGCTTCTGATGGGGAACTGACAACTGTTGCTGAAGATTTTTTTGGAAGAATTAATGAAAATCTCTACCTGTCCGTTCCGAACGGACCTGCACCTTGAAGAAGTTCCAAAATACTAGAACGAATTGAATGGCTTGCGTGTTTCAGTGAACGAAAGAGCCAACCTTGTGGGGTCTTTAGTGTGAAACCAGACTAAGACACGTCGTTGAAAGAGGGCAGCAGCTCTTTCGGTACAGAGTGACAGAGACTGTAGGGGTGGCTATAGCATTCTAATACACACTACTGTGGTGGGGAAGACAACAGAAACCACATCCCCCTCTCCCCCAAGTACATAGCGTACTTAAATTGCTTTTAAAATGATGGCATCTTCTGGGGTAAGAGATTCCGGAGAGTTAAAATAGTTCACCGTTCGGCTCTTCGTGAGGAGAAGACTTTGGAATAAGTGATCGGCAAGTTCAAAAGAAGAGCCTGGAGCGTTTTGCAGTCGGAGCGTAGAATGTCGAAAGTATGAAGCAAATAGGTAAGTTAAAGAATTTGAAAATTGAAATGGATAGGTTAGCATAGCAGGGATTTGTGAAGTACGGTAATCAAAGGCGGGGGATTTTCGGAGTGGAGACTTTAGAGTCTTTAATACAGGATCAGAGGAAGGAAATTCGGGTATGGGGATAGTTATGCGGAAAAAGATAGTACACTGCCCAGAAAACTAATTACAAAACAACGAAAGAGTTGTCATGGTTAAACCGTAAACAGTAATATTACAGGTATACATTCCCACCTATATCTATATTAAGGAGGAGATAGAGCCGATCTACAAAGATATCGAAGACATACCAAGATTCCCAAAAGGACATGAATATTTAGAAATTACGGGAGATTTATATGTATTAGTAGGCGAGGGTAGGGAGGAGTGGTAGTAGGTTTATTTGGTTTAGGCACGAGAAACGACAGGGGAAGTAGGCTGGTTGAATTTTGCGACAAAAACAACTTAGCCATTACATACACATTATTTCAATATCAAGCTAGAAGACCATTCACGTGGAAGATGCCAGGTGGCACAGGAAGATATCTGTTAGACAACGGTTTACAAATAAAGTAAAAGACTATAGAAGCTACCCAGAAGCAGACATAGACACTGACCACAACAGTAGTTATGAAAGCCGCGCTTAAATTTAGAAATTTGAAAAAAAGAAACCGAAAAAGGGAGGAACGTAAAAAAACACTTTTACTTCGAGATACTAAAGGGAAAGATATCCACAAAAGTTGTGTGAAAAAGTCAAGCGAATTGCTGAAAGAAATCGGGAAAATGTCTTATACTAAGGAAGAAGAAACAGTGCAATGATATTAAATCCAGCTTAGACTTGGCGGCCAGCGATATTCTGAGGTAGAAGCAAAAAAAAGCCATGAGTATCCATGGATATTTTGAATTTAACAAAAGAAAGGCAAAAATACGTAAGCAGACCAGACGAAGCATGAAACAAAGTCACAAAGTCATAAAATGGGAAATTATTCGCTAATGTAGGAAAACTATAGAACAATGGATTGATGAAAAGTATAAAGAGGTACAAACTAAGATGGAAATAGGAAAGACGGACGAAACATACAAACTAATTAGAAGGAATTTTAGGAATGTATAACCGTATAACAAAAATATAAGAGGTGTAGGAGTAGACATCCTTATAGAAAATGTAGTGAAAGTGGATGGCAGGAATATATAGGGAATTTGTATACAGGACAGGAATTAGAAGTACTAGAACAGGATACAGACATCGAAAAGATGACGTGGGATATTCTATACTTAGAGTTGAGTTTGAATTAGCATTAAAGAGTTTGAAAAATAATAAGACACTGGGTATAAATAAGGTGCAAGCAGAAACTCTAAAAGCTGTTGGACAAGCAGTAGCAGAATGTCTCTTCCAATTTATAAGTTAAATATATGACACAGGCGAGATACCCAAAGATTTTTTAAAGGTAACAACCATAGTTATTATACCAAGAAAGAGAGCTGCAGAAAAATGTGAAAATTTTCCAACAGTAAGTTTGGCAGCCAACACATGAGTCAAAAATAAAAAATATTATTATACAAAAACAGATGGTAAAACGGGTTGAATAAATAGCAGAAGAAGATCAATTTGAGTTTAAGCGAAACAGGGGAATACGTGAAGCCATATCAGCTTTAAGGGTGATAATGAAGAAAACAATAGAAATAAGAGAAAGCATGTATATAGGGTTTGTATATCTAGAAAAGCATTCGACATTCTAAAATGGGAAAAAATACTCGAAATACTCAAAAAGACTGGAATGAGTTATATGAGTAGACGGATAGTATATAGCTTATCTAAAGAGCAAACAGCTGTAATAGACGTGGAGCAGGAATGTAGAGAAGTAAATATTGCGATAGAAGCGGGACAGGGATGTGCCCTATCCCCGTTAATTTTTAGCTTGTAAGAAAAAATATACCCTTGTCCACTATAAACCCAATACCTGTCTCAGAAATTTTACAAATCCCTTTGTTAGCAAACAGTAAAGTATGACTCATACATTTCTGGTTTACCTGCAACTGATGTATAATAAATTAAAATATGTGACAGGACCCACAGTAATTTAAAAGCAAGTTAAATGACTCACACTATGTTAGTCATATATTTGCCTGCTGAATAATTAAACCCTATTTTTAACAGAAACACATTATTTAGTAGTTCGATTTCTCGAAAAGCGCAATTGACTCAAAAATGGTTCGAAGCTATGTAACGAAACGAGCAAGGCCGACTTACACTGCTGCAGATCTTGCGGCAGCTGTAAACGATGTCATTAACCGTCAACACTCATATCGCAATGCAACAGCATACTAGAATATTCCAAAGACTGCAATTACTAGCCGAATAGTTGGTCGTAAAATGGCAGTAGATTTGTTAAGAGTAGGTAGATATATTGATATAGGAGTGGTAGTTGAAGATCAGTTAGAAGACTTTATTATGGATACTTTATCTAACTGCAATGGTTCGGGAGTGGGTTACTATGGAAGAATTATAAAAGAAAATAGAAAAACAACGAAATAAAAAGAACAAAATGGCTAAAATGAAAACAAGCTAGGTTTATATAATCACTTACGCTGAAAGAATTTTCTGCTTGTCATAAATTAGCGATGCCAAACAGTCTAGTCACAGCAATCCATTTTGATATTATTCTCACACGGAAAACGGTTATTCCGCATAGGCCTCCCTTGCTTTAGTTCCCTTCAATTTTATCATCTTATACGTACCTATGCTAAAATATCTTAAAACACATTAAATTTTGGTCAAACTAAACAAAGTTGTAAAATAAAATGCTTTCAAAATGCGAGTTATTGGGGTAGGTGGGTATCCTTTTGAAATGTATCTGTTTATCTAATTTTTTATACATTCGAATAAAAATTCAACCTCAACTTGAATTCTATCAACATTAAATAATTTCAATATACATAGAAATATACTTAAATAAATTAGTCTTTTATCCTCCTCTCGCCACGTATTGCTAAATGAAAATCTTAAAATGATCTTAAATCTAATTCATCAACAAAATTATCATCACTCCAAATTCTCCAGTTTCCAATATTAAGGTACGTAACATTTTTAAATTTTTAAATTGAGAGATACGCAAGTTCGATCTTGCCAAACGACCTGCGGGTTGTTTTAAGTTATTAAGCCAAGTCAGAGCTGCACAATCAGTGATTACGGTAAAATGTGTACCTTCAACATATCCTCTAAATTTCTCGATGCCAAAGATAACGCCCAATAATTCTCGTTCGGTAGCTGAGTATTTTTGTTCGGCAGAAGTTAAGGCACGACTTGCATAAGCGATTGGATGCTCTAAACCATTGCTCACCTGGAACAACATTGCACCTAAACCAGTAAGTGAGGCATCGGTTTGTATATAAAAATTTTCATCGAAATTGGGTGAGATTAAGATAGGTGCTGAAGTGATTAATGTTTTAATTTGTTCGAAAGCCTGTTGAGATTCTAAATTCCACTCGATAGTTTGGGATTTTTTTATTTTTAATTAAAGCGGTAATGGGTGCAGATATAGTTGAAAGGTTGGGTAGAAAGATGCGATAGTAGCTAATCATTCCAATTAAACGTTCGATTTCAGTAACAGTTTTAGGTGTTTTGAATTTAGTAATAGCGTCAACTTTAGCAGGATCTGCTCGTAGGCCAGTTCCATCGATAATAAAACCAAGAAATGTAAGGGACGAACAACAAAATTGACACTTTTCCCAGTTTATCTTAAAACCTGCTGCGTTTAAGCGTTCCGCAACCTTATTTAATGTGGCGATATGTTCATCAAAGGAACTTGAGATAACTAAAATATTATCCAAAATACAAAGGCACGTTCCTGATGTAAGATAGGACCTAACGTTTGATCCATAGTACGTTGTAGGGTTTGTGGTGCGTTACAGAGACCAAATGGCAAAAAATTATACTCGAAAAGACCTCGGCCTGGAACACAAAAAGCAGTTTTTTGACGAGAAGATAGGTCGAGAGGTATCTGATAAAAAGCTTGTCTAAGATTGATAGATGAGATAAATTTTGCGTTTCGAAGCTGGCTTAAAATAGAGTCAGTTCTTGGTAAAGGATAAGCATCAGAAACAGTCACGGAATTCAATTTCCTGCCATCAAAACAAACACGCCAATCGTCATTCTTCTTACGAACTAATAATACGGGAGACGTCCAGGGTGAATTTGAGGGAGAGATAACACCAGATTCTAACATTTTATCTATTTCAGCATGCAAATGCTTTTGCAATGTAGGCGATAACGGATATTGACGTTGCTTAAAAGGGAGGGCATCATCTTTAGAGATAACATGTGTTGCAGTAGTAACGCAACCAAGTTCAGAGGTATTAAGTTTACGAAATTTGTCGATTGTAGAGTTAAGAATTACATTTTGTGAATCAGTAAGAGAAATTTTGTTAGATATTCCTGCAGATGTACATGAATTTGTTTTAAGAGAAGTTTGCCAAGAAAAATCCTGGAAGTAAAGCGACAAATTAAAAAGTTTACAAAAAACCACACCTAGTAGGAAAGGATAAGCTAATGCAGGTACAATCAAAAATGGAACCTCGCGTTCAAGTGATTCTATTCAAATTTTTAATTTAAGAGAACCCGTTACATATATTTGATTATCGTCAGCTAAATTTATAGAAGTTTTTTCGGGAACAATTTGAATTTTAATATTTTGTTTAGATAATTGCTGTAGACCTTCGTTGTTTGTAAGGGAGCATGAGGAACCTGTGTCCAATAAAGCTATTACATTTAAGGAACCAATCGAGATGGGTAAGTGTGGACGATTATCAAAGGGTTTCTTAACAAGTTGTAAAGCCGCAGACTTTTTATGGTAAAAGGAATTAACGGTTTGTAGCCAATTAGACCACTCTGATGGAGTAGTATAACATAATTCTTCTAATGAAGGTAAGGCATTTTGTATATTAACAGTAGCGATATTATTGTTAGATAAATTTAATAACGGTACAGCGTTAGAGGTAGTTTTATGGTGTAAGCTTATTGACGTCTGGGTCCGTTGAATGATTGGTGTTGAGGACGATTTTGATTCCTTGAGATATTTACGCCCTGAGTAGAAATATCTCGATGAGAGTTTCCCGATACGTTAGGATTACAATTAGTGCAGTTAGATTTATAGATATTTGTGTGACCACAGCCATAACAAAAAATATTTTTAGGGTATGTACAAACATTATAGTTATGTTCACTTCTCTTACAGTTCCAACAGGTAAGTGAGTTATTTGTTGCGGTAGAAGGAACATTAAGGGTAGATACTTTATGAGAAGCTCGAACTTGACACGCTAAATCGGGTTCTAAAAGGCCAGATTGTTTTTCTGGGGGAGGGCGGTATTTATCAACTCTTAGCTTTACTTCCTGAAGGCAACGACATAGATCTTTAAAATGAGCTAAGGAAGAAATGTGTTGTAACGCTAGACGTTCGGAAAAATAAGGATTTAAATTTCTAAGTAACTGATCGATAATTTCAGATTCTGAAAGTTTATTATCGGGTCTACTATATAAAGCTTCTATTAAGGTAATGAAGGAAACAACATTTTCGTCAGGTCCTTGGGTTCGATTTCGTATCTCGTTCCAAAGGTCGGTAATATAACCATGAGGTAGGAAGTCTCGTTTTAAACACGTAACTAACTCCTCCCAAGTAGAAATTTGATCTCTAATGTTTCGGTACCAGATCAACGCAGAATTAGAAAATAATTCACCCGCTGAAACAAATAAATCCTGGTCGGTACATTGTCGAGAAATTTTAAAATCGTTAATTCTGTCGAGGAAAGACATTTAGGAGATTTGAGGGTCGAATCCTTGAAAAGTTAGACCCCATTTGTAAACAGGTATAAATTTCCCTAATGGTTGAGCTTGGGCAAGTACGAGATTTGATAACTGTGAAGATATATCTGCGTCTGCGTTTGGATTGAGTCTCTCAAGAACAATCCCTTCAAGTAATAACATATCTGACAGAAAAATTTGTTTAGCTTGGTTCGCCTGTTCATTGTCATATAAGCACAATTATTCTATGCGCTGTTTGAGGTGGGTGATTCTGGAAACTAAGCGTTTTAACTCGATATCAGTTTGTCCGGGATCTATTTTATTTATTATATTAGTTATATCGTCAAAAGACAGTTTGATTTCAGACACGTTGTGAGCCAAATCGGAAACAATTTTCTTTAAAATAGGTACGCCTTTTGTTTCCTGAGCTAGAATCGCTTTAAGTTGTAATCGTCTATCATTTTGATTAGGGGCAGGCGTAATGTTTCTACTCTCGATCTCGTAAATCAGCTCCAAAGACTTAAGATGTGCGATATTCATTTTGAATTAATATTTGCGACACAATATACCAGATATACAATACTAAAATAATTCAGAAGATAATAAACGGTACAGCTACTTCAAGTCAGTACGATAAAGATATTTAAAGGTAAAAAAACTTCCTATAAAAGGCATTCATAAGGTATAGTATTTCAATTTAATTACGGTACGTATATAAATCACTAAAAACACACGTTCAGAACTGTAAGAGGGCAAGATTAGTGTTTAATAAAAGAAATATATCCCTGTTAAGTTACAAAAGGATACTCCAAATTATAAAAAGGTAGATAATATGTGTTATTTAACAAACACAACAAGATCCCGTTAGTCTAGCGTTTTCAAAAGATATTCTAAAGGGGCAATTCACTACATTAAACGTTTTTAAACATAAGGTTTCTTTAAAAGTAAGTTCGAATATCATAATCAAACAGGTAAATTACTAAGACACTTTTAAAATGTAAACACACAAGACAGTGTTGATTTACGGTTTCAAAACAGTTTTTTAAAGTCGAAAAACAAGCAAGGGGTATGTTTTAATCTAATATAAATAGATAATTTTCCTAATAAACAGTGTTTAAGGCATGCATTACTTAATTATTTATTTATTTGTGTTTGTTTATTCATATACAAATGATGCACTCACCTGTATAATGCAAAAGTAGGGTTAAGGTATAGGTCCTTTCTAAAAGTTATACATAGTTCCATTTAAAACAACTAATCACACATTTCAACTAATTTGAATTATAAATGACACTGCATTTAAAATTAGTAGAACATTAATTATTTTATTGAAACATTTTTCGGACAAAAGTTATACACTGCAATCAGCTGACATGTCAATTCAGAAAAATCTCTAGGGAGTTTGCAAAATACCAACCTAAAATTTAAGGTCAATAGGTGTTGAAGAATTAAGATAATTAAATTTTTATTTAGTGAAAAAGCTATATATATATATATCGTTAATTAATAATTATAAAGTCATAAAACAAAAGAAGAAATTCCTATACAACCTAAAACACGTTGAAGGCGCCATTATTATCTACCCGTGAACTCGATATACGCGACACAATGGCAGTTGGTAGCGCTAATCTTTATACAAATTTTGGCGCGCCCATCTGTCAATGACGTCACACAATATACAAATTTAAACGCCCATAAGTCAATGACGTCACACAATAAGCAAATTTAATTGCGCAATTACGCAATAAATAAATGTTCGAAATGCAGTATAAACAATAAGGTACTCACATAAATAGGTCCAGCTTCCCACGAAGTACGCCAAGGATGGCGTCCCACAGGATGGCGTCCTTGAGGATTGCTGGAGCCCCCTTTTAGATAATTGACGGAGGGTACGCCCAGCGTCCTTCCAAAGCGCTCCGACTAGCTACGCGGTCATAGACATCCGGTTCGCCCTAGCCTGCTTCAAATTGTCTTCTACCTATGTAGGGAGCGAATAAGGAAACAGGTATAAGTGCGACAAACAAAGATAACACATCACTCAATAAGTCCGTAGGATAACTAAGAAAAACACATTTTTTTGGCGAAATTCGATTTTATTCATCAACATACATTCCTTCAAGAGTGATACAATCAGTCCAACGCCGTTCTAGCATTTCGATACCTTTTTGTAAAACAATTCGTCTTTGGCCTCAAAATAAGCTTCAGTTTCAGCGATCACCTCTTCATCCGAGCGAAATTTTTTCCGGCGAGCATTTTTCAGGTCTGCGAACAGGTAGTAGTCGCTGGGGGCCAAATCTGGAGAATACGGTGGGTGCGGAAGCAATTCGAAGCCCAATTGGTGCAATTTGGCCATCGTTGCGATCGACTTGTGACACGGTGCATTGTCTTGGTGAAAGAGAATTTTTTTCTTCTTCATGTGTGGCCGTTTTTTGGCAATTTCTTCCTTCAAACGCACTAATAATGCCATGTAGTATTCGCTGTTGATTCTTCTTCCTTTCTCAAGATAGTCGATGTACAAAATTCCGTGCGCATCCCAAAATACAGACGCCAAAACCTTACCAGCCGACTTTTGCGGTTTTGGCCGCTTTGGACGTGGTTCTCCGGCTGCAGTCCACTCAGCTGACTGCCGATTAGACTCTGGAGTGTGGTGGTGGATCCATGTTTCATCCATTGTCACATACCGACGCAAAAAGTCCTTTTTATTCCGGTTAAACAGCTCCAAACAGCTCTCAGAATCATCGACACGTTGTTGTTTTTGGTCCACTGTGAGCAAACGCGGCACCCACTTTGAGAACAGCTTTCTCATGGACAAATATTCATGCAAAATAGTGTGCACACTGCCTTCTGATATCTTCAAGGTGTCAGCTATCTCACGCAATTTCACTTTTCTGTTTTCCAAAACGATTCGGTGGACTTTTTTGATGTTTTCCGGTGTAACCACCTCAATTGGCCTTCCAGAGCGTTCAGCATCGTCAGTGTCTGTACGGCCACGTTTAAAATCAGCAAACCACTTCTCCACCGTTTGCCTCGATGGAGCAGAGCCCGGATAACACTTATCAAGCCATGCTTTGGCTGCGATGGTATTTTACCCATCAAAAGCAATGATAAATCAACACGCGAAATTGTTTGGAATTCATTTTTGAAAAACTCAAAAGTATCGTCACTTGAACCTCTGTAACTTGTAAACTAATCGTCGGATTGTCATGAAATTTTGACAGATATCTTTTTAAGGTTAGTACTTCCTACAAATCATATGGATTATTACATAGCAACGCCATCTATGTATCATCCTACGGACTTATTGAGTGATGTAGTAAGCAAGGCAAGGATCTACATAAATAAAAGATACAGACACGATACGATACCTAACACGACCACTCTTTTCGAAGTCCCAGGCAAAACAGCCACGTTACAGAGTTCCCCGGAAAACACTTCCCCACTCTTGTTCTGGCACTCGCGTCGCGCGATGTGGCGCAAACGCACTCTGACGTGACGGAAATACACGCCAAGTCTTTTGAATTTATGGCGCGAACTCACGCACAGCAAGACTAAACTAAAAAATGGTTAGTGCCAATTTGGCACGTAACAAAGCAACCTGCGTTAACTAATGACGCTGTTCAATATAAAAGTTATGGAAACGAACGCTTTAAAATTGATTGTGGAAGTCTTGTAGTTCTGTAACTGGTAGATGCAATCTCATAGAACCATGATTGGGTATCACACGAGGATCTTTTGGACACCGAGCACCAATATTGACACAGAAGGTAACGTCCATTAGTAAAGTAAGTTGAAAGACCCCGCCATAATTACAGAAGACGACAAATCTTTAAGCAGCTCGATAGAAGTTTGAGATCTTTCTGATATTCCTTCTACAAGTGGGATTAATTCATGTAACGTATTACAAGGAACAGATAAGAGAAGTGCAATAGACTTTTTTATAAATAATGTAAAAGATGATTTCATATTGTAAATAGTCCAGTAGCGACGGAGAAACAGATAAAGCTTAACAATTGAAATATGGGAAAGTTTTTACTACCCAAGAAGTTTTCAAACGTGTAAAGAAAGAAGCGGAACGTCGACAAAAATTTAAATACTAAAAGAAAGAGAATCAAGTAAATCAATGAAACCAATAAAAAACTTAACCATACTAATAAAAAACCAAAAAGGTCAGTTAAATCAGAAAGAAAAGAAAATGTCTAAAACAAAAGGTTCTGACAGCAAAACTAGTGAAGAGAGCAAATTATATAAAGACGTGCAAATTATTATGGAGATTAGTGATAGTGACACTACATTTACAGAGCAAATCTGAGAATTGACAAGAAATACCCGCAAATGTTACTAAGTATGTAGTAACAGAATCTAATTAAACTACAACCAAAAACAAAGGAAAGAAATGATAAATAGACGAGAAACACCAAATAGGGCTAAGCAACATATTCTAAGGACAATGTGTACTGACCGCGCATCTAGTGAAGCACATACAGCTGCAAATGATATAGAAACTATTATAAATAACTGCCCGAGTAACATGAGTTATGACAAAGAAAAGGAATATATAGACGTGCAAAAAAGTTTGAAAATACAGAAGCAAAACCAAATAATGTTGCAAGAAATTTAGAAACAGACGTTCCAACGGTTGAAAACTCCTGAACATTATCACTAATAAAAACCTTGTTAATACTTACATGGCATTCAGTAGCATAAAAATTTCGTGCATTGGAGACTTCTTCAACTGTACAAGTAAAAATGAAACTTTTTGAAAAAATACGAAGCTTATTTAGATGGCTAAGAACGGTAAAATTAAATCTTTGTCATCTGAATCTTTCTTAAAACTCGTCTTTCTTAAAAGTGCTTAAACATTCTAAATCTATCCTGGTGTTAATCTGATTAAAAGATTATGGTAGGAGGCAAAGGACTAAACAGTTATTAGTATTTTTATAAAGTTTAAGTTCAACTTTGCCAATGTGAGTATTCCATGCTTTATTGGAAATATAGAATTACTAGAATTTATGCTTTAGTTAGTTAAGAATATAATAGTTTTCAGTTCCTTGATAGAATGCACATTTATTTTTTTTCTCGATGACTCTCGTCAAAAGTAGATTTTAAGGGTTCGTTCTTATATTCCCCATATCAAATATAATGCTTATGCAATGTAATTTATAGTACTTACGAGGAACCCTTTTTATGTATTGAGAACTGACAACACTGGTATTGCCAGGTGAAATCTGAAATTGGCATCGTAAAGTTTGACATTTTTGAGGTTATAGGTATTCAAAACGTTTTGACGTGCGAGCACTATTTGTGTTTTTTGCAGTGGTCAAAATTTCATCTCATCCAAAATATGGAATTAACTCGCGAAAATTTTCGAGCTATAATTTATTATGATTTTTGACGTGGTCTAACTGAAGAACAATGCATCAATCAACCGAATTCAACTTTTGGCGATAAAGCGCCATCCACAGCCACTGTATATTGCTGGTACACTGAATTCAAACGTAGACGTAGTTCGCTCACGGACGAATTTAAAAAAAGGTCGTTCAAAATCAGTTGTTGTGCGGAAAATATCGATGCTGTGCGAAAACTAAATGAAGAAGATCGTCATGTGACATCAAGAAATCAAGAGATGTTTAAGCATTAGTATGACGAGCATACATAAGATTTCGCGCTAACATTTGTGTGTTCGGAAGCTGTGTGCGCGTTGGAATCCACATTTGTTGACAGATGCTCAAAAAAATGCTCGTGTCGATTGGTGCCGTAAAATGATTTAAAAATACAACTGTGTTGCATCCAAAGCGGTATACAACATCGTCACAGGTGATGATTCGTGGATTTATGCGTATGGACCAGAAAGAAAAGGGAAGTCTGCAGTTTAGGTGTTTCAATGTGAAACAAAGACAACAAAAGTTGTTTGTTCTCGAAGCGTTAAGAAGTAAATGGTGGCGTTTTTCTTCACGAAAACAGGTCCTGTGGCAACTGTGGCTCTCGAAAATCAAAAGGCCGTTAATGCAGCGCGATATACGACCATTTGTTTGCCTGAAGTTTTCGGTAAATTGAGAGAAACCAATCCAAAACGATGAATCATGTTGCATCATGACAATGCAAGTTCACACACATCACATGCAACAAACGAGTATTTGGACACACAAAAGATCGAATTGATGGGACATCCGCCTTAGAGCCCAGACTCGGCACTCAATGACTTTTTCTTATTTCCGGTAATTAAAGATAAACTGTGTGGACAAGGATTTTCATCGCCCGAAGAAGCGATTGAGGCCTTCAAAACGCATGTTTTCGAGATACCATTTTCTGACTGGACAAAGTGCTTTAAAGGGTGGTTCAATCGCATACAAAGGTGTATAGATCTTAAAAGCGATTATTTTGAAAAACAATGAAAGTATTTTTCATCAATTTCATTCTTTCTATTCTCAATACATAAATAGTGTCCCTCGTATTTACCCCATTTTCTGGAGTAAATAGAAACACTTAACTTAAATAAAGAGAAATGCGTTTAACATATTTTTAATTGACACATGAATGTTTTGTACATCATGCTTTGCCGAAACCATAGTCACTTTAACTAATTCTAAAATTTGAAAAAAATACATAGTTTCGTTTGATTTTAGGACACCAAACAAATGAAAATTAAAAGAAATGTACTTAACTACCCCAATTGACCTTAATAATAATTAGAAATTTTTCTGCTAAAATGAGCATTGCAATTTTCAATTGAATACTCATTTGGTTTACCGTAGTCCTTACTAGGAATGTGGTAATTGTAGCCTGGAGGAACAAATATGTGATACAGCATGTGCTAAATGAAATTTCACAATACTCGGCCAATTCCAATGCATTTTGTAACACAATAATCCGGTGTACCATGAAATGGGAATCTGTTTTCAACAACGAATGATAATTATGAAATACATTTGCCTTTGTTAAACGTCCCACTAAACCTCTAGCGTGATATTCGCTTAAATGGCTACAGGAAAAAGGTCTTTTCAATGAGAAAGCTTTAAAAGCTGATTTTTGTTCTATCTGGTGGTTTATCTCACTGTTCGCCTGTATCTGATCAACCCTAACTAATGGACTGTGTAATGCCGCCCCAATTACCTCATGAGGGATTAATAGTTCACATTCGTATGTCCGTGTCCGCCGTACTAAAAAACTTAATAGTATCCACCCTTTCAGCTATATATCTTCTAGTTTTACACTCGGTTTCGCAAGATAGAGCTGGCAACGTTAATGGGAAATCGTCATTATAAATCGTGTCTCTCCAACTGCACTTAGGTATATTACCAGGTTTACATTCAACTTTTATTGGAGAGACGACAACTTTCAGAAAATATATTAAAGTTATGAGATGCAGTACACGTTCAAAACTCTTTTCTAAAGGCGTTTTGTTATCAACGTATATCATGCATTGTATCTGGTACGAAGTCGTATGTACACGCAGTCTGCACAGCAAAAAATTAAATCTAGAGATAAGGAATTCCGTTCCACAAAGAATCGTGGACATTGTTAATCTGGAATGAAACCTATTTTAAATGCAAAAGAATTTGTTAACTTTTTACTACAATGTGGGGAATTAGTGAGACCGTATTCCACGTCAAATAATCGCGTTCAGGTGACTGTAGGATATCGAGGCAATACAAAATAAAACAAAGGAGAGGAGTAAAAACTTGCCCAACAAAATAAGAGTAGCTTCTTAATTAGAGGATAAAGTCCTCCTTTATCACCAGAAAGGGTGAAATTTCCAGAAGCATTTTAGAAATTATTGCACAAAGGTTTAATTATATAAGAAAGATTTGTACATGTTGGATAAAACATTTTTCGAAACGAAAACGTCTTGTTGGAAGAATAGCTTTTAAAAGAGACAGTTTTTTAATGGTGCGTTACATTTTCTTTACAACACTCTACCAGAAAAGTATTCGGATGCACCAAAATCTCCCCCTATACCGTACTAACTGGTTTTGTAATACGAGGGTTGTTCGATATATATCGGGAACTGACAACACTAGTGTTGCTAGGTACACTCTGACGTTTCTAACATAAAGTTTTACATTTTGGACACTATACAAGTTATGTATCCCCCAATTTATGAATGTATAACGAAATAGAAATAATTAGGAATTATTAGAAATTATTAAAGTAATTATAAAGTAAAATTCAACAATGTAATACAAGGATAAACCAGACAGGTTATTAACAGTTCATGAAAACGGATGCAACACAATGTATTTCAGACGAAAGTGATACTGCAGGTGGCAGGTCACAGACGGTTAAGATATCGTAATTACCTAGAAAGTAAGTTTGTAACAATGTTTAGAATTAAGAATAAGCAGACATGAGTTCTGCAAGTTCCCACAGAATTGTGTGGGCAGGGACATCATAAATAGCCCGGTAGCCCTAAGACCCGGCAGTCAGTCAAAGTATTCAGCTTTAGCATTGCAGTTTGCTTAGGCGACTCATAATAATTCATTTAAATCAGTTTATTTCGACTTAGAATAATTAATACCAGTTTGTCAAAATTCTACATTATTTCTGTTTAATTAAATAAATTTGTTAAGAAGCTTGGAAGTGTTTTTTTTTTTTAAAACGCATCTCCCAAGGCCCGAACCTTAACTTACATACTTATAATATTTTGCCATATGAACACTATTTGTTTTGTTTTGATTGAGTTGAAAATTTGGTCTCGGCCAAAAAATGGAACTAACTCGTGAACATTTTCGCGCGATTATTTTTTACGATTTCCGACGAGGATTATCTCCACAGCAGTGCTTGAATCAACTTATTTCGAATTCTGAGGAAGAAGTTTCAACTAAAACCACTGTATCTCGTTGGTATAGCAAATTCAATCGTGGTCGTAGTTCACTAGCGGATGAATATAAAGAAGGTCGTCCAAAATCGGTTGTTGTGCCAGAAAGCATCGATGCTGAGCGCGAATTGATAATGCAAGATCGTCATGTGAGTTCAAGCATTAGTATGACAATTATACATTCGATATTACATGAACATTTAACTGTAAAAAAGCTATGTGCGCAATAAATCCCACATAATTTGACTATCACTCAAAAAAAAACTCGTGTCAATTGGTGCACAGAAATGCTCAAAAAATATTATTGCGGTGCATCTAATGCAATGTATAACATCTATACAGATGACGAATCTAGGAAATATTCGTATGAACTCGAAAGCAAACAGCAGGCGACTATATGACTCTTCCAAGATGAACAAAATCCAACAAAAGTTGTTCACGCACGAAGCACTTCGAAGAAAATCTGTAAATTTGTATGCTGTAAATGGAATGGAGGAATGTATTTTGTATTTGGCTGGGTTTGAATTCGAGTGGAGATCTTGGATGAACTCTTTTTTGCTGCGCGAGTTACATATTCCCCAAATTAATATGTACAAATATAAATGTAATTATTATGTCTTAAGAAATAGAATGTTACATTGTATAATTGAAGGACACATTATACAAGGTTAATGAAAGTTCTTATCAGACGTGAGAACAGAAGCAACTACTTTGTAGTCCAGACGCAACATGATACTGCAGGTGCAGGACACAATGAACTATAAGAAAGCAGTTTTTACAATTAGGATTACTAAGAATAAGACATTGTATGTTATCAAAAAGTAGCAGACGTGAGATCTGCATTTCCCACAAGATGATGTGAGAGCAGAGATTACATAAATACCCTGAGGAGGTCATGATAGTCAGTCAGTCTAGAACTTCATAACTTTAACATTGTTGGTAGTTCAAGCTGCTCACTGGTAGTTATAAAACATAACTTTGATTATTTGCCAATTAAAACGTTAATGCATATAACGTACAAGTTGTTAAACCATTTTTGTAATTACTGTTGAAAAATAAAATTGATAGAAGTGTTTTTGGAAATAGAGACTTTTTTAATAAGAAGCTCCCAAACGCCCAAAACCTATTTCGCGTTTCTTTTAGCGTGTAGGACTCGTCTAACCAGTTTAATAAAGGGAATAGTACGTGTTTGTTAAGATTTGTAGAATACAGTAATCTTAATGAAAGCATTTATTATAAAGGACAAAAATTGGAAACAAATTTACAAATAAATAAATTATAAAGATTACTTGACCTTTCTAATTTTTTGGCTTTTCGTAGAATAATGACAACTCTTAGAATATCCTTACATACATCGAGCAACCCATGAGAGTGCATGAGTATGCGAACTTACGTTAATTGAAACTGTATGTCTATAATTCCCAACATGACCCCGGCGCTATAAGAATTAACTTTCAATAAAACAGTGAACGACTATTCTATCTTAAAACTAATTACATTAGGTTGGTACATAAACAATAACAAAATGGGTTGAAAGCAAAAACTATCTACTCAGTACCAACAGAAAGTGAACATATTTTAGAAAAACAACGGCGTATTACCCCCCATCAGTTTTTATGGTAGCGACTCGACTCACACCATTGGAACAAGAATGGAGATTCACAATGCGTCCAAGATGCCACTTTTAACGCTGCTTAAGCTCGGAGATATATTTTTCACTCCAGAGTAACCATATTTCTTGTAGAAGCTGTCTGCGTTAAAATGTACCTAATCTGTTTTCATTAATGTGACTTTGCGAAGGATCTGCAGTGGACATCATGGTACGACCAATAAGAAAATGACCAGGGGCCAATGGCAGAAAATTGGTGGGATCGCGAGATAGAGGTTTCAAATTCAATATAGATTCCATCTGTGATAACATAGTGGAAAATTCTTCATATGTAAGGAGAACGGATCCTAAAACCCTGCGCAAGTAATGCTTACACCGGCCTCCCATAATCTTCCAAAGTGAGGAAATTGCGAAGGAATAAAGTGCCAGTTTATGTCCATGTCAGTCACTCTATCGGGGGTAACCGTTTGCAAAGAAAGAAGAAATTTTACCCAATTCAAGAAGTTCTGAATTGGCGCCGACAAAATTTGTTCCATTATCAGATTAAATGTTACTAGGTTTACCCCTAAGGGCAATAAATCTGCGAAAATCCATGAGAAATGAGTTAGTGATTAGGTCGGTAACTAATTTTAGATGGATAGCGATTGTGGCAAAAAAAATAAAGAGACAAATATATGTTTGCAAATTTTAGCACCGCGGCCTTTACGATCCTTGATTTGAAAGGGACCTGCGTAGAGAATGCCAAGTACATGAAATAGAGGTGAAGGTCTGACTCGATCAGTTGGAAGCTTTCCCATAATGGGTTTAGACAAATTGGATGAAAATCGAAAGCAGCGATGACATCTATGGACAATAACCTTAGCAAGACTGCGGCCGGCAATTATCCAATATTGTTCTCGCACGTGCAAAAGAAGCAGTTGAACACCAGCGTGTAGTAGACGTATGTGTTCGCGAATAAGAAGAAGCTAAGCAAATCTGTGTTTAGAAGAAATTAAAATGAGATGTTTCTTCTCAAAGGAAAACTGAGGATTTTGAAGACGACCTCCAACCCGTATTATACCGTTGGAGTCAAGAAAAGGGGTTGAACTTTAAATAGAGCTTGATTTTATAATGGAAGTGCCTTTTGTAGACATTTTATTTCTTCTGGAAAGGACCCTTGTTGAGATATTTTAACCAAGTAAGAAAGAGAATAAATAATCTCTTAAGGTGTGAGAGGGTCTAAATTTTTCTCTGAAAGAAGCTTACGACAATTATTTTTAAACCGAAAACAGTAAGCAATGATTGTTTCTAATTTGGTCAAAGTAGAAAATTTGTCCCAAAGAAAGGTTTCGATTTTAATCTCGTGATGACAATGTAAAGCATTTTAAAAATCTGGTAGATTGGAAATGCGCTCTACAATAGTAGGCCATGATCTTTCTGATTCATGCAGCCGCGAGAAACAGTTCCACCATTTGCTGCGTTCTAACAATTTCAGAGGAAGACATATGCCGCCACGTGGCATGAGTAGTCAGAGAGTGTATGTCTGCAAACTCTATTGCAAACGTAAGTTTTGAGTTGGTTGGGTGGAGTTTTTGCCCACCCCAAAACAACAGTAGAATCAGACCAAAAACAGACGAATCGAGGTCTATGCATATGGACTTGTAGCTTAAGCGGCAAGATTGGCCAGCAACGCAGCTAAGTTTTAAGCGTTAAATGGTAGGAGGCAATAATTTTTTGGCTTCAACTTCTACATTTTCATACGATAAGTAAGATTTTTCCATGTATCTTAATCTCTTGTTTCTCTCAGTTAGACTTGTGTTTACTTAGGTAATTTCGTTCTAAAGTTTATTTTTTATTATCCATATCCTTCTTACTATCGCTCGTTCTTAAAATTTAGTTCTTTATATTATTATATTATTATTGGTATCAGAGCTCTTTTCAATGAAATCAATTTCATTATTTGTTTCAGTTTTTTGTTGTTTTTCTTGTCCATATATTATTTCATTTTCCTTCTTATTTATTTTGTCTAGATGGTTACCTTTACATAATATTGTGTTATCGTCATTTTCGTTTTTTTCTAAATCACTACTACGGTATTATCAATTCTTCGCATTTTATTATAATTATACTAGATTTGAATTCATCACTAATTTTGCTAATAATTGCATTCTGTATTGATACTTATGAAACTTTTGATATTATTGATATTGTCATTTTCATGAATATTATTTACCATAGCGTCATTTGGTTGAAAGATAACGTGAGATATGTTGTTTGATAATAATATTGTAACTTCCTGTATTACTTTTAAGGTAGATGCTGATGTGTATTTTAATATAAACTTTATATTCATCATTTGATCATTATTTAGAAAAACTTCATTTATGACTTGAAGCATGTTCTATAAGCTTTCGATTCCAGTCAATGATCATGCAATAAAACCATGAATAACATTTCGTTTCTGTTCTGGATACATTTTTTGTGGCTGATGTGCATTTTTCACAACTAAATTTAAAATTCTTTGTGCACAGGATACCCTAAAAAGATTTGGAGTATGGCACAATTTGCGTCGAATCTTTAAACATTTGTTAAATAAAAATTTTTAAATAGTTTTATTTGAAAATGGAATTAAACTGTATATTTAACCGTAATTTAAGTTCGTGTTACGTAATTATCATCCAAAATCAAAATAGGGATGAAAATATGCGCTTAGAGGTGTTATTTAAAACGTAAGATTCGGTGTCGCTTATGTACTCTGATTTTTTAATAACCAAAGGTCGTAAGCGACACAGAACTAGTTTATTGGAAATTACCTATTTTGATAAATTAGCTTTTACTGTATTCTCTTTTTGTGCATACGGCTTCAACTGACATGGTTAATTGCCCTTACATTTGATTTTCTAATGCTGCACCCGAAGGTAGTACATTGGCCAGGAAGCGAGTTTTTTTACGTGGAAAATTTTGAATTTTACCGAACCCTTGCTATTCCAAGCAAGGTATGGATCTTTAACGTCCGTGACAACATTCACACGCACACGCATGCACGCACGCACGCGTGTATGTACGCACGCATACATACACGCACGCACGCACGCACGCATATACACGCACACACACCACACACGCACACCCACACACACACTCACACACACTCACACACACTCACACACACACACACACACACACACACACACACCCTTTGTCAGATTTTACTATAATTATCGCTATTTGATTTTAAATTTTTTACAGTTTATGTAGTCTGCTGTGAATTTTGATTTCCTTCTGCAATTTTGATGGCCAACCCTTCTTAATCAAATTACCGACCGTCACACACACATTGCTCTAAATTCAAAAGACTTGCACACAGAAAGATGTATCTTTCACTACTTACTAAGAAAATCTATTTTCTACCCATACTCCCTGTCGTAAATTATTTAGATAGCAGTACTTATCAACAGAAATTGCAAATGTTAAACACGCTTCTCAATTTTTCTATAAAACCTGGGGTAACTATTTATCAAAAATATTTTAAACCCGGGCACACGTATATGGAGTGTGACTCAGTACATGTGTAAAATAAATTAATCAGTTTAACCCAGTAATACGAAAATACTGTTGTACACATTACATGTACAATACTATGAACTACAAAACTACTAATGTAATAAATTTATTTGGTTCATACAGAATTTAATGTGAAATTTTAAGTCGAAATTTTGACAACGATCCTAGGTCATGGATCGAAACGTAAATAAAATAGATTTTAAAAACTATGAGTGGTTTCATTCCCAAAGAAGATTAAGAAGAATACTAATGTAATAGTTAATAGTCGTCAGCGTTCTATAATGATGGAATTCACCTATATTAATGATATATACGAGGCTTGTTCAATTGAAACCCATCTTTGGTCAGGTTAGCCTTGGAAACAATTGTAATCACTCAACTGACGTTTTGCAACGTTAGTGGTGTTTGTAAACTTCTCACTGGTCAGTTTCTCTCGTATATATTTGACAGCGATTTTAAGTATTGTGACTTTGAAATAACGTTTGTTGTTAACAATCCGATCAAATGTGATCAGCGTGCGGTCATTCAATTTCTGTGTGCTGAACCATTGGAAATTAATACCCGAATGCAAATAGTGTATGAAAACGCATGTTTTGAGTATCCAACTGTCAAGGAATGGTGTCGAAAACTTAAGAATGCACGCGAAGGGAATGATAAGCCGCGACCAGGTGCAATATGTACTGCGTCAACAGACAGGAATATGGCATGTGTGGAAGGCCTGATTAGAGAAAATCGTCGAGTTTCAATCAGAATACTTTCAGAAAATGTTGGTGTGAGTATCGGATCTGTTCATAGCAACATACACATCTAGGCTACAGCAATGAGTTCCTCGCCTTTTGTCAGAGAACCAAAAAAGCTTGCGAATGGGCTTATCTTTGCAACACCTCACGGAATACAGACAAAATGGTAACGATTTTCTCTCGTCAATAATTGCTGGCGATGAATCTTGGTGTCACTATTTTGAACCATCCAGTAAGCTGTAATCGATGCAGTGGAAACACGCAAATTCTCTGCCACCAAAGAAGTTTAAAGTTCAACCTTCTGCCGGTTAGGTCATGTTGACATTTTTTTTCGACCATCAAGGACCCTTGTTGATAGAATTTATCGAACCTCGGGTGCATATCAACGCATACCTGTATAACGAAACTTTGAACAAGCTTCATCAAACAATAAAGCGATAACGTCCAGGGAAGCTTTCACGTGGTGTCTTTCTGCTTCACGACAATGCTCGACCTCATGTTGCTAACGTAGTGAAAAAAAATGTACAGCGAAAAAAATGGAGGATATTACAGCATCCACCCTATAGTCCCGATTTATCGCCTTGCGATTTTCACATCTTTGGGCCACTAAAAAAAGCGTCAAAAGGTAACCGTTTTCAGTCGGACGAAGAAGTATAAAACGCTGTGAAAGAATTCTTCAAGCAGCAGCCACAAGATTTCTTTAGGCAGGGTATACATAGGTTCACGAAACAATGGCATATGTGCCTTAATAGTAGTGGTAATTATTTGTAAATTTAGTTGTCAATAAATTTATCCTGTACCAAAGATGGGTTTCAATTGAACAAGCCTCGTATAAGAAGTGCAATGTACATAAGTATACAAATTAGCGTCTAATCGTAAAACGGTTTGTATTACCTCGTCTAAACTCCTAGAACAAGACTTAGCGTGTGCAGATGGAAAAGTTTGAAACCAAGCATCCTCTATTTTAAAACTAAGTGACACTATTTCATTTTGGAACTGTATAGAAACAGGTCATAGATTTAAAATGTGTACTAAACCCCAACGAGATAAATTTTGTTTTTGCTGTGGAAAAACAAACGTTACCAAATTTTCCAATAGCAATTGTTCGGGAAACGGGTTAAAGGGTCAGTCCCTTATCCCAAAGCCGGTGATAATTCCTAGAAAAGTTGGTTAGCTTTAGTTAAGATGAAATTTTGGAAGGATAAAATAATTAGTCGTTTAAATACAAAAACAGCGATCCTAGACCTTATTTAAATATTAAAATATATGATTTAAAGTTTATGGCTTTGTTAGATTCTGGTGCAACTGAGACCATAATTGGTGGTTTGGGATGGTAACTTTTAAAAGAGTGTGGTCTAGATTTACAACAGTCTGTGCAATCAGCCGAAGTCACAGATGGCAGATCTTGTCAAATTGTAGGTGTAGTTTCGATACCAATTAGGTTGGCAAATAAAGTTTAGTTAATAAAAGCCCTTGTGATACCGAATGTTGTTGAGATGTAATTCTAGGCATCGCTTTTTGAAAATCCATGGATGTTTTACCTTTTCTGTCGTTAGATACTTGGAATTTTCGCGAAGACGTTAAGATAAACTCAATTTGTGCTAGACATCAATTAAAAGATGATCAGATAAATCAACTTGATAATTTGTTAGCGTCATTTTTTTGCGTAGTCATAAAGTTTAGGTTGTGCTAAAGGTAATAATCATGTTATAAATACAGCTAATCATGCACCCAACAAACAAAGGTACTACCAGGTGTCACCTTACATTCAGAAGGTCATCAATGAAGAAGTTGATAAGATGTTGAAGTTACAGGTTATAGAAAAATCTAAATCGTCTTGGAGTAGTCCGGTAGTTGTAGTCAAAAAGTCGAATGGAGATTATATGTTTGTATAGATTTTCGTAAAGTATACAACGTTACAAAACATGGCGCATATCCTGTAACTTATATATTCAATATACTTGATCGTCTGCGGGACTCTAAGTTCTATCTACCATTGGCCTTAAATCAGCTTATTGGCAAGTGGGTTTAGAGGAAAGCAGGAAGGAGAAGACAGTTTTCGTGCTTCCTGACAAAGGACTATATCAGTTTACAAGATTACCTTATGGTCTTCAAAATGCTCCGGGGACATGGCAAGGCTTAGCCGACATAATTTTAAGACCAGAATTATCCCTTTACGTATCCGTTTATTTGGACGATATTTTAGTAGCCACCCCTGATTTTAATACACATATGGAAGTTTTGGGAAAAGTTTTTGAACGACTATTGGCAGCTTGTCCTATCGTTAAAAAGAAAAATGCGAGTTTGTCAAATCACAGTTAAAGTACTTAGGATTTATAGTTGACAAGAATCGTTTACAAGCTGATCAAGTTGAGTGTATGGTTAATTATCCAAGTCGTAAATCGACAAAAGAAGTTCGCAGATTTCTCGGAATTGTCTCATGGAGCAGGAGGTTTGTGAAAGGATTTAGTGATAGAGTCGCACCACTGAATCGCTTTACAAGAAAGAAAGTCAAGTTTAATTGGAAGTCTGAAGCGTTAGCAGCGTTGCAAGATATTAAACAATGTCTCATTTCTTCGTCTATATTAAATAGTCCTGATTTTTCTCTTCCATTTACGTTACTGGAAAATTTTATAAAGTAATTGAAATGAATCCCTCAAACATAAACAATTTTAAAAGCTACACGAGTTACATATCCCCCAAACTAAATATATGTATAATTAAATGGAATTATTGCATCTTATGTTAACTTGCAACATTGTATAATTCAAGGATAGATAATAAAAGTTAATAGAAGTCAGACAGAAAACATGAGAACGGATGTGAATACATTGTATTCCAGACGCAACATGACACTGCAGGTGCAGGACACAGTAGGTTATAAAACCGCAATTACTAGAATTAAGATTGTTAGTTTGTATTGTATAAATGAATAAATAAATAAGCAGACATGAGCTCTGCAATTCCCACAAACAATGTGAGGGGCAGGGACAACATAAATACCTTAAAAAGCCCACGATTGTCAGTCAGTCTTGAGTCTCACAACTTTAGCATTGTTGGTTGATCAGCCTACTCGCCCTAAATTAGTTCATTTAATAGTAATTTCAACTTAGAATATTTTTGATACAGTAATTGTAAATTTTTTCTTGAAGAGGAAGCATTTTCCACTATTAGTACAGAGACAAGGCCTGTACGTTGTAGAAGTCAAAAAGGTCTATAAACCATGAAGGTATCACCTGTGAAATAAATTTAAATTATGAAAGTTGCTTATCCATTTCAAAAGCTAAATACGACGACTGAGTTTATTTACCTCTGCTGCTGTGCCACAAAAGTACTAGAATTTTTACAAAATACTGTATATATTATGTTTAAAAAATTTATTTGTTTTATTTTTGTCAAGTTAGTTACATTGGTTTTTAAAAGTTCTTAAATATATTTTAAAGTAATAAATATAACATGCGTTTTACAATTTCTTGTATTTCCTTTGCAATGAATACAATTAATAGCTTTGTTCCAATCTGACTCTATATTATTTTTCGTATTACATCTATGTTTTTGCTCTGATTATAAATTTAAAACTGTCAAACACGTGGTTTTAGAGATACCTGGCTATTCCCGTTCAAGACTGTTTTTCTACTGGGCGTAACTCAGCGAATTCACAAACCATCAATTTTTTCTTTAAAATTAAATTACCAATAGATAACATGGTGTTTTGATACCAAGTAAAAATTGAAGGATAAAATCCAATAAATTTCAATTTAAATCTCAACGAATTTAATTTTGCGCCGTCCTGTAAAGCTAGAAATGCTGAATCGGTTTACAAGGAAGAAAGTCAAGTTCAATTGGAATTCTGAAGCGGAAGCAGCGTTCCAAGATATTAAACAATGTCTCATGTCGTCGCCTATATTAAATATTCTTAATTTTTCTCTTCCATTTACGTTACTGACAGACGCGTCACAAGTTGGGTTAGGATGTGTCCTCACCCAAAAGTTTAATGAGAGAGAAAAAGTTATTGCTTATGGCAGTCGTAGCCTACTAAGCAAAAACAAAAATTTTTGGCAACAGAATTAGAATGCTTAGCGGTCATTTGGGGGGTAGAGAAATTTTGTCCCTATATTGATGTATCTACACAAATATTGAACATCAAAAGAGAATAAGAATGTGAGACGTTAATCGTCATCGTGTTAATTATCGTCAACAAATGCATAGTAAGTGAAGTTTAATTTAACTTAGCTAGCTTGGTTAAGAAGTCAAATGACAATGAAAGAAGAACCACACTACACATGCAACTGTAGAAAGAAAATCAAAAGTATGGAAATACATACATCGAGTGATTATTTGTCTATCACTAGGGAAGCTCGTCAAAATTCGATGTCATATGAAGCAGTCGGCGTAGATTACTCTATTATCATAATTATGCTCTTCCAAAGCATCTTAGATACTCATCCATACGCTCGGGAAGACAAAAAGATGATCCGACCGTAACAGACATTAAATGCATTAAATACGAAGGTAGTAAAGTTCAATTCAAAATTGATTACCGACACCCTCAACGAACAACGACGTAACTTCAAAAACGTCGTTATTCGACTATTACATTTTGAGCTATATATCCGGAGATACAGATAGCGAAAAAGGACGTAAGATTGTAATAGTTTTTCTTTCTTCCGTGATACCACCGTACCTCACATTACGTCCCTCTAATAAACTTTAGTCAAACCGTATTTAACAGCTTCAAAGAAGTATTTCGACATACGTCTTTATTCTACGACGAATGTATCAAATTAATGCTATAGTAAGTTAAAAATATATTCAATTGCGTTTTTGTTATCGCCGAACATTCAGTGCTTAAGTAAGACCTAGCTTCTAACTGTTAGTCACCGTGTGAATTCGGTTAAACCTTGATGAAAAAGCTGACCAGTTGGTCATAGCAAAAACGAAGGCGCTCTGAACCTGCCTTTATTGAAAGGCGAAAGAAGGAAAATTATACACAGACCTGAGTAATGGTTGGCATTGGTTCGGTGTGCCAAATCATCTGGAAAATCTTATAAAGTAATTGAAATGAATCCCGCAAACATAAACAATTTTAAATGCTACACGAGTTACATATCCCCCAAATCAATTATATGTATAATTAAATGAAATTATTAAATTTTAAGTTAACTTGCAACATTTTATAATTCAAGGATAGATAATAAAAGGTTAATAGAAGTCAGACAAAAGACATGAGAACGAATGTGAATACATTGTATTCCAGACACAACGTGACACTGCAGGTGCAGGTCACAGTAGGTTATAAAACCGCATTTACTAAAATTATATTGTATAAATGAAGACAGAAATCAGCAGACATTAGCTCTGCAATTCCCACGAGCAATGTGAGTGGCAGGGACAACATAAAGACCTTAGAGAGCCCACGATAGTCAGTCAATCTTGAGCCTCACAACTTTAGCATTGTTGGTTGTTCAGGCTACTCGCCCTAAATTAGTTCATTTAATAGTAATTTCAACTTAGAATATTTTTGATACAGTACTTGTAAATTAAATTTCCACTTGTAATTTCTGTTTAAATAAATTTGTTAGGAGAGTATTTGGAAGAAGACTTTTTAAAAAACAGCTTCCAATGGCCAAAACCTAACTCACGAATAACCAAAAAATTTTGACTTGGACGATAACGAAACAAAGTGAAATGGAGTAAAATTAGGCATCTTATAGTTGTAAAAAATGAACCACATATCATCAAAATATGGTTTGAGTTTCTTGAAGAGGAAGCATTTTCCACTATTAGTACAGAGACAAGACCTGTTCGTTGTAGAAGTCAAAAGGTCTATAGACCATGAAGGTATCACCTGTGAAATAAATTTAGGTTATGAAAGTTGCTTATCCATTTCAAAAGCTAAATACGACGACTTAATGAGTGTATGTATCTCTGCTGCTGTGCCACAAAAGCACTACAATTTTTACAAAACACTGCCATACACAGCGGATAAACAAGACTCTGACTCTGAATAGTTTGTTATTGGCTCTTCATAATAGTAGGACTGTATATATTATGTTTAAAAAATTTATTTGTTTTATTTTTGTCGAGTTAGTTACATTGGTTTTTAAAAGTTCTTAAATATAATTTAAAGTAATAAATATAACATGCGTTTTACAATTTTTCTTGTATTTCCTTTGTAATGAATACAATTAATAGCTTTGTCCCAATCTGACCCTATATTACTTTTCGAGTTACGTCTATGTTATTGCTCTGATTATAAATTTAAAACTGTTCAAACACGTAGTTTTAGAGATATCTCGCTATTCCCGTTCAAGACTGTTTTTCTACTGGGCGTAACTCAGCAAATTCCCAAACCATCAATTTTTTCTTTAAAATTAAATTACCAATAGATAACATGGTGTTTTGTATACCCAACAAAAAAATTGAAGGATAAAAATTCCAATAAATGTTTATTATATTACAACTTCAAACGAAATATTTTATATTTTGCGCCGTCCTGAAAAGCTTAGTAAAAGCAATTACTTCGTTCGCTGTGGGTGTCGCTATGATGCTGAATGGAAAGATCTTACTGTAGGACCTAAGCAAATTCTTGTAATCACTGAATATCCCCGACGGTATTATCAAAAATATTGCCAAATGAAGACATTTACAAGGGTTGAAAACAGTTCTTACAAGAAATGTGGATTTATTCTATGATAGTTTGCTTCGTTAGGTTTTTGCAAACTAGTTTTAGATACAGTTACTGGCCATGATATTAACTTTGTTATTCTTTTCTCACAGAAAAATGACAGAAAAATAAAGATCCTTTTCATTAGGTTTTTTTTGTATAATTATTATTTAAATATAACACAATATAAAATAATTTATCCTATATATTTGAAATTAGTAATCAATAGCTCCAATCTCACATACACAATTTAAAAACAAATTGATTAGCATAACCAGTTTCATTTTAAAAATGCATAGTAATTTAATCCTTATTTTTCAAAAAATTGTTGTTGGAACTTATACAATAAGAAAGATATAGTGTTATTTATTTCTCCTGTAACGTTGGGGGTAAAACAGCTACGAGATTTTGCAGATTCCCCGTCGATATATTTCTATATTCAATAAATCGGAATCTATCAAAACGGAATTGTTGTTTTTATAGATAAGTCGAGATATCGTCAATATATTTCTAATAGTTGGTGTTTGGGTTGGAGAGCACAAACGCAGTGGTGCAATAAACACTTTTAGTGTTTTAAATGTACGGATCTGGGATCTTAATTAACATACACTAATATTATCGTGAAACTAATCAACACGCGATTTTCTGCAAGTGTTGGAGAAAATTATCTTATTTGGTGATAATGCCTGTCTCCCACCCTGCCAGAACTAAAATTGCACACATAGATTTTCATGAATGAATTTGACCATCTAAATCATCAAATATAAACTAGAAGAATTGAATGAATTTCACAGCAATTTAACTGGCTAAAATCTGCACAACAAGCAGTACTACAATTCCCAAAGGGTTGGCGATATTTGGTATAATATCTCCCAACCATTCGTTTACAACCTAAATTAAGGTGATCCGACCGTAACAGACATTAAATGCATTAAATGCGAAGGTCGTAAAGTTCAATTCAAAATTGATTATAGATACCCCCAACGAACAACGAGGTGCCCCAAAAACGTCGTTATTCGACTATTACATTTTTATGGTGCCGGAAGAGAGAGACACATTCTATAGCATAAACGACGTACGTCTATGAGCTATATATCCGGATAAACAGATAGCGAAAAAGGACCTTAGATTGTAATAGTTTTTTTCCTTCTGTGATAGCACCGTATCCCACATTACGTCCCCCTAATAAATTTTAGTCAAACTGTATTTAACAGCTTCAAAGAAGTATTTTGACATACGTCTTTATTCTACGACGAATGTAGCAGGTTAATGCTATAGTAAATTAAAAATATATTTAATTGCGTCTTTGTTATCGCCGAACATTTCAGTGCTTAAGTAAGACCTGAGTTTCTGGCTGTTAATCGCAGTGTGAATTCGGTTAAACCTTGATGAAAAAGCTGACCAGTTTTGAAATATCTGTCGACTGACAGCCTGCTTAAAATATGATTTTGATGGATATTTGAAAAATGCTGAAGCATTCCGGGGCAAACAAACAACTGTAATTACGTTGATTTAGATTTTAACAATATTTGCGTTTTTATAGATGATAAATGTGTTCAACCACAGAAAAGCAATAACGCGTGTTACACAAAGTCTTTAAAGAAATATTTAGAAGAAGATCTCTCATTTCCAAAATTATATAAATTGTATATAGAGTGGATGGAGGGAAACAATAAAGACGCACAGAAAGCAACTGAAAGGCAGTACAGGGATTTATTTTACAAAGATTTTAATATCCAAAAAGGATCAATGCCTAACTTGCGATGACACAATGTCTTTGAAGAAATATTTAGAAGATCTCTCATTTCCAAAATTATATAAATTGTATATAGAGTAGATGGAGGGAAAAAATAAAGACGCACAGAAAGCAACTGAAAGGCAGTACAGGGATTTATTTTACAAGGATTTTAATATCCAAAAAAGATCAATGCTTAACTTACGACATTTGTCAATGATCAGTTGAATATGAAAAAAGACACTTTTGAATAATCCTACCCATATAGCGAGTAAATCTCTATCCCGTGAGCTGAAAGCTATTTATAAAGATTTATATTCTAAACCACACTCTGTTGTAGTAGCAAGTTTTGACTTACAGAAAAAGTTATTGACACCTTACTCCGAGGTTTTCATATTTTGCTACAAGCGTAAATAGATATACATAATTTCTCAGTTTTCGATTTTGGCTCCAATGAAGGTTATTGTCACATTTGGCATGATACCATAAGAAAACAGGCAGTAATGAAGTGAGAAGCGCATTGCTATTATTTTTAAAAGAAAAAGTTAATAAAGGGCACCGTGAGTTTCATTTCTATTCGGAAAATTGTAGCGACCAGAACAGAAACAGAATTGTTATTGCAATGTATATCTATGCAGCTAGAAAGTACGAAATAGACATCCGTCATGCAGTTTCTGAAGTTGGCCATAGCCAAAACGAAGGCGTTCTGAACATGGCTTGATTGAAAGGCGAAAGAAGGGAAAACTATATACGGGTAAGTCTCACCTAGCAGGATATTTTGAACGCTTCAATAAAAATAAAATTAACTGTGAAAAGATAAAGAGCGCATTAGACTTGTTTTAATTGTGCTGAATGACTTAATTGCGAAAAAATGACAACAACTCTGAGTGGCCCAGTTTACGGTTATCTTCTGCCCCCTCTTTTTTGGAATCTTTAATTTTGTCATAATCTCTTGAATTGTCCTTAATTGTGCCGGCGTTTGTTTCAATTGTGCTGTTTTGCTTGTATAAAAAAATTGATAACAAGTCTGAGGGACAAGTCTGGGGGACAAGTTGACAGCTAACCCCCGGTTCTTTGGAGATTTTGGATTTTCTTGGTCCATTAAATTGTGCTAGTTTTGTGCTCATTTGTGCTGATGTTTGTTTCAATGGTGCTCAGTTGCTTAAATAACGAAAAAAATGAAAATAAACCCTGGAGACCAACTAGACAGCTAACGCAACGGTTCCATGCAATTTTTCTTAGTCCACTGAATCATGTTCGTCTTATGTTCAATGGTGCTGGTGTTTGGTTCAATTGTTCTCAATCGCTTACACACCTGAACAGTGGATGGCATTGATTCGATGCGCCAAATCATATGGGAAACCTTATGAGGTAATCGAAATGAATTCCTCAAACATAAACAATTTTAAAACACGAATAACAAAAAATTTTTTGATTATGAAACTTAAACTGTTCAAACACGTAGTTTTTGAGATACCTCATTATTCCCATTCAACACTGTTTTTCTACTGGACGTAACTCACGAGAATTCAGAAACCATTATTCATTTTTTTAAAATAAAATTACCAATAGCTAACATGCTATTTGTATATCCAAGAAAAAATTCAAGGGTAAAGAATTCCAGCAAACGTTTATTACACTACAACTTCAAACGAAATATTTTATATTTTGCGCCGTCTTGAAAAGTTAGTAAAAATGAGTTACTTCGTTCGCTGTGGGTGTCGCTATGATGCTGAATGGAAAGATCTTCCTGTAAGACCTACGCAAATTCCTGTAATTACTAAGTATCCCGACAGTATTATCAAAGATATTGCCAAATGAAGACATTTACAAGGGTTAAAAACAGTTCTTACAAGAAATGTGCATTAATTCTATGGTAGTTTACTTCGTTAGATTTTTGTAAACTAGTTTTTGATAAAGTTACTGGCCAAAATATTAACTTTCTTATTCTTTTCTCTCAAAAAACAACAGAAAAATAAAGATCCTTTTCTTTAGGTTTCTTGTATAATTATTATTTAAATATAACACAATATAGAACAATTTATCCTAACTATCTGATATTAGAAATCAATAGCTCCTATCTCACATACACAATTTAAAAACATAATCATTAGCATGATCAGTTTTATTTTGAAAATGCATAGTAACTTAATGCTTATTTTTCAAAAAATTGTTGGAACTTATACAATAAGAAAGATCAAGTGTAATTTATTTCCCCTGTAACGTTGGAGCTAAAACAGTTACGAGATTTTGCAGATTCCCGGTCGATGTATTTATATATTTAATAACGATATCGGAATCTAACAAAACAGAATTGTTGCTTTTTATAGATAAGTCGAGATATCGTCAATATATTTCTAATAGTTGGTTCTTGGGGTGGAGAGTACAAACGCAGTGGTGCAATAAACACTGTTAGTATTTTGAACGCATCTGGGATCTTAATTAACATACAGTAATATTTACCATGAAATAATCAACACCCGATTTTCTGCAAGTATCAGAGAAAACTGTCGTTTTTGGTGATAATGCCCGTCTCCCACTCTGCCAGAATTAAAAAGGCACGCATAGATTTTCATTACGTCGAACGAATGAATTTGATCACCTAAATCACCAAATATAAACTGCATTAATAGAAGTATTGAATGAATTTCACGGCAATTTAACTGACTAAAACCTGCCCAACTAGCAGTACTACAATTCGCAAAGGGTTGGCGATATTTGGTATATCTCCCAACGATTCTTATACAACTTAAATTAAGGAGTGATAGAGTTAAAACAGGGCTAAAGGAGGCACGATGCTAGACAAAAATATATAAAATCGATATTAAAGAAAGCTCTATCTCTATGAATAATATCTCTTCAGCTTCTGCTTTAAGACCTTACATTACTTTTATTATTATTGTATAGTAATTTAGGTTAAAATGAATGTGATATCAATTAAAGAATTTTAAATCTGCGATGCAGCTGATGATTGGTGATCGAAATAGGTTTTCTATTTTTGAGCAGCATAGTTATACCAATTTTAGGATTTAATGTAAAAAAAAATTACATAGCACCAATTATATTGCGTTATACAGAATTTGTGACCTTAAATAATTGTGAAAGTATTGTGACATAAAAACGCACATATGTTTTAAAAACTTCAAGAGAAAACGTTAATCTTTATGAAACGAACGTAAAATTCAAATAGCTTGTTGACAACGAAAAGGAGAGACTTTAGCCACATAGGTAGTTTGAGTTGGTAATCAGCTCATGATTAAGTACAGGTTAAATTAGTTAATTAGTTTCAAGGAGATCCTCGCTGGCAGTTAGTGTACAACTGTGAACACTCTTAAGTGCTTGAAGACTTTAGTTACCAAATAATACCTGTGGCTGAGAAAACCCTTAAAGGTTCACACGGTTTAGGCTACAAACAACAGTCAGTTTATGTATAATTTCAACGTCAAATAAGTAGCTTGCAAATGTTTTGAAGTAGTTGGATGTAACCGCGTACCAAAGTTTTTTCAAGTACAACTATTTTGTAGTCTCGTGTATTTTGGAAGCAAGTAGTTGCACAAGCAATCTTCTTTAAACTTGTGGAAATTCAATTTACTAATGCGGAAAAGTTTTTCCTTCATTAAAAGTGATGTATAAAATCCGCTTACGAAAAAAAGCAGCTTTAGTACTTACAGATTTGTTAGGTCTCTTTATCCTTCATCAGAGATATTTCTTTTGATCTTAAAAATGGCTATATTTATTATTATTATAAATCTTCTACCGTTCGCATATAAATGAATTGGTTGGCTTGGAATGAAGTATTTGAAAAATTATTTAATTTTGAAAATCAAAGTTTTCCATTAATTGGTCTTAACAGCACGTGTTTGATTATTACATACCTTTTCAAATGGATATCCAAATTCTTTTTCATTTTCTCAGAGAAAGTTGCTCATCAAATGGGACGTCATAATCAACTTCACGGTATCAACACGTCGCCACGATAAATATAAAGGACAATAATCGCCGGTGGAAAGCGCGATACGCTCTGACTAAAGCTCCCGCGTAAAGCTCAAACTTTTGGCGACAGTGGGGGTGTTGGAGCGCGCCGCCGCCCTGGGTTATGTCATCTATCAGCTATGTGCTTTTTGCGTTCCTGTCAACATTTTTGATTGCCAACGTTGATGTGGTTACGAAGTTTTATTTACACAACCGACTAGTTTGCTGCTTTTGAATATATAGGATTGTATACACGTCCACATAACATAAAGTGTGTAAACATGAAAAACAGCTTATTTTTGACGGCTTTAGGGTTTGAATGGAAATGAAAAATTTCAACAGTTATCAGTGAGCATTATGAATAGCTAGTGATATTTTTTTGTTTACTTAATACTAAAGGATTTAAAAGTGTGTCATCTTGATATAGCCCAAGACATATTATTCAGAAGCAAGGAATTTGAAAAGACCGTAAAACAAAACCCTACGAATTCCTTTCTTCAAATACATCTAAATTTCACAAATGCGAGAGTTTAAACCTTGAATTCCAACTGCGCTTTTAAAAACTACTAGCATAAACCACATCAAAATGTTTTCATTAGAAATTCCTAGCTATTCTCCAATATTAATCTTGGTAAATTTACTTTGGATTTTCAGTATTCTAACGTTTAAAAGCCAACTCAGGTTTATGTCTACTTCCGCTTTACCGCAACAAATTCGATGGCGTGCAAGTTATCTTTCAAAAGCCACGTTTACCCTTACAACATTCAACCGAATGCACAAACTGAACGTCAAAAGCATCTGGCCAATGTTGTATCAAATTGAAATAAATGGGGAAAGGAAAACCTTACGATCGTAGTATGGTTGGGATTTTGGTTGTGTTGTTTTTGTCGAAGCAGTAGAGAACGTTAATTATTGCCACGATTTAGGTTACACATGCTGGGAAAGCGAAACATCTGTATTTCGTTAATCGCATAAAATAAAAGAAAACGCGTATTTTTGCAGTAAAAATTTGTTACCTAATAATTAAAATGGTTGCCGGAAATTCAGTTCTGTTTGAAATTGCTCTGTAGCATCAACCAAATTTATGTTAAACCTAAACCTGTTTAGTATTTTAGATTTAATCTTTTGCGTTACACGAAGAACCAGTTCCAACATATCGTTGCTTTGCTTTGATGGTGGCACATCTTCGAATAGTCAGTTTTCTTCTTATTGTAGAAAGATATCGTACCTGCAGAACACTTTTATCATGTAAATGGGCATATGTCTATCTGTAGTACAATCCCAATAGAGGGCAAATGTGATTGTATCAAACTAGTTTAGGTCATGCACATAGACAAATTAATGAAATGGGATTCACAAAAGCATAGGGCGAAATGTGAAGGTGATTAAGGTGGGTTTTTACAAGGAGAGTTAGCAGTAGAATATTCTGAGCAAGTAAAAACTAACTTCCAAGATCTACAAATGAAAATGTAGTTGGTCGAGTAGAGTGATAGAAAAGAGCAGACTAGAGTAAGATACGACCGCGTATTATAACTCCACCACTAACCTTCCTCCATAGCCGAATTCTATTCTACTCTACTGGCACTATACCAATAAAAACAGATATGTGTTAGTCGAGCGTGTAGATTCTATAAAGATGCCACGCCACGTGAGCTGTTAGTTTTGTATTTCTCGTATAGTTAGTCTTTGTCCTATGTTTCTTTGAATCATAAAGTGATCTGAGTCTGAGATAACCAAATTAGTTGAAGTATGTGCTGACCACGTATATCTTTGGAATATCACTAGTGTTGTTGATAAGAAAAAGAATTAAAGAGCTACAGCGTGTGAAGAAATAGTTCGCGAAGTGTGCAAAAAACATTTAGGTGTAGCCGAGTTTAAACAAAAAATAAATGATTTTAGGTGCACATACAACCAAGAAAGTATAAAATTAAAGAAATAAGAAATTTGGCTGTGAAATTAAAGATATTTATGAACCTGCTCTGAAATGGTTTGCTATAATGGATGGCTTAATAAAAAATATAAAAGACAAAAGTGTAGTTGAGAAGAACTTTATTCAAACACTATCTCAGGTAGGCAAAGCTTATTAGCAAATAATTTTTTTTGCGTATCATCATCATTTGGTATTCAGTCCTGGAAATGGTTAAACGCGTACTCTCATTCTTTCCTATTCTGCGCTAAGCTACACATTTCCGTGATATTTTCACAGTCTGCATCTTTCACGATCTGTGTGCAATAGCCTGATTTAAGTCTCCGTCTACCTCTTTTTTTCCTTTTGCTTGTAATATATCCCGCACTATTCCCCAAAAATGCCTTAGAACGTATCCTGCCCTTCTATTTCTCCTATTTTTTTATTTTCCACAGATATCTTTATTACCCTACAATTTCTATAACCTCTTTGTTATTAACTTTGCCTGTCCATATTATTTATTTATTTATTCATCGTCTTTATTTATCTAAACTAAATATACAAAGTGAATGAGAAACATACAAAATCGTGCAGGCGAAGTTCAGTACAGATTGTTCTTCCATTAACTGAAGTAACATTATGCTAACAGGTAGGCAAAGCTTCAAACGTAACAAGCATAGGCACAGTTGACTGAATTTATGGTTCATACATTTGTATCAGTATGAAATAAGTAAATAAACGATAAGCTATCATTGTATTATCAGATATTCTTGTAGTCTTGAAACTGTATACTGATTTATTCTTTAAAGAAGCGTCAATAGAATTGTATAATGCAAGTCTGCCGAATCTTTCACGATCTTTGGTAGAAAGTGGACGAGTGACTTTCAATCATCCTCATACATCTAACACAACATTCCTAAAGACTTCTACCGTTTTGCTTTGCTAATCCTACTCCCCTATTTCATAGACGTACTGCCTTAGACACGATATGCTCTGCTCTGTTAGATGACTTTCTCCCCTTCTAATGTTTATAAATGTATACCCTATTTCCCAGATATTCAGTAGTATGTGAAGAGGGGCAATGTAGTACCTTCGGGTGGAGCATTGGAAAATCACAGGTAGAGTATGTGAAGAGGAGGCTGCTCCGTGGTGTAGTTGGTATGCGTGTGACTACTATGCCCAAGGTCCCGGGTTCAAATCCCGACACGGTCTGCTTGAAAAATGTTAGGCAAGCATTTTTCACAAAATACGCCCTCGTTCGGATGAAAGGTAAAATGGAGGTCTTGTGTGAGAGTTTTCACGCAAGATAAAGATCCCTACCTTGCTTGGAACAGCAAGAGTTCTGCAAAATTCAAAATTTCCAGGTAAAAAACTCGCTTCCTAATGTAATACCTTCGGGTGGAGTATTGGAAAAAATCAACAATCTGTAAGGTCAAAGTTCTTAATGGTTAAGGGTGTAAATGCTTTTAGTGCTGATTGAAGATAAGCAAATTTATCCAAGTTCGACAGATCGTTATTAAGATGAACTAAGCTATCAAAGCGGTCAATAAAGCTTTCAATCAAACAACCTTCCCCATCAAACGAAGGGAGAGTCAGCGGTGTAAGTGAAACTTTCGACTTAAAAATAGATTCGACACGGTAGCCCGAGACGACGAAGATTGACTCAGAAACAGCTGGAAATAGAGCGCTTTTATTTGAAAGAAATTGCTATCGAAGCGTTTACGATTAGCGTCTTCCGATTCGAATCGCTCATCTGCGTCATTAGCAGAAGAGATCACACCGACTATAAAATTATGCTGCGCAAAGAAATTTGCTCGGACCGTTTCAATAGATTGGTATTGCGACCGAAACAACTCACAAAAGGCTGGTTCAACTGCGGATTTCTGTGCGATGTCAAACATTTCATCCAGCGAATTAATTGCAATATTCCGAAGAAAACAGCTACCGTATAGTTTCTCTGCCATAATTAAAACTAAGCAGGTGCAAAGGGGCAGATGAAGTGGCAACGAACTTCGGTGTATTAAATAAAGGCAATGCGGCAATAACAAATGTAAGCCTCATAAAAAATGCTAGTACCGAACCAGAAAACTCGTAAACTCGTAAACAACTAAAACGAATAAAGTGATGTTATTAAAACTTGGCAATAGTTTGATAAACGGTATGATTTATAATATAAAATCTATTATCATTTAGAATTTGTGCAAACATTCACATCCGGCTCCAAAGACCATGTAAAAAAAGCGGCGAGATTTCGATAGCTAAATTGGAGAGAAGAGTAGACATATATACAAAAAATAAATGATAATAAATGGAAACAAAAATTAATGATTATAAACAGAAACAAACGATTACTTCAAACACTTACCTTTTGTCAATAATACCGAAACATAAGCACAATTAATTATGGCGGCCGTTCGTAACGGATAATATTAATGCGAATGTCTAATACGGAGTCGATAGTAGAAAATGCTTCGTGTCTTCGCCGTGGCCGGTGATAAAGAAGGTTTTTGTACATGTGTACAGCATAGTTTATCTATATCGCGCACTTAACACAGGCGGTGCTTGAAGTAATACCACGGTAAGGTAAGGATAATTGTACATCGGGCGGAGTCAAACAATTAACAAATTCTATATGCGGAAAACAAATTAAGCTGTAAATTATGTACAATATATATATATATATATATATATATATATATATATATAAACGAAACACTCGGTAATGTTTATATTTAATGTTGCACACTGTCCTTGTTTCACCATATGTTTCTCTTGCAAAGCAGTTTAAGAATCAGGAGATAAAACTAAGTAAAAAGGTTACCAGAAAAGTCCTCTCCCCCATGTCCCTATGGTAGAAAATTTGACTGAAAGTGCCAAATTTAATGACATTGGGAAGTATAATGACCGATTGGTGTCTTTTAAACCCCGTAGCAAAACTGAATTCTTAGTATTAGTTAAGAACTTTCAATATAGCAAAACACATTTTGTAGATGAATTACTTAAAACTCATGGACGTACTGTGCTACGTTTACCACCGTATCATTGTGACTTCAATTCTATAGAACGATTATGGAGTTTGCTCAAACGTAAGGTTGCAATGAATAGAAATGAATTAGAAAGAGTAAAACATTATGATCATGTTGATCGTTTGACAGAAGAAGATAGGTGTAGGGATGGTTTACTAGATGATACTGTTGAAAGCTTTGAACTTTACAGTAAACACAGGATCATCAGAAGACGACGAAGATGAAACTGACGACAGCAAAGTATCTACCTCCAGAATTCTTGTGCAAAAATTTGTTATAATATTATTTTAGGGATAATTATGTATTGAAATTTATGCAATGTACAGGTGTGTGTTTAAATACTAGAAGAAACGTTCGGTGAAAACTGCACGATGCTTTGGTCTTGTTGATTTATTAAATATATTGACCAAAGTACCATTTGTTGATATTAATTACATGAATTTAGTAACGTATTCATGATACCTAACCTATAAAATAATTTAAATGTCAGAAAAATTTTAGACTGAGTGTACACTACTACCAGCAGTGCCACCAGGCCACAACCCTCCAGGGCTAATGTTTGCTTGGTGGAGCTATAGTATAATTCTAAGTGTTTGACAGAATTTTCCCATAAAGATACCACATTGAGGGTACTTTGTGAATAAATCTATTGCAAAAGTAAAAGATGTTTATCGGTGTGTAATAGCAAAAACAACCCTTTGGAAAATTCATTAAAGATTTTGAGGGCAGGTTAGAATTAATAAAATCATTTTCGAGCATGATTTAGTATGTAACCCCCTATAGAATTAAGATATAGTATTGTATAGTATATATTCTAACTACTTTGTTTTAACAAGCGGTGGCAGTAAATAACAGATATTAGGCGTTCAGTGCAAAAACGGACCAACCGCAATTTTTCAATGTATAACTTTACTCGAGAATGCATTCTATCTTCTATAACGTGGTAAGAATAAAGCAAAAATGGATTAAGCCAGTTTTTTCTTATGCATATTGGAAGGAAGCATAATAGTATATTTTTCAACGAGCGTATAATCATAGTCATTATTCACGAGAATGAAGTTCACGTAACGAGCCGCACAGCGGCGAGTGAAGTGGTCATTCGAGTGAATAATGGCTCTTATGCGCGAGTAAAAGACTAGGGTAGACCGGGGGATTGCCGCCACCCGGGGCATTGCCGCCACTCCTGGTATGCTAGCCAAGGATACCTGTTAGCCGGTCTGACAGCTCCTGACCTCTAGCGAACGATGCTACAACTAATGCCCCGAGTGGATGTCAGCCATTGCGCGCGTTGTTTTGTTTTTACAGTGACGAACGTTGTTTTAAAGAAGTTTGATCTTATTTTTCTACTTTGAATAAGCTGAGGTATGTACCTTTAATTGTCACAATGCCTTTAACTAGATATTTTAGCCTACATTTTAATCAACAATATTGATCACTTCCGTTTGTTTGATGTCTATAAATCTACGTTTCTTTCATCTTGTCGGAACGGGGTTATGACGCCACCTCTCCAGGGGTGTTGCCGCCATTGTGGCGGCATTACCCCCGGACGCGTCTTTCTACTGCATAGGTCAAAAATAATTTTTTGTAAGTGACTATTAAATCCTTTATAGTAAATTAATAAAGATTCAATTCACTCCATTAGTAAATAAATTTCTTATAAATATAATTGATTTCAAAGTAAAATAAAAATTGTTGCAAGTTTCAAGAAATTAATTCTTTATTTAAAATAGGAGTTTCAAAATTAGTTATTAAATTTAATTTAGAAATGAAGATAATTCTTCTATCATATATTTATAGTTTCACAAAGAAAATATTAATGGTGTGTGTCAAATAAAATTGAAGAATTAGTCATACAATGGTAATTTCTTATTTGCATTGAAATTGGGAATCAAGATTTTTGTCTTAGTTTTCCAGTAAATTAAAAAAAAATGTTTTGGAATACTAAACGTTTTAGTGTGTGATTAAAATTTTAGTTTTTACGCATCTTGTTGTTTTGGATAGCTAACATTTTTTTCGTTTATTTTCTAGATGCCTAGAGTTCATAGAAGGTTTACCGATAAGGCTAAATGGTCTGAGCAAGATTTGAAAACAGCTTTGCAGCATGTGACTGAAGGGAAATCAGTGAAAAGTGTTGCTCTACACTTCAATATTCCACGATCGACTCTTCGTGATAGAATAAAAACTAATAAAACATCGACTCCTACCATGGGCAGAAACCCAGTTTTTAACAGGGAACAAGAAGAAATATTGAAGTACAGAGTTTTTACAATGGGAAACCTATTCTATGGAATTACAATCACAGAATTAAGACGTATGGCATTTGAGGTGGCAGAAGACTTACATATCAAACACAAATTTAATCGCACAACAAGAATGGCCGGATAGGATTGGGCGAATGGTTTTCGGAAAAGAAACCCTAAGATTTCTCTAAGAAAGCCCTCTGCAACAAGCATGAACAAGGTAATGGATTTTAATAAACAAGAAGTTGATATTTTCTACCATAATCTAGAGTCTCTAATGGATAAGCATAGCTTTGAACCGACACGCATTTTCAATATGGATGAAACGGGAATATCTAGTGTTCAAAACCCTCTTCATGTCCTTGCACCTAAGGGGAAAAATCAAGTTGGAAGAATCACCAGTTGGGAGACGGGGCGTAATATCACAGTTGTTTGCTGTATGAGCGCGTCTGGCTCATTCATCTCTCCATTGCTTATCTACCCACGGAAAAGAATGTCACCGTTGTTGAAAAGGGGGGTGGGAGACCTGCTGGTTCAGTATATACCCGTTCTCATAACGGCTGGTCTAATGAGAACATTTTTTAGATTGGCTCAAGCATTTTTAGAAAAACGTGAAATCCTCGATAGAATATCCTGTTCTACTTATCCTCGATAACCATGGGAGCCACGTGTCCCTGTGAAGCTATGAATTTTGTCGTGAGAACTATATTCACATGTTTTCAATCCCCCCACGTACATCACACAGGATTCAACCGCTCGACGTCTCACTTTTTGGACCTCTGAAAAGGGCATTCAATAAAGAGTGTGACAAGTTTATGAGAGCAAGAACCTACAAGAAAATCACTCCTTATGACATAGCATCAATATTTTATGGCGCTTATATGTCAGTTGCAACAATAAAGAAAGGAGTATCAGGATTTCGCAGCACTGAGGTCTTTCCAGTAAGCTCAAACACCTTCCAGGAAGAAGATTTCTTCCCTGTTGAAAATCTGGAGCCAATATGCATCGATGATCCAGATAACACAAAATCTGAAAATCAAGTACGGGCAGAAAAGATGATCTTAGAAGAAACTGGTGAAGAAAATAATTTTGTAAATGCGAGCAACACCTCTGAAGTTGGGTTACTGGTTGTATAACCTTGCTCATCAAAGACAGTTTAGGAAGTGCCTCAAAAAATATTTCTTCAGTCGCTAGAAAAGTTTTCACCAATTCCAAAATTGGCAGCAGAAAGGGTAGCGGAAAGTTCTAAAACAAAATTCATTCGTCAATTCTAACGGGAACCCCAATGAAGGTAGTTTTGGAAGAAACAGTAGCTAAAAGAAAGGAAAAGACATTGAAAAAGGAACAAGCCAAAAGAAAATCTGCAGCTAAGGTTTTCGGAATGTCCATCAAAACGGAATCCAAGGCAAGGAAAGAAAAATCAGTGAAAACACGGCAAAAGAAAATGAATAAATCTGTTAAGAAAAGGGGCAAGCGACTTTTTAGTTTTGAAAACTCTTCAGATGAGGACATCGACGTCAAAAAGTTGTGTGACGACAACGATAATTATGACCTTTTTGATCCAAGCGATCCAAACGTTCAACTTTGTGCCATATGCAATAAATATGGAACCAACGAACTGTGGTACAGCTGCACTTGTTGTGGCAAGTGGGTGCATTCAGAGTGTAGCGATGCTGAACAGCTGAAAACTACATTTGTGATTTTTGTAAATTTTAAGAAATCAGATAAATTTAAAATACACTGTTTTTTTCACTCGTATAAACTAAAAATGTCTTTTATTTTAATTCCTATATTGTAATGCTAATTGCATGTAAGATTTTCAATAAATTTTTCTTCTTAGTATTTTAGTCATATTGTCTAGTAGTGTCATTACCCCAGCTCCCTGGGTAATACCGCCACAGTGCAGAGGTTAATAAGTTAATTTTTTGTGACTATTTCCTTTAAAGATTTATTGATAACAAATTTTGTATACATTCTTAAGATTGCGTACTATGTTGCAAAAATTGATGTAGCTCATAAATACGAATTTTGATGGTGATAAAAATTGAAGTTCCTTAAGGTGGCGGCAATCCCCCGGTCTACCCTATATTTTCTCTACGACTATAATATAACTTATGCAAGAAATTATACACTTTTGTTTTTAACTTCAACTTTTAGTTACTTATATTTTATTAGTCAAAGGAAACAATAACTTAAATGACACATATAACAATACATAGTAGTAGTTCTTGTTTAAATTTACTTGTTATTAAAATTTATGGTAAAATTACTGCAATTAGTAATATTTAATACAAATGGTGTTGAGTTTTGATCACAATTGACTTGACTTGACTTCCCTTAAAGTGTGAGTATTTGATGTTTATTATATATTTTGTTCGACAGACTGCAGTAATTTGTTCGCGGTGTTCATTTTATTTGTCATGGAATCATCCACGTAGCCTTCAACTACAGACATACTTTTTCAGCCCCCGTGTCGTTTGAGAGCTGTAATATCTCCACCTGCATCAACTAACAGAGTGCTGATTTGCATCCGATAAATTTAGGTAAGTAGCTATTTGTTTTCCATCGATGCAAATTTATTTATACCAATTTTTAACAGTGCATTTGCCATGTTGTCAGTTTAAGAAAATGAAGGTTTTTCACAACATGTGGACGAAGGGCAATATACTTTTTGCATATTTTATAAAATTTGCCGGTCACAGTAAATTTTCGGATCGCTTTGTTTTGGTATTAAGTATGGTTATTAAACCGATACCATATTTTGAATGTCTTCTATTTTTATAGAGTGCATTTCGGTATTAAGACAAGGGCCCATTATTCATTCCTATATCAACGCAAGTTTAAAGGTGAATGTTTGATTAGTTTAATCGGGTCTAGACATATTAAATTTCTTACCTTTGTTGCGAGATACATATTATCAGAAGCTTCTGTAATAAATTAATTTATTTCTTCTGGACTAAATAAACACTTTTGATTTCATTGCTTGATATCCTTCCCCCTTCGTTTGAGGAAAGTACGCAATTTTGCATAATTTTCTATGTTTACTTCGTTGTATACATTCAATGTACTCCTTAACATCGAGTATATCTTCCACAAAGAAGAAGATTTATATTTTTCAGAAAGTTTTGTAAAATATGCCAAGAGAACATTCTCGAAAAATAAACTTGCACCATTAAGATTTCTCCAATCCATAAAAGCCGTGTATATTTGAGGGTATTGTTTTTTTGACTTTTCGTGCAATAGATTAATAATTACCGTTTTTGCAAGAAGTTCTGGAGGTGTACATTTTCATCATTATCGCTTTCACTGTTATCTAAATTCATTTTAACAAAACTTACGCAAAAACATTAATTTTGATATTTTGAATTGTGAAACTTCAAATTTGTTAGACGGTTGCTATGCAAACCGTATCTTACAAGGCCATGTGATTTGTTGTAGTACCCGTGAATAATGAAAATACATACAACGAGTTGATTGGACGACAGGCCGTGAATTCACTCGTCAATTAAATATCAAGCTAGAATGGATATATTATTCGATAGTCATAGAGAAACAAAGTTTTTGCATATAATTATTTTCCACATCCTGAAGTGTAAAAATGTACTAAAGTGGGTTGGTGCAATTTTGTTTTCGGTTTTCTTTAGATTGATCATCCAGTAATATTTTTGAGGTGTCAACTACAGCAAACGTCAAAATATTTTAGTGTGTAGTTGTTTATTGCCACTGTTTTATTAATATTTTAAGTGTATAGTAACTATGGCATGATCATCTACAAATGCTGAATTGGTACAAAACTCATTTCTACTTTAATATATTGTCATAATGTTGGCAAACAGGAGTAACAGTGGGTCATACATGCAACCTGTTACGCACACAACACCAATTGATCTTCTGTAAGTTGGGTTGCCTAACATCTTCACTAGCCTTATTACATGTATGGCCTTATGTTTTAATTTTAATAAACGGCAGTCTACGTCTGGCTTTATTAGAGTACACTACAAACATAATCAACATGGCGCTGCGTAGTAGAAGAAGAACCTCAATATATTCGTGTACTGCAAATTAAAATACTAACAAACGGAATACAACTAATTAATTATTAATATGGAAATAAAAAATAATTTAGTACCGACCCTCAGTTTTAACGGAAACTCGGCAGAGAATTGGAAAAACTGGTTACGGAGTTTTGAAATTTATTCAACTGCAACAGAACTAGATGCGAAACCAGAAAAAATACAATGTGCTCAATTACTACACTGCATCGGAGAAAAATAAATTCAAATATTCAATACATTCTTATTTACCGAGCAAGAAAAGGATAAAATTTAAGCACTAAAATAAAAATTTAATAATTATTTTGCACCAAAGAGAAACTTAACTTATGAACGATATAAATTTTTTACATCAAGACAAAATCCAAATCAGAAAATCGAACAATTTGTAACGGAATTAAAAAATCAAGGAAATCAATGTGAATTCGGAAACGAGGAATTAAAGGATGATCTCATAAAAACAATGGTCATTATAGGCATCAAAGATGACATCTTAAGGGAAAAATTACTGCAATATGAAAATAAGGAGCTAACTCATGTAATAGAATTTTGTATCATAACGGAAAGTTTTAGAAAAAATCTTCAACTAATGCAAGACAAGGAAAGCATATCAACTTCATATTGAGAACGAGGACATGAAATAGACGCTATTAGACAAAACAACATACAGGCAGGTCATTCTAACAGAACGAGCAATACAACTAATCGCATGAGGTCAAGGTCAAACAATCGCTATCCTTCAGCTGTAAGAAATGTACCGAAGGTAATTATTACAGGTAAAAATATCAACAATTGTACAAAATGTGGTCGTACTCATAGAATTAATAAATGTTATGCATATGGAAAGCAATGCAACATTTGTAAAAAAGCAAATCATTTTGCAAATGTTTGTAGAAATAAAACTAATAGATATAATGTCAATGAAATTAATTTAGAAAGCAATTTGGTAATTGAGAGTATCAGTTTATCAAATGTTCATCAACATTGTACAATTAATATTCCTATAACCTCAAATATCAATGTGCGTACTAGGTTCAAAGTAGACTCAGGTTATAGTACCAATTTAATTTCTGTATTTAATTTAAGAAAGCTGGAGTTAGATACAAAAAGAAAATTGTTAGAACACATCAAACTTTATTAACCTATACATGTGAAAATATTCCAATTATTGGTAAATGTTATCTAGATTTAAAATTCAATGATATATTTATTTAAAATGTAGAATTTTATGTCACAGAAAGTATATCTGAACCGATTTTAGGTTTAAGTACATGTTCAGCTTTAGGGATTATTAAGTTACATAAGGAAGTATAGGTTAGAACAACCAATTCTATTACTGACAGTGATTATAACCAATTAATTAACAAGTATGGTGTAATTTTTAAAGGAATTGGAGAGATTTGCAAACCATATCACATCCAATTAAAAGAAAATGTTACTCCAGTAGTAAATCCAGTCAGAAATGTAGCATTTGCATTACACAAAAAAATTCAAACGTTGTGTTTCGTATTAGTTAAAACAAACTATAGTGGAATTGAATTCTGCAGTGCGCTTGCGCCTCTTAAAATAAAACGCGCGCGAAAGTGGTTTTGTGACGAAAATCGAGGACTCTTCTTTCGACCTAGTAGCGGGACGGTTGTGCGTGACAAGCTATACACAATAAAGTATAGTACTTGCAACAGTGCATTCAACTGACTCCCCCGGGGGCATTGCAGCAACATTGAAGAGGACCACACACCAAGGACAATATTGGTGAGTGAATTTATGCCTTCTGTTTGTTTTTTACATGCATACAATTTTCGCATTTAAAGCTCGCGTTTTGTTATATCTTCGCAACACAGTCCACAAACCTAATAAGACGCGCCAGCACATTTATTTAAGTTAATTAATTTACATTTGGTCCTTCTTCGCGTGATAGAACCGTCCATGATTAATAAATTCATTTCGTTTTAGCTTGTATGTATGTAAAACTTCGATTAGCAATATTCACATCATATTTCTATTTACTTATATATAAAAAATTCGATACACAAATCTATTAATTAGAAATCATTATTTGAATATATAATATTATGTAGGGGGGGGGTACAAGGCTTCTAAGGGTAGATTTGTGTTAATAGGGGTGTATGCCAAACAACAGGGTTAATATATCAGATCTAATAATTAAAAAAACTATATTTTGCTGTACTTTACATATGCTAAAGTATGTACCATTTTAGTTTGAAAATATGTGCCAAAAGGTAGACAACATGACTTTATGACGTTGATACAATGCACGGTACTTAAGGTTTTATACTGAGTTGATATTTTATGAGCCAGTGAAAGTACATTTGCCGTGGGAAAGCCGAACGCATTTATGGATATCTGCAACCAACAAAGCGTCCAGGTCGTGTGTAAATTATTTTGGCTTTTCTTTTAATAGAATCAACTTTTGGACGAATTGTAAAATCAAAATTAAAAGTGAATAGAAATATAAAAGGTTATTGGAGAATTGTGAACTGTTTTGGACCAATAGTAGAAATTAAGAATATTATAAAGACTGTAGTGAAGGTATTTTGGACACGAAAGGAAAGACGAATTGTTATTGGATATTGTATGTTTTAGAATTGTAATTCAAGTAAGCTAAGGTTGTTGATCTTATCGCTAAGCGAAATAAATAAAAAAAATTCTAATTTCGATTATGTTCAGATAAAGACGTGTTTTACAAAACCTGCGTTAAAAGTTGTACAAATATTTATTGAAATAAAAGTTTATGTGAATTAAAGAGTCTAATTTAGTAAAGTGAGAGTAATAAGAAGCATCGAGAGTATAAAGGCAACGAGTATTAAAGAAGATTTGGAGTGGTTAATAGTGCGACGGGAAAAGCGACGATTATTTAGGTTTGAGCAAGATTGGTGTTGGATTTGGGAAGATTTGGTTTAACGGCAGTAGGAGATTTGAGTGGATACATAAGGCAACGACGATATTGATAATTTTTGGAGTGATTTGAGCAGATTAACGGTAGGAGGACATCGTGTGGATATTATAGGAATAGCAGGAAAGGATTGATTTAAAATAGGACGGCTGGATTAAATTGGATTGAGCAAGGAGAGGATTAATTGGAATACGAAGTAGGGAAACAGGAGAGCAGTATACTACGAGGAAGAATTAACGCAGGGGAAGTAGTTACAACGGTTTTTTTTAAATTCTAAATTGGGGTAAAATTATTTCAGATTTGGGGTCAACGAAATTGGTTAAGAACACCTGGAGGCGATACGCAAGTGAACTACGATTGAGAATCCTTGTGAAGGTGCGTACGGTGAATACGATCTTGAGCCAGCAGGAAAAGAAGGCCTTCAGCGCGGTATAATTCAGGTAAGTACCGTGAATATCTTAAAACGTCAAAATTAAAGTCATAAATAGTATACATAAATTAATTTGGCACCAAGCAACATTGATCTGTTAAAATTTGGCATATATAGTAAATCAGTGCATTAAAAAAGTGGTAAAACAAACGAGTGTGCAGTTTCGTTGGGTAGTGCACATCTACTCACGATTGAACTCACGGTGAGTAAGGTGAACGCCCTGAGATTAAGGTTTCATATAGTCGAGGCATAATATATAGTAAACAGTAAATAGATAACCAACCAAACGTTGCTAAAGCACCTCAAATAGAAGTCATTTATTGAATACTAAAATAGGGACGACGACAAAAGTCGTGTAGCAAATTTTGTTTAAATAAATAAAGTAGTAAAATTTATAATCATATATATTTATTATAAATAAAAATAAAAGGGTGGAGGGGTGGAGTAAACAACCAAAAGTAAAAGTAGTAGGCAGAAGAATATATATATATATATATATATATATATATATATATATACTGGTGCTTCAAAAAATGTATACACACTTTGAACTTCCATAGAAAATTTATTTACCGTTCTACAAAGTTAAATTTCAGGAAAATAGAAAGCTGAAAGTCCAATGTAAATGAAACATAAATAACAAATGCTAATACTGTTCAAATTGGTGACCTGCAGAATCAATACAATTCTGAGTACGAGTCACCACAGATTCTGTACATCGTATCAAAACGTCCAATGAGATTTCTCTACACACTGCTTGAATCTCATTCCAAAGAATGTCTAGGTTACGTGGTTTACGTTTGTACACCTCATCTTTTACTGTGCCCCACAAGAAGAAATCCAGTGGTGTAAGGTCTGGAGAGCGTGCTGGAAACTCGATTGGCCCCCTGCGTCCTATCCACTGGCCCGACAAATTTTGATCCAGGTAAGCTCGTACGTCCCTGTGATAGTGCGGCGGAGCACCATCTTGTTGAAAATAAAAATCATCATTACCGTATAATGCACGAATGGCAGGAAATATGGAATCAGCAAGCATTGTTAGGTAATTAATACCAGTTACAGTGCCTTCAAATCGAAAAGGTCCAATGAGTCCCCTTGAAGACAAACCGCACCACACATTTACACCAGGCAAATTTACAGCTTTTTCAATTGTAATGTGAGGATTTTCTTCACACCAGTAAACACAATTGTGCCTATTGACAGTTCCATTAAGTTTGAATTGGGCTTCATCCCACCAAATGATGCTACCCATAAATCCCGGTTCACGTATTACCATCTCCTGAATCCATTCACAAAATTGCAACCTTCGATCTGGATCGTCGTCATTTAGCTGTTGCACCAGCCTTGGAATGTAAACACGATACTTGCCTCTCTTCAGAATGCGTAGCACGCTGCTAGCACTTACATCACTTTCACGTGCCCTTGCCTTGAAGATTTGTTAGAGAGCGTTGAAACAGTTCCAAGACTGCCGTTGATGACTCATCACTTGTAGCTGTTCGAGGCCGAACTGAATGACCTTTATGCACATCACACACTGTTCCATGAACTTCGAATTTGTCTCGTATGCGTGTAATTGTTAATCTTGAAGGTGGTTCTGTATCATACTCCCTTCTCCACTGTCTTTGAACTTCATTTACATTCTCAAACTTCCAGTACCACTTAATAACCTGCTTACGTTCTTCAAAACTCAAACGTACGTCCGCCATGTTGATATTACAAATTCCAACTGATAATATAACATAGAGGGACGATTATGCTGGCACCTGGCGAAGAAATATAACATTAGCCTTGTAGTGTGGGAAAACTACAATAGTTTAAAGTGTGTATACATTTTTTTGAAGCACCCAGTATATATATATATATATATATATATATATATATATATTACGATTTAGCAATAATTTAGTTACTGAGCATTATTAATCATTTTACAGATATAGTTATATAGTTCGTATAGAAAACATGTTGCAAATGTTGGATTCAAAGTTGTTCTATTGTAAAATTTTGTATACCTGTGTAGTAGGTCACTCCTTTTAGCTTGTGTACAGCTGAAAACAACATTCCAGTTTTATCGTATACCTACTTGCATTCTTAAGGGTTTATAACCACTAAATATTTTAGCTTATTTCTTGTTTGAATGACTAAACCCTTGGCGCACTCTATAACCTTCTTGTTAAGGGTTGTCATTTCTTTTAAAATACGTTTTCTAAAATACAATAGGAAGCTTTATGTATCTAACTATTCGTTTCGCATTTTACATTACAAATTGGGTAATGACTTTATTGGATCATTTTCGGTGATTGAATTTACAAAAGATTATTGTGGGGTTAATTGAAATAATTGTCGTTTGTTATTTTCATACAAAACAAACTTTCTGAAAAGGCACAATACAATGGTTCAGTACATAAATTATTTAAGTTGAAATGTCGAATGGTGGAATCTATCTACAAGGATTTTACTGAAAAATATGTTACTGTATTTGTAAACACAGAATCAGAATTGCAACCTGCTTTAGAGAATTTGTGTAGAAACGTAGATGACGAATATTATTCCATCCTTTTGATAGAGCAAGAGATATTTTCTGCTGAAGTAAAAACTCCGTCTGCGAATCACACAATTCGACAAGACAATAATTTTACCCCTAGAGTAAAATTACCAAAAATTACTCTACCACGTTTTGATAATGACCCTAAAAACTTTAAGACTTTCAAGAATATGTTTGATGTTTTGATAGATAAACAACCGCATTTAACGGACATCGAAAAGCATTTCTACCTTCTTTCAAGCTTGTCGGGTGAATCATTGACATTGTTGCGGTCTATTCCTCTTTGTCATGAAAATTACAAACTAGCATATGACACTTTATGTTCTAGATATAATAATAAACGTCTTTTGGCTAATCACCATTGGAGTTTAATAAAAAAACTACCCGCCTATGCATGCGGAAAACGTAAAACAACTTCGAAATTTAATTGACTGTTTCACAGAAAACTTATCGATTTTGGGATCGTTACAATTTGATGTTGAAAGTTGGGATTTCGTTCTTGTAGATCTTTTATTATGTAAACTCGATGAGGAAACTCGTAAACGATTCGAATTGCATTTCAATTCTACTGATGTGCCTACATTCAATTGCGTCAAAGACTTTTTGTCAAAACAATGTGTAGCCTTAGAGAATCTTGTCTCAAGCAAACAACCGAAAGTGCTTAAAGGTACTATTAATAAACAAGGTCTCACTCGTTCGAATTCTGAGTTGAAGCCTAAGACATTCTTAGCTGAGACTAACACTTCTCCTAAGAACAATTCGTTCTCCTGCATCCTTTGCAAGGGAAATCATGTATTGTATTCGTGCGAGCAATTTCTTAAATTGTCTTCAAACAAGCGTCACGAGCAAGCCAAACATCTTCGGTTATGTTTGAACTGTCTTCGACCAAATCATAACATGTCGTCTTGTCCGTCAAAGGTTTCGTGCAGAACTTGCAATAAAAATCATCTTACATTGTTACATTTTGTGCCGTCGATTGCTACGTCACCACCTTCTTCAACTCCAACTCGCGAAGAAAATTTGCAAACCAGTTCGTCTAATAATGCTACTTGTACTACAACAGTTGGGTCTGAGGCGACAACTTGTCTAGCTCTGCTACCCACGGTTTGTTTGGAAATTCTCGACAAGAGAAATCAACCTCAAATTATTCGTGCTCTAGTAGACACTGGGAGTCAAATTTCATTTATTACGGAGTCTTGCGTAAGTCTATTGATATATCGTCTCGTCCTTCTACGATTCCCATTTCTGGTTTGGGCCAGACTCACACCAAACATTAGGTGTGATATCTGGAACAATTCGTCCCATTCAGGAATATGATTCAGTCCCGACGGACAACATTTTGAAAATAAATTTAATGGTCTTGCCGTCTATTTGCGGTAATCTTCCAAACAAGTATATTCAATCGTATTGTTCTCATTTGGAAAACATAAAACTCGGAGATAAAAACTGGAGACATCCTTCTCCAGTACAAATGTTATTGGGCTCTGATGTTGCCAGTCGTATTTTGCTCGATGGGAAAATTGATGGCAAAGAAATTTCGCCTGTTGCTGTCAACACCATATTATTGGGCGGCTCCGTGGCATAGTGGTATGTGTGTGACTACTACGCCCAAGGTCCCGGGTTCGAATCCTGACACGGTCCGCTTGAAAAATGTTAGGCGAGCATTTTTCGCAAAAATACACCCTCGTTCGGATGAGAGATAAAATGGAGGTCCCGTGTGTGAGTGTTGTCACGCACGTTAAAGATCCCTACCTTGCTTGGAACAGCAAGGGTTCGGCAAAAATTCAAAATTTTCCAGGTAACAAAAACTCGCTTCCTGGCCAGTGTAGTACCTTCGGGTGGAGCATTGGAAAATCACATGTAATGTCAACACCATATTTGGTTACATGATATTTGGTACTGTCGATCCCATCTCAACCAATGTTATTCATTCGTTCTTTGTGTCTATCAATCCTTGTATGAATATTGATCTTAAACATTTTTGGGAGCTTGACGACATTCCATCGAAGAGTTTGTCGTCCCCGGAAGCTGACCTTGCTCAACAATCTTTTGATAACTCGTTGCAACGGTTACCCAATGGTAGGTTCGGCGTGAGCTTCCCATTTAGAGAAAATGTTCGTGAGTTTCCGGACTCGAAATCTATTGCCATTAAACGTCTATTGTCACTAGAGCGTCGTCTCGAAACTAATCCAGACTTGCGAATTTTGTATGTAGATTTCATGCGTGACTACGAAGCATCTGGTCACATGTCGCTTTTATCAACGCCTCTAGCTGACAATAATGCGTATTTTATTCCACACCATGCCGTGTTTAAACTAGAAAATAATAAACCTAAATTGAGAATTGTTTTTGACGCTTCGGCTCGAGCTTCGAATGGTATTTCATTGAAAGATACCTTACTCACTGGACCTAAGCTCCAGAATGATATTGTAAAAATACTTTTAGCATTTCGTATTCCCAAGTTCGTTTTTGTCTGTGACATAAAACAAATGTACAGGCAAATATTGATATCAGAAACGGATCGTTCTTATCAATTGATACAATGGCGATGGAATTCTTCAGAACCAATTTCAACGTATCAGTTGAACACAATTACATATGGAGTTTCATCCGCTCCTTTTCTCGCCATTCGCACTATCTTAAAACTAGCTGAACTAGGAGAAAATAGCTATCCATTGGCTGCTCATGCTTTGAGAAACAATTTGTATGTTGATGATGTATTGACTGGGTCGTCCACTCTCCAGGCAACTCATGAACTAAAACGTCAACTCATCGAACTACTACGTGCTGGCTGCTTCGAACTACGCAAATGGGCTAGCAACAGTCCACTACTGTTAGAAGATATTCCTACTGAGTATCAACAAGTAAAACCAAGTTTAGTCGCAAATGATCTTAAGTTTACCATAAAAGTGCTTGGTCTTCAGTGGCACTCGATACCTGATAATTTTTCATTTGAAATGCAGTCTTTAGAAAATCGTCTTTCCAAGCGGATTTTACTTTCGACGGTTGCTAGGATTTACGATCCTCTAGGATTTATTACACCAGTTACCTTTTTACTCAAACATCTCATTCAACAATTTTGGGTGCTGGGGTTGGATTGGGATGATCCTCCTCCTGAATCTATTGTCATATTTTGGAAAAAATTTGTTGTTGAATTTTCATATATATATATTCAATTCAAATTCCTCGTTATATCCCTATTGATGAAGCCTGTAGTATACAACTACATGGTTTTTGTGACGCGTCCGAAAAGGGATATTCGGCTATTGCATATTTTCGTTTAGTATATCCGTCAGGATAAATATCTGTTCACTTTGTTATGGCTAGATCAAAGGTCGTCCCTTTGAAATGTCTTTCTATACCCAAACTAGAACTATGTGCTACCGTACTTTTGTCTAAATTAGTTCATTTTGTTAAAACTACTTATTCAAATGTAACCTTTGAAAAAATCTGTTGCTACACTGATTCTTCTGTCGCGTTGACTTGGATTAAGTCACCTACCTATCGCTTAAAAATGTTTGTACCTAACCGCGTTAGTTACATCCAAGAACGTATTTCTCCCGAACAGTGGAGTTACATTAGTTCTTCAAACAACCCATCTGATTGCGCTACCAGAGGTTTATTTCCTTCGATATTGCCCGCGCAACCGCTATGGTGGGCAGGTCCTGAATTCTTGTCGTTGTCTGAAGAAAATTGGCCTTTGCCAAAATTGTTCGTCCCTTCTCTTGAAGCATCTTCTGAGGAGAAACGCATTACTTTGATTGCTACTGTAGAATCAACTTGGCTGGAAGACTTATCAAACAAATTTTCGTCGTTACACAAAATTCAACGTATAGTCGCATATTGTCTGAGAATCTTTAATGTTAGAAAAGGTACCATCAATTTGCTATTTTTATCGTCGGTGGAGCTTCACACTGCTAAACATCTGCAACGTCTAGGCTTATTTCTTGATTCGAATGACATTTTAAGAGTAGGCGGGAGACTGATTCATTCCAGTCTTCCAGATTCCGCAAAACATCCAGCGGTATTACCCAATAAACACCGTATAACAGATTTGTTGATTAAACAAGTGCACACACAAAATTTACATTCGGGAGTAAACACAACGATGTACTTGCTTCAAGAACGATTTTGGATCATCTCATCTCTTCGCGCGGTTTGTAGAATACTATCTAAGTGTTATCATTGCTATCGTCTTTGCCCCATTCCTGTCAATCCAGTTATGGGTGAATTGCCTTTTTTTCTTGTTTTTCCTTCAAATTGGAGATTCGCCAAAATTATAGAGCTTCATCCTGGAAGCGATGGAGTACCTCGTGTAGCCACCGTAAAAACTTCATGAGGGAATTTGAAAAGACCAATGGTCAAACTATGCCCATTGCCGTCTCAATAATAAATATTAATTATTTTAGTGTTCTTTATTACAGTTTCGTAAGCATTATTATATTCATTTAGTTCTACATACATACAAGACTCGGTCAAAGTTAAATTTTTCGTGTTAAGTTTAAAAAAAATAATAGCCCAAAGCTATTTTGGTGGGCAGAATGTTTCGTATTAGTTAAAACAAACTATAGTTGAATTGAATTGTGCAGTGCGCTTGCGCCTCTTAAAATAAAACGCGTGCGAAAGTGGTTTTGTGACGAAAATCGAGGACTCTTCTTTCGACCTAGTAGCGGGACGGTTGTGCGTGACAAACTATACACAATAAAGTATAGTGCTTGCAACAGTGCATTCAACTGACTCCCCCGGGGGCATTGCAGCAACATTGAAGAGGACTACACACCAAGGACAATATTGGTGAGTGAATTTATGCCTTCTGTTTGTTTTTTTACATGCATACAATTTTCGCATTTAAAGCTCGCGTTTTGTTATATCTTCGCAACACAGTCCACAAACTAATAAGACGCGCCAGCACAATTATTTAAGTTAATTAATTACACGTTGCCTTGATGAATTAGTTACATCAAAAATTATTGAAAGAGTACAAGGAAGTACAGAGTGGGTCAATTCATATGTTTTAACTCAAAAAGTGATGGTTCTCTAAGAATTTGCTTAGATCCTAAATATTTAAATGATGTTATGCAAGATAGTAAATATAAATTACCAAACATTGATGAAGTTACATCCAGACTAAACCGATCAACTATTTTTACTAGATTAGATGCCACTAGTGGGTTTTGGAACATTCCATTAGATGAAGAATCTAGCAAATTATGCACATTTGGTACTCCATTTGGTCGATTTAAATTCTTACGTATGCCATTTGGTATAAAAATAGCTAGCGAAGTATTTCAGGAATATTTTATTGAAATATTTCAATCTGAAGTTGTTGAAATCTATATAGATGATTAATAGCAGCTATTTCTAAATTCGAGACAAGAATTTTGACTAACTTTAAAATTAGATTTTACCTAATCTAATTTTAAAGTTTGTCAAAATTCTTGTCTCGAATTTAGAAATGGCTGCTATTAATTATTCTAAAAATGATATAAAAAAACAAAAAATCATAATAAAAACTTTAAAGCGCAAAAGACCTACCTCTTCTGACGAGGAATACGAAAATTTTCCAGATGAAACGTGTTCAATCTGCTTATGTACCTGGACTTTAAGAGGCTCACATCAGGTCTGTTCTTTAAATTGTGGCCACATGTTCGGACTTAAGTGCATTAAAGCCTGGCTTCGGCCAACTCATCAACGGGTTTGTCCGTTGTGCAGAAAAAGGGAAACTATACGTGACATTAAATGCTTATATTCTATATAGATGATATTTTAATTCATGGTAAAACAAAAAAGGAACACGATGAACGGCTATGCAAAGTATTTGTAATTGCATTACAAAACAATATAAAATTTAGATTATCTAAATGTCAATTTGGTTTACACGAAGTATCATATTTAGGGTACAAATTTTCAAAAGAAGGTAAAGTATAGGTGAAAATAAAATTGAAGCTGTAAAATATATTCCAGAGCCCCAAAATATAAAGGACCTCCAACGATTTTTAGGTATGATTACATATCTAGGAAGATTTATAAATAACTTATCTCAAATAACCAATCCCCTCAGAGATTTATTAAAACAAAAGGTTATGTTTCAATGGAATGAGCATCAAGCTAATGCATTCAAAACATTAAAAGAAATGGTTACGTCTGAACCAATTTTAAAATATTTTAATCCAAAAGAAACCGTATCAATATCAGTAGATCCTTCACATCACGTATTGGGAGCTATTTTGTTACAAAATAATAAACCATGTGCATATAATTCATGTTCTTTAACAGACACCCAAAAGAACTATGCACAAATAGAAAAAGAACTCCTAGCAATTTGCTTTGGTGTTAACAAATTTTATCAATACATTTATGGTCGAGATTTCTATGTAGAAACAGATCACAAACCTCTAACTTTTATTTTTAAAAAGTCATTAAATCTTTGTCCGCCCAGGCTACAACGAATGAGGTTATCTCTTCAAAAATATAATATCAAACTAATTTACAAAAGTGGAAAGGATCTATTAGTCGCAGGTACCCTTTCAAGACTAAATATGAGCAAAGAACTAAAAGATAATTTAAATTTAGAATTGCAGGTTTGCCTAATACAAAATAATATAAAAGTGACTGACGAAAGATTAAAGCAATTAATAAAAGCAACACAAAATGATGAAGAGTTACGCCAAATTAAAATGTACATACAAAATAATTGGCCACAAAAAATTAAACAAGTACCGAGTAGTCTAAAACCATTTTATAAATTAAAAGAAACTATTACTCAATCGGCACAAGGGTTGATATATGTTGGTAACAGACTAATTATTCCAAATACTTGGAGAAAATTCTTTTTATCAGATATGCACAGAGGTCATTTAGGAGCTCGAAAGTATATAGCAAGAGCAAAAAATACAGTTTATTGGCCAAAAATTAATAATGATATAGAGGTACTTATAGAAAAATATGAAATGTGCAATAAATACGCAAATTCAAAAAGAAAATTACCCATGACTCCACACAACATAATAAGGAAACCTTGGCAAAAATTAGGAATGGATATATTTGAAACTCATGGTAAAAGTTATTTAATAATAGTTAATTATTATTCAAAATATCCTGAAGTTATGGATTTGAATAACAATTTAACATCAGAAAATATAATTAATAAATTAAGATCGGTTTTGTCAAGACATGGGCTTCCCAAAATAATTGTGAGTCATAGCGCAACTCAATGTCGAAGTGAAAAACTAAATGAATTTTCAAACATTTGGAATTTCAATATTATCAATAGTTCCCCGCATCATCAACAATCCAATGGGTTCGCAGAACGAACTATACAAACCGTCAAAAAATTACTTAAAAGATGCTTACACAATGATGAAGACATATATCTTGCACTTCTTGCCTATCGTAATACTCCTGTTTTAAACAGTAGCTTCTCGCCTGCGCACATTCTAATGTCTAGATATCTAATAAATCACCTAATATTTGAAAATAAAAACCTCGCGCCAAAACTAATAAACAAAAAAATTTATAACAAACAACTGGACGTTCAACAAACCATTGCTAAAAATAACTATGATAAAAGATGTGTAGGTTTCAGACCAAAATTTTTCAAAAATGATTTGGTATGGTTTCAAATGTTTCCAAAAAGTACATGGCGAAAAGGTAAAATTGTAGAGAAAATCAGGGATAATACATTCGAAATTGTCAAGGAAGATGGAAAATGCATAATTAGAAATGAAATTTACATAAAAATCAGAAACAGTAGTAATCATGACATGCACTTTTCACCTACCTATACAGCAGATTATGTCATTAGTCCGGATGAAGTGAATAACCACAATGTCACAGTGTATCCTGAAGAAAGTTGTAAAAGTGAAGTGCGCCAGAAACGTGAAATAAAATTACCTGGAAAATTTCAGGACTATGTTACTTATTAGCAAGAGATTATTTAGTTAAAAACCATAATTAATTTTTATTTATTTAATTGGGGAGATCTTAGGTACACAACACCAATTGATCTTCTGTAAGTTGGGTTGCCTAACATTTTCACTAGCCTTATAATATGTAGGGGTGGGCGATACGGGATTTTGCGTATCGAATATCGATACATATTCTATATCGATATATCGAATATCGATATATATCGATACGTATCGATACGTATCGATACGTATCGATGCGTATCGATACGTATCGATGCGTATTGATATGTATCGATGCGTATCGATATGTATCGATGCGTATCGGTGCGTATTGATACATATCGATTCGTATCGATGCGTATCGATACGTATCGATGCGTATCGGTGCGTATCGACACATATCGATGCATATAGATACGTAACGGTACGTATATATATATATATATATATATATATTATATATATATATATATAGCGATTCGTATCGGAACGTTTAGATGTGTAGATTAAGTATACATATCGAGACGTAGCGATACCTATCGGTACGAATCGATACGCATCTTTAAATTTTTCTACTCTTTCTTTGGGAATAAAATCACAAGATCGTTTTAAAATAATGTATTTACTGACAATTCGATCTTTCACTTAAGATTGTTTGTTATCAAAATAATTAAAGTTTAATATTTGTGACATAAGTATGTATATAGGGGTGTGCGATACTGATTATGCGTATCGAATATCGATACATATTCTATATCGAATATCGATACGTATCGATACGTATCGATGCGTCTCGATACGTATCGATGCGTATCGATACATATCGATACGTATCGATACATATCGAGTATCGATATATCGATATTTATTTTTTGCTGTATGGGGAGGGGGGTTGATACGGGGGTCGTATCGATACGCCGACCCAGCCCTAATAATATGTATGTTTTAATTTTAATAAACGGCAGTCTACGTCTGGCTTCATTCGAGTACACTACAAACATAATTAACACAACCAAATACCGTAAACACCCAGCTTGATCATCAAAGATTAATTAAGTGACTTTACTTACAAGTCACGCACGAACAATTTTATTAATACAATTCAAATTATGGAATACACGAAAACGTCAGTATTTGGTCTAAGGATTTTTCGATGCTCTCCTAATAATTAGAACCGAAGATGTTAAGGCGAACGCGTAATTTAATATCCACCAAGAAGGTAGGCTATAACATAAAACTAAGTGCTGGCAATATAGGAGCTATATCTATCGTACAGGAAGTGAAAGCTTTTACGATATCTCCGGGGAAAAGTTTTTCGAACAATACCAATAAACACCATTAAGTAAGTGGAGTAACTGGATCATACTTTTTGTGTACTTTGTATAAAGTTTGACTTGTTGTAAAATAAACACTGCTCGTTTCCCAAGTAAGTTGCTATTTGAAATTCTACTGTTGTCTAGATTTTGTATATATTTCAATAGATGTAAAATTTGCGTACCATGAAACGCTTACAGCTACTTGAACTAAAACTAGAAACTCGAAGTTAGTTTCTCCGCTCCGCGAGTAAAGCTTGGTTTAATAGTAATACTCATAATCTCCCGTAATATTGTGATATTTTAATACTGTTCAGTTTTATGACCATCTACATAATTTGAATATTACTCGTAAAACTCAAAAACCAGGGATTTGCTTTCGTATTATTAACTAGTTAGAAACCTCCGTGAGCACTGATAGCCCAGTCAAATAAGGCAAAAAAAAGGGCAAACCTCGTATTTTGAGCGAGTAAGCTGAAAATTTGTATAGACCTTTATTTAGACGTTCTAATGACTGACAAAAAAGTCTCATATCATATCATGCCGGCGTCATAAGTTATTCGAGGTCAAAGGTCGGGTAAAACGGTTTTTTGCAATTATTTCGTTTTCTATGCAAAATACGGCATTTGAGGTTATCATAAATTCTGTAGATCATACACTTATCTACAATTTTTATTAGAACTATTTTTCTATAACTATAACCATTCTTGAGATATAGCGCGGAGAGTGGGGAGCGCGCATCCGTATATGTAATATCTATAGGTGACCGGCGTCGCTAGGTGAATAGATGACTATACAAAACTTTTAATTGAATATAAAATATAATTATTGCAATTGTATGAATTTATTTATTTATAAAAATATGTTCATATATTACTTATAGCTGAAACAGTTTTATTATAATATTTGCAAATATATAAACTAAAAATTGAGTCTTTCAAATATATTATAATTCATAGAACATACATATTACATATTAAAAAGTGAAAGTGCAGGTATTGAGGGGCAATACATGGGGACCTTGAGAAAGTATGGTTCAGTATGGAAATCATATATATACCCCGGTTTGCCCTCCGTACGGTGTTTCGGCCCTTGTACCCTATATACCTGACCCTTATATGGCTGTATAGAGAGTCTAAGCAGATGTTCTGTTGTAAAGTTATATTAGTTTTTTTCAAGGTTTTATTCTCTATTCCATGTCTGTTATTTAGTTGAAATACGTATCTCGACGTTTATTTTAGACAATTTGAAACGTGCTAAGCATTTCATATAAAATGACTGATTTGTGTTTCATATGTAATAAACTGCTTTCGGAAGGAGAAACAGTGAATGTTGTGCGCGGTTTAAAACATTAAAACTGCAAGTATTTCTAGAAACGATGGGCATATAGAATATTTAAATACTGTTACTTCTGTGAATGTGCATGTCGACTGTCGTAAAGTGTATATTAGTAAACATTCGATTACAGCGTCTAAGCGACGTCATGAAGATGAAGAACCCTCAACATCATCAGATGAACGTAAAAAGAGAACTGACATTTTGACTTCAAAACGTTATGTATGTTCTGTAGCGAAGCAGCTGATGAAGTAGCGGAGATGAAGAAGGAGGAAAATATAAACGCACAATTAGTAGAGTGAGCACAATTGAATTTAAAAACTATCATGAAAAGAGCAGATGAACGAGGCGATTTATTAGGCAAGTTAGTAAAAGATCGCATTATTTTTGAACACGACTTGATAGCTGCCGAGGCCAAATACCATAGTATTTGCCAAGTTAATTTTCTTCGTCAAACACGTTTACTTGCTACAGATGAAGTGCCTCGACGAGATGACAAAATAATAGCAGCAATGCAAGAAATTTTTTGTTATATTGAAAACAATGAAGACTCGCAGTTTACATTAAAAGAACTGAGGGATGTCATTACGGGCTATGTTCCAAATGATAGAACAATCATTTTAAAATTAAGGAAAGATATTTAACTAATATAATAATAACGACGAAAATAGGATCATTTACTATTATCTCTTTTCGTAATACGCAAGCTAATATTTTATCTAGTGCTTGGTATAATAATAAAAAAGGTACTGTGGAAGAAGAACGAATGCGTGTGGTAGAAACTGCTGCTGCGATTATTAGAGAAGATATTCGTTCTTCTGTTGTCGAGACTAAATCTTATCCGCCTCCAAGTAAAATGATGGACGATATTAATAGAGAAATTCCAAGAACTTTACTGCATTTTTGGAAGAAGTTATTGTAAAAACAAAAAACTAAGAGGGATCATTTACAAACAAAATGTACAGCCATAAGTCATGCTATAATGGCTTCAATGCGAGAGCGATCATTCTCATCACAGCTATTACTAGGTCTATCTGTATTTCTTCATAGAAGATATGGATCTAAAAGACTTTTGGATGTTTTGTCAAGCTTTGGATTCTCTGCTTCATATAACGATACCGTGAAGTATGAAGTTTCTGCTGTTTTGCACCCACAACCTCGTATTCTACCATCAGAGACAGGTGTATTAGTACAATATGTTGGAGATAATGCAGATATAAATGTTAATACTCTTGACGGTAATAATACCTTCCATGTAATGGGAATGATAAAATTATAACTCCAAAAATGCTGTTATTTACGATGAACGTATAAAAAAATGTACAACAACGCCTAGTGCAAAAGAGTTAGCAGCAGTATCACATGTACCCCTTCTAACATACGAAAAGCATGCTATACCTGGATTGAGCAGAATTGAAGTTAAAATCTTAATGATGAAGATGTACTTACTGAATATTCGTTTAATACTGTTGATTTTTGTGGATGTACGGAAAGTGGAGAAATATTTCACCATTGCCAGGATGGAATGGATTTATAGAGGAACTAACAAAAATAATAAGAATTTTCAGACTTCTCAGATAATGTTCCTTCCTTTATTGATCAACCTGCGAGTAATATGAATACAATTTACACTACATTACAATGTGCTATAAATATTGCTAAGACACACGGACAAAAACGTGCATAATAAGTTTTGATCAGCCACTCTATATAAAAGCTCGAGAAATCGTAGCTGCATCAGATGCTAACTCAGACTTGTCTCAAGTAATTGTAAGACTAGGAGGTTTTCATATGCTCATGTGCTTTCTTGGAAGCATAGGATATATTATGGATGGAAGTGGGATCAAGGAAGCTCTCAGTCAAATATATGCTGCTAATTCTGTCGACAAAATGTTGGTTGGTCATGCTTATTCAAGAAGTATCAGAGGTCATACGCTATTACGTCTTGCATTATCAAAGGTGATTTTGAAGATATGGAGATTGAAAATGATAACGTTTTAGATGAATTAATTGAACAGATGATGAGTCACGAAGTAACCTATGAAAATTTAGAAGGATGTGCAAATAACTGCCAGTTAATAATCAATCAATATGTCGACAAATTTAATGAACTAAAAGCTCGAGGTCCCACAGCTCAATTATGGTTACAATATTTCCATATGGTATCAATAGCACTAGACTTCATTCGCGCTGAACGGCTCGGACTCTTTGAGGAGCATCTTAATGCGGTGAAAAAATGCTTCCGTATTTTCATGCAAGTGGTCGCTTTCTTTATGCCAAGTCAACGCATCTCTACCTCCAAGATATGATTACTTTGAGAGATACAATGGACCAACAGAATTTTGAGAATTTCAAAACGGTTTTTCACGGTAAAACGCACAGATAAGTTTAACTCAGGAACGTGGACTGATATGATAATCGAGCAAAGTTTGATGAAGTCCATGAAGACAGAAGGAGGCGTATCAAGAGGTCGGAGTACACAAGATAGCGTTTTGTCCAAGTGGGTATACAGCATGTATGCTACGTCTACTATCTGTGACGAAATCGAAAAGTTGTGTAATATTTCCTTAGACTCAGTAGACCAGCATGTCGATTCTAGAGATTCACGAATAAAAGAGACAACACAGATGTAAGTAAGCTTGTAGAATGGTTTACACTTCACAATCCTTTCCCAAATATAAGGCAAGTTGTATCAATAGCTTCAGGAATTGTGGGAAATGACACCATAAACTGCCACAAAGCAAGCACTATCGGCCTGGAGTCAATGGAAAAAATTACTGGATTGACATTCAATGACATAAAATTGAAGCGTGCAGACAAAGTTGTTCCACTTTCTACAGTCAACAGATCTATTAAAGTGAATAACTGCAAAGTCGCAATAGATCCGTTGCTACTTTTTCAGAGAATAACTGTAAACAAGAAGTTTGACCACCATCTTGAAAAATATCTACAATATGAATTAAGTCCATACCCAACATCACTATTTGATAATGCTGGCATGCGAAAAGTCCAAAAGCCAAATTGTTCAATATTATGGAACCTGTTGATATTGAACTTAATCAGAATAATGTTACATATATCATCGATGGTGGATTTCTTTTGCATCGCGTCGTATGGAACAAAAATGATACTTTCTCTGTAATCGTCAATAAATACATCAACTATTTGCAAAACCATTTTGGTTCAAATGTTGTTGTTGTATTCGACGGATATGCAGATTACAGTAAAACATAAAAGCAATGGAGCAATTGCGACGAAACGCAGCTTTTTCAACATCTTACGAGGTACGTTTTGATGCAACAATGATTGTGCCGACCAGTCAAGAAAAATTTTTATCAAACAGGAACAATAAAAAATTTCATTGAAATGCTTATTGAACAACTAAAATCATTAATATCGCTACAAAACAAGCTAGAGATGATGCTGATGTCCTGATTGTCGAGACAGCCATTGCAATATCCGAACAACAAAAACTGCTGTCATCGTTGGAGAAGACATCGATTTGCTGGTCATATTAATCGGACGAACAAAATTATATCAGCGAGAAATTTTGTCAAAAATTGGCAAAGGGAATATAGAAACAAGAATGTATTCATCAAAAGTTTGGACAAATATCCTCGCTGCAAAGAACATATTTTATTTTTGCATGCATTTACTGGGTGTGACACGACATCATCACTATTCAACAAGGGAAAGTTGCAAATTATTAAAATATTTGAAAACATCCTGATTTGTGTCAGTCAGCGCAATTATTTCGGCAAGAAAACTGTCCTCCAGACATATTATATAATAATGGAGTACGTGTTCTCTTAGCAATGTATAATGCTCCGAAAACTGAACTGAATATCGACAATCTCAGGTATCTGCAATTTATTAAATCTACAAGGCTCAATAGACCGGTGCAGTTATCGTCCCTTCCACCTACGAGTGCAGCAGCTCAACAACATATTTATCGGGTGTACTATCAAACTCAAACTTGGCTGGGAAAAGATTTATCCCTGAGGAATGGGGGTGGTTTTAGAATATGATATTCTACTTCCTACAACAACATTATTGCCACCAGCACCAGAAGAACTGTTGAGCATCATCTTCTGTAATTGCAAAAGGGCTGTGGTGCTAATTGTGGATGTAGGAAAGTAGGGTTGCAATGCTCTGCGGTATGTGGCCAGTGTAATGGCCAAGCCTGTCTCAATGCTCCATCGACATCAAATAATATTGATGAAGAAATTGAGTATATGCCTCAAGAGATATTTGATCTCTTAGAGACGAATATTACCGATACGGAAGATTGCGATAATGATCTACTCATCGACTTTGAAGATCAAGACGAAGAAGACAATGACGAATAAGACCCATTATAGAAATTTATCTGACAATTTAAGTCATTAAGAATAAATATAAATATATTTTTTGTAATTACACAGTGTGATAAATAAAGAATAAAGTTAATATCGTCTTATTTCTTTCAATATTTGCCACATTTTCCTCTGTTATTTATTTTTAATAATTTATGAATATTAACGTTGAGATAAAACTATACAGACTCGCCGAGAGTCATATACTATAGAATAATAAATATTATTACGAAAATTTCTTATAAATAATATATTTAATAATTTTTTATAAATAAATAAACTTATTACATCTATAAATAATGAAAAATAATATCAAAAATTGTGCTCTTACTTTATTAATTATTTTGTATAGTCATCTTTTCACCTAGCGACGCCGTTCACTTATAGGTATTACATATACGGATGCGCGCTCCCCACTCTCCGCGCTATATCTCGAGAACGGTTGGAGTTATCGAAAATAGTTAATTCGAAATTGTAGATAATTGTATTATCTACAGAATTTATGATAACCTAAAATGCCGTATTTTGCATAGAAAACGAAATAATTGCAAAAAACCGTTTTACCCGACCTTTGACCTTGAATAACTTATGACGCCGGCGCGATATAATATGAGACTTTTTTGTCAGTCATTAGAACATCAAAATAAAGGTCTATGCAAATTTCCAGCTTACTCGCTCGAAATCCGAGGTTGAAGTCTAATTTGACTGGGGTATGACTGCTATTTGAATTCAGTGTAACGGTATTCATTAACGTAATAAAGTTTTTGAGATAATATAGTTTTGTTGACCTCAGTTATCCAGTGTATCCGCTTCTTTTCTTACCAAGCTATTTACAAAATTTTAATTTCAGTCAATGTTCAGAGACTAAATAGATAAAAATTACCTACAAGTTAAAACGTAGCTTAAACAACTTTCCCTAAAGAAGTAAATAAGAATTAAAAAAATAATCGAACATTCTAACCCCTTAATGTCTATAGCGCTATACCGGGTGTAACAAAATAAGTGTAAAACATTTCAGGGAGTGATTCCTCATCGTAAAATAGATAGGGTCTTTCATATAAAGAAACTTCATTAGAGCATCCCTTGTTAAGATACAGCCCCTTAAAGGGGGTGCATAAAATTTGTTTTTCATTTTTTTACAAACACTAAAAAAGTTACAAAATTGAAATTAAGGTGACATTTTTTACTATCAAAAATAGACTTACTCAGTAATTTATTTGGTTTACCCCATGGTTGTAAAGGGTGGAAAACGCAACCCCTAAAATTTATTTCCAATGTAACTTTTTGTCTTATTAATTGTTTGCCATTTAAAAATTTATTTCCAATAGCTTATTTCATTCTAAACAAAAAATATCTCTTGAATTTTTTGTCCAAAATTAACCAGTTCGCAGAAAAAAATAATTTTACACACAACTACAGAGATACATCGTCATAAGACGAAAATGCGAAACTAATTTATCTAGTAGGCCGCTATTAGTGATAGTGATAATTAAATTGCTATCACGCTGTCAGTTTGTAAATTTTTGAAATTGAATTAATAATTGTGTGTCGTTGTTCTGTTCTTAATTTGTTAGTTTAATAATTCACTTGTTATTAAAATGTCATACACAAATGCGGAAATGGCTGATATGCATTACGTTTACGGTCTGTCACAGGGTAATGGGTTAGAAGCTTGTAGAAGGTATGCTGAACTGTAACCTCAACGGCAGCTTCCCTCGCATATAATATTTGCCCACCTTCATCAACGATTACGAAGAATATGGTTCATTCAAAAAAAGAACGCAGGATTGTGGTCGCCAACGAGAAGTTAGAACACCACAGCTTGAAGAAGCAGTACTTAATTTGGTTGAAGAACAACCCATTAGCAGTACTAGAAAGATTGCTTTCGAGTTAAATGTTGATCATATGACGGTATTTCGAATTTTAAAGGAACAACTCTTACACCCCTACCATATACAATGAGTACAGGCACTGGTACCGCGAGATTTTCCGAACCGTCTTGAATTTTCCAATTGGATGCTGGAAGTGACTGAAAGAAATCCTGACTTTCTGAAGACGATCGAATTCACAGACGAATGTGCTTTTCTCGGGACAAGATTATTAATTATCATAATAACCACATATGGGCTGATGAAACCCCTCACGCTATTGTCCAAGCTAACCATCATGAACATTTTTGTCTTAACGTGTGGGTCGGAGTTATTGGGAACTATTTAATTGGCTCTCATTTTCTACCTCCTTGATTAATGGTGAGGCATACACTCAATTTTTAAGAGAAGTGCATCCAATACTGCTGGAGGAAGTTCCTTGTGGTATCAGAAGGGTTATGTTTTTTATGCATGATGGGACTCCTGCCCATTTTAGTCAAGCAACACGTCAGCATTTAACTTAAACATATCCAAATCATTGGATATGTCGAGGAGGACCACAGAATTGGCCCATCCGATCCCCGGATTTAAACCCTCTCGATTTCTCTACTTGGGGCTATTTACAGAGTTTGGTTTATCCTACTCCTGTTCGCGATGTAGAGGACTTAAGAAACTGCATCATCGATGCGTGCAGGGTAATTAGAGAGACTCCAGGAATATTTGAACAAATATGTGACTCAATGCGCCGACGTCTAGACGCATGTGTGATGACTGAAGGTGGACATATTGAGCATTTACTATGATTTCTACATGTTGTATGTTTTGTTATTAATAAATTAGTTTTGTTTATTCATCTTTAATCATACTTTGATGCAGGTAGTAACTACAAAATAACAATAATAATCCAGTTCGCATTTATGACGATGTATCTCTGTAGTTTGTAAAATAATTTTTTTCTGCGAACTGGTTAATTTTGGGCAAAAAGTTCCAGAGACATTTTTTGTTTAGAATGAAATAGGCTATTGGAAATAAATTTTTAAATGGCAAACAAATAATAAGACAAAAAGTAACATTGGAAATAAATTTTAGGGGTTGCGTTTTCCACCTCTTACAACCAAGGGGTAAACCAAATAAATTACCGAGTAAGTGTATTTTTGATAGTAAAAAATGTCACCTTAATTTTAATGAAGTTTCTTTATATAAAAGACCCTATCTCTTTCACGATGAGGAATCACCCCCTGACATGTTTTACACTTATTTTGTTACACCCGGTATATGGTACGCTAGATTTGATCGTAACTATAAATGAAATGTAATCAACACCTCTCTTGTGACAACTCTCATCACCTTGAAGTATACCTTTGTATCGCGATTAAAATGCCTACATTTATTTCGACTAATTTCTGTGTCCGCCTATGGATATAACATTCAAGAAAGTAAGGTAACTGAAGGTAATATGGCCAAGCTGTCAATATGGCCAATTCCCTGTATTTTACAGAATGTTAACAATAGACCGTAAATGAGGCTTTAGGTTCATCAACTGCCAGATTCAAAAGAGGGGGGAACGTCAAACTCATACCTAATGCGCGGATAACCTTCAGCATAGACAAACCTTTAGACATGAAACAAAAACCGCGCTTGCGTACCCTTCATATGGTTACGCATGCAGCCGCTAGAGGAGCTTGCTCTAATGCTCCTTGTTTCAACTATTTCACTCACACTAAAAACCGTCTAAAAACAAAAACCTAACCTACTTTCATTTAGAAACACGCGTGTTTGTTAAAATCAAGTTGTTTTTTTCTGACTTCTTTTTATCTTTACGATTATCGTTTGTGGTTATGGGAAATAAACGTGTGCGTAGTTGTTGTGTTCCGGCTTGCCGTGATTTGATTAGCAAACGCCATCGTTTTCTAAAATCCGAACCCGAACTTTTTAGGCAGTGGATTTATAATATAAACAATCTTAATTTGTTGAATAAGACGGTGGCTGCGGTGTACAAATCGTACTATGTGTGTAACAGGCATTTTGAAGAAAAATATATTGTTCCTGGCACTCTAAGAGGATTAAGGAGAGATGCAATTCCTACATTGTTTGTGAAGGGTAAGCTCTAAATATCTGAGAAGTACATTGGATATGGCAGCTGACAATGTAGATTTTTTTAGAATCTATTGGTAATATAGATGTCTCACAACAAGACTTTACATATTCTGAAGACCCAAGGAATTTAGATCCTAAGATGGATGTTGAAGGTAATGCCTGACTTAATGATTATTATGTGTATATAGTAATGAGAGGCATTTACGAGTTATATCTAACATTGTTGGCTTTTTAGAATCTAATGGTAATACGGCTGTCTCACATCTAGAGCTTACAGAAACTGCAGATCTGATGAATTTGGATGCTAAGATGGACGTTGAAGGTAATGCATGACTTAATTATTATTTTGTGTATATAGTAATGAGAGGCATTTACGAATTATATCTAAACATTGTTGGCTTTTTAGAATTTAATGGTAATACGGTTGCCTCAAATTTAGAGCTTGCAGAAACTGAAAACCCCATGAGTTTAGATGCTAAGACGGACGTTGAAGGTAATTAATGACATAATATTGTAGCGGGCTACTACTACCGCGTTTCACTAATTTAAAACAAGTAGTAACACAAGTATTTATTACTCACTATTCACAAGTCTAATTAACAGTATATGCCTTATATATAGATGTTTCCAGTCCAATTAACAATGAAGCACTATCACACTAATGAATTTACAAGCACTAATATATTCTTAAACTAAATTCTTAACCATAGGTCTATTATCAACACTAACACAACTATTTATTTATTACACTTTTGTCTATTTATGTATTCTGTAAGCTGCATCTACATAGTACACGTTCACATAATATAATATTTATGTTTACTCTTGGACTTCCAAAAGCTCAACTATTTAACTTTACACGATATAATTTATATTCGACATTCTGATATAGACTGACTCTGTACTTCATCATCGGTCTTATTTATACCCTGAATTAAAAAGGACGATTCACCCTCCAGTAATTGCTAGAAAATTCTCGGTCCCTGGAGAATATACAGCGCTAACGGCTCTTGTGTGTTTGACGGGTTGCCTAATAGTAGCTCGCAACAATATATGTGCTGTAATTGGAGATATTTACGAATTGTAGAATTTCAATTTTTATCTAAATAAATGTTTGATTGGTATATCCTTTTCAGATCTCTCAGAAAATGTTGATAGTCAAGTAAATCATGCTCTATATATTAAAACCAATGCCAAAGCTTTAACCACTTCTAACCTAGCATTATCAAAAGGTTAGTATTTTAAACAAAAATTATGTTTTAGCTTAAAATGATGTATGTTTTAGGAATTCACAAACGACGATCTATTCTTAGAGCGGTAGGCTGTTTGCGCACGCATCAAGTTTCACCAAAGTGTAAAAAGTTATACAAAATGACTTCATTAAGAAAGAAGGTCTCTATACTTAAGAAGAATATTGTCTCTTGTAAAAAAGAATGTGCAGAGGCGAAAGGCTCTTGAAAATTTCCAGAATTTCCATCTCTACAACAATATGTTAACAAACAATGATACACTTGTATTTTATCTCAAATAAGGAATCTGAATGTTAAGCCCAGAGGACGGCCATTCACTCGAAATGATAAAATTCTAAGTTTAACTCTATTAAAAGCAATTGGTAGGGGTTATCGTTTATTATTGAGATTTTTTTCATTACCATCCAAAAAGACTTTGACATATTTATTGTATCATTGAAGCCAGGAATAAATATGATTAACTTATCTATGCTACGTGTTGCAATAACTAGAATGAACGATCAGGATAAGTGCTGTCTTTTAATATTTGATGAAATGAGCATTGGACATTCTTTACATTATAATAAGAAGCTTGACATGGTTAATGGTTTAGAAGACTTTGATGATTCAGGAAGAGCTGCAATTGCTGATCATGTATGCGTTTATATGCTTAAAGGAATTTCTCGGACGTGGAAGCAACCAATCGTTTATATATTTACGGTTGGAACCATAACAACTATTTCTTTAAAAAGCTTTATGAAAACTATCATAAGCAAGTGTCAAAATGTTGGTTTTGATGTTGTGGCTACAGTATGTGATCAGGGCACTTCTAATGTTGGTGCAATTAACAGCTTGCATCGAGATACTGCTGAACAATGTATTAGGAAAGGGGAAGAAAATAAGTATATGGATTTTTAATAAATGACAAAGAAATTTTACCACTTTATGATGTTCCCCACTTGATTAAGGGCATCAGAAATAATTTATTGAAATAGGACCTACATTTTAACATGAATAATCTAGACCAAGTGGCAAAGTGGAACCATATTCAGCAACTGTATTACTTGGACACTATGGAAGAGGTTCAAATGTGCCCAAAACTTACGGATGCGCATATACTTGAAGAAAAAATGAACAAAATGAAGGCGTCGACATGCACACAAGTATTTAGCTATAAAGTAGGTGCACTTATGAAGAGAATTGCTAAATGGAGTAAGTATATAATTGCTAATGTAACTGATTTTATATATTTATTTTGTATTTCAGATATTGAAAGTGAGTATAAATTACACCGCGGCGCTGAAGATACTGCAAATTTAATTCTATTTATGGATGAACTGTTTGACAGTCTTAATGGAATTTCTAAAGCGGGACCTATAAGCAAACCATTAAAAGGCAGCGTCACTGAACACTCTCATCATGAGGAATTTTGGCGTGGAGCAGTAACCACTTTGAAGAAAATGAAGTTTTTTTCAAAAACTAAACAAAAACTTGTTCGTGTACCTTCTTTAACAAACTTTATTAAAACGCTTCAAGCTTTTATCCGTGTCAAATATTTGTTGTTGAACAAAGGCTTTACTTACTTTTTACCACGAACATTAAATTAAGATTGTGTTGAGAATTTTTTTGGAAGCATTCGCAGTCACCGTGCGCGCAACACAAATTCAAATTCCAGCCATCTTGAATCTTCTTACAAAACATTAATTATTAATAATTTCACTTCCGCACATTCATTCAGTGCTAATTGTGAGGAAGATTATTCGTGCGAGTCAATAAATGATATTAGTTCATTATTATTACCTAGCGGTGACTTTGAATGTTTACCAATAAACAACGAAATATATATACCCAATCTTAATCGGATATCGACAAAAATAGGTAGGTGCACATTAATGTATATATCAGGATATATTGCAATAACGCTAGTACAATATGTACCAAAATGCAATGATTGCCAAAAACTTAGTGGTACAAACTAGCATGCATAGCGACACTGATTTCGTTGATGCATCCCAGTATAATGCAAGTCGATTAACAGTTCCCAGTGGTTTCTTAAATTTACTGGTCACAAAATGTCCCTAAGTGGTTGTACATGATACCCAGGTTATGTGAAAGAAACAATTTGGGATTCCTTCTTCAGAATTATATTTTGCAGGAATTTAATTTAGATAACACCTGAATTGCATCCAACATCCAGAATTGCATAAAACTTTCATAAAAATTTTGTTTAAAGTTATGATACATTTTTGGACAAAAAGAGTTAATTTAATTCTAAAGGGAAAATACAGCAAATTTGGTAAGGTTTTATCATATGCTCGTGCCAATAACCTTACAATTGACCCTATAAAAATTATGGCACATAATAGGTATTTAGCCTCGGGCAGACGATATAGAAAAAAATTATTTGTGGAAGTCCTTTGTTGTATATAATTTAATACATTCCATATTTTTTACAAGCAAGGTTCATCACTACTTCAAAAAATCTGTCTATGTTACCTTTTTTTCAAAAATAAAGAATTTTATAATTCTAAACTCGGGTTATTATAGGAAATCAAAAAGTAGAATAGGAAAGTCTCATAATTCCAGCTCATAAGGAATCTAGAGAAAATATGTCAAAATTTTTGTGGGGGTTCCTAATATTTTCTTTCACTCTATGTAATAATTTATTTACTGATTTTCAGAAACTTTAATTTGATAAAAACAGTATGAGCCAAAATTATTTCCAAACTCAAATTGTAATTTTTATGATACGATAACACTCACAATATTCATTTTCTGATGAATTATTTACTTCAGAATTACTTTCTTAAGAACTTCGTTTATTGTTTACAAATATCCTTATCAGGAACTACATGCTTAAAAGCTCCAACCTACTACAATTTAAATCGGGATATTGTAAAAGCGAAATTATTGCAACTTTTGTAGTCACTACCAAAAACTCAAAATATTTTGAATAGTGTTTCACTGTTGATGCTTATGAGCATTCAGAAATTGATTTGCAATAACTGAATTGTTGTTAGCTACCAGTGGATCTCTTACTTGCAAGTGTTGCTATTTTTGATAGTTGACATTTATCCAATAATAGTATACCGTCGGTTTGCTGCCAGAAATCATTAACTAACATTTGGCTGAAAAATGACTTTATTGATTATAACTGCATACTATCGAGTAAGCTGAGTATTCCAGAAGTCATGAACTTTTCTATCTAAATATACAGTTTATAAATTCTGGAATACCTAGCTTACTTGATATTATGCAGTTATAAACAGTAAAGTCATTTTTCAGTCAAATGTTAGTTAATGAATTCTAGCAGCAAACTGACGAATTATTAATGAAGTCAGTAACTCACGCAGATGAAGTTTGCGGCACGAGCCGATAGGCAAGTGCCATAATTCATCAAGCGAGTTATTGCCATTACGGTATGTTGAATACTATACTTTATTTATGACTATAACCATCATAATAACAAGTTTTAATAAATACATTTAGTTAATAAGATTTGACAGTTCACTCAAATATGACATTATATCAATGTCAGTGCATGAATATTTTTATAAAATTATTTTTGATACTTAGCTATTATTGGAGAATTATCATAAATCACTGTTATGCAGAGAGTTATTTGAAATAACTCACGCTGTTTGTTTTTGTATACTATAAACTGCTCAAAAGTAGTTGAATAATTGCCATGTAACTTCATAGGAGTAGATAAAAAAAGTTGTGTGTAGTGGACCTAATGTTCGCTGCTGTATGCATGTGAAAAGTGTTCTGTAAATCACTTTGAATAGAAGCTAGCGTTTGCTCGAAGTATATATCAATTTTCATTGTAATCGTATTTTTAAGGTATTTAAAAGGTTTGAGGAAATACTCAAATCCGCCCTTTATGACTACTTTTTAGGGTTCCACTCTCGTGTCCGTCCACCTGTCTGTCGCTGAGGTTTTTCTCAAAACATATGCGACATAGAAATATGGCACACTGGTAGATCTTGACACATAGTGTGAAGTATCATTTGAAAGAGCTACCTCTAAGGATTTTTAAAATATTGGAAATATAGGAAAAAATATTTTAAATAAAAATAGCCGTTTCCTTATGTTTTGACCTATGTAGTAATAATTCTCATTAAACGTTAGTTAGCTGAAGCATATAGTGCAGATCAAATTTGTTCTTTACATCATAAATAAATAAAAACAGCTTAATTTCGTTCGTCTATATAAGTCCAATACCCATAAACTTAAAAGTCAAAAAGTTAGTTAATAATAAACGTTCAAATGAAATACAAATGTTCATCACAAAATGCATCGAATGTGATGATTACTTTTTTTAAATACCAGTCAATCAAGGAACATTCTACTTACGAAAATATTATAATACCAAAAACGGTAGCTACCATATAAACTAACAAACTTTAGGTACTTCCCAAATCGTATTAGCATTTTATTTGATTTAGACCTAAGCACCTGAGGTATGGGTGTTTGGACGAAAATTCAAGTTCATTTAAGACTTTGTCTACAACTACTATTTTTAAATGGCGACAGATTTGAATATGCTACCACAGCTGTAAATTCTGAATTTTGTTGAACTTTTAATGGTTAATAAAAATGCCTAACGTGGGACCTACAGCTTATCCTCATGCAAAATGTGCAGAAAAAAAATTTGCTTAACATTTTTTTATAAGAGCGCATATTGCTTGGTGGCGACACCTTTACTTTTTTTAAAATGTTGTCAAATTAGTTGAGTGGAGTAAACAATAGTAGTATTCAGGCTTTGGCAGCCCTTTTCCAATAAAACAAATTCTCCAAGGTTATGTCGTGATAGTCGATTATTTCAACTTGATGCTTTTTATTCGATCGTGTTTATTTTTTAAAATATCAATTTATTAGTTCATATTTGTATGAAATAATGAAATCTTTCACAAGGAGTTTACACGTGTTATTGGCGACACCGTTTTAAATTCGCAAACAATTTTTATGGGAACTAATTGAAACACTTGTAAATATCTTCTTTACATATATGCGAGTGGTTATTCGTAATTAGGTAAAAGATATTTCAAAAACTTTCAGTGGATTCTTAAAAAACCCAAATTAAGTATTTTCTTCGAGTGTACTGACAACGCCGCTAGAATAAATATCAAATTAGAAATTATGGTTAATGTTCATTATTTTTGTAGGGTGACTGTATTTTCACTATCATACTTGCGTAAGTAGATTTTTAGTTACAATTTCATTGTATACTTGTGTTTAAAATAAGCACATATCTTTAAAAATATACATTAAGCAATAATGTTTGTAATTTATTATTCCTATAATTTGGGTAAGTTTGACACTATTCTGTACATTAGAAATTATTGCATCAAACATGATGTTCTTTATTGTTCATAATTAGTAGAAATATATATAAGAAACCAAAATAAATTGACCTAAACAGTTTCATTTAACAGTTTCTTTCAACTTTTAAAAGCTAATTTTGAGCAACTAATGCCAATTAGAGTAGGTAGGTTTCCTATAATATAATTTTAAATTTGGCGTTTTGTGTAAAATAGTTCAACATGCAGCCACATGGCGCGTTTTATTGGCATCTCTTTTCATACTGAAGTTACCTATCTAAAGGTTTGTCTATGACCTTCAGTGTTCTGAATACCATCTTGGTGGCGTTACATAACCTAGTTATTATAATTCTTGCGTGAACGAAAAATTATATAAGATTGGAGTAGGTAAGGTTATGAATATTTTCTGTTGTGAATAAGTAGCACAAATACAGTAACTTTAAGTTGTATGTATACATTTATTATAAATGTAGGGTGTTCTTGTGAAAATTGTCATCAAGGTCAACCGTATTAGATGGAGTATTATGGCCAGTTCTTATGTAAGGCAATATGACCATGGCCATATTAATCTACAAATGCCATAGTTGCAGATATTGTTTTTAAATTCTTAGAAAGGACTTTTGGTTAATATTTTGTATAAATTTTATTATTGTTTCAGAATCCTTTGGCGCCGTGGGGGTCAGAATTTGAGAGGCAAGTGGAAACAAGAGAATATAAATGGTGCGGTTGATGCCGTAAAAAGTGGTATGTCTGTTAATGCAGTAAGTCATACATATGGGGCCCGCGGCGAACTTTGAGGCGTTATTCAACAAAAAATCAGACAATAAAGTCATCTTTGGGTCGCAGAACTGTACTTACTTTGGATCAAGAAACTGAATTAAGCCAAAGGACTATAAGACTTTCTGAAGTAGGATATCCTATTACTATTAAAGTATTAAGACGATGTGTATATCGTTTCACATTGTTACGTTTATTTTCACATAAATTAATTATCGTATCTTTTCCCTTGTTCATTCATTACTCGTTCGAATAAACTCCGTTCCAATCCATAAATTCTTCAACAACCCCCCATATAGTTACTTCATAAGCCCGTTTTACCATAAATCTGTTCAATACTTCAACATAATTCATAATAAACACGCTCCAAAATAAACTCCTCAACTCAAACTCTCTTTTTGCTTTTAAAACGAAAATTTATTCTATTAATTAAATAGTCAAGGCCTTGTGTTAAGTAACCCGTAATTTCCTAAATTCTTCAATAACATCTTGTTTACATTAATAAATACGCTTACTACAAATATGTAGCACGAAAAATTGATAGGTTTGGTCAGCGTCGGCGGCGCTGACCTAACTTATCAATTTTTCGTGCTATCTAACCTAACCTAAGCCCAGATAAGTCAGGCTAACCTAACCTAAGTCCAAACAACATGAACTAACCTAACCTATGTCAAAGCAACGTGAACTAACCTAACCTAAGTCAAAAGAACGTGAACTAACCTAACCTAAGTCGAAAGAACGTTAACTAATCTAAGTCGAAACAACGTGAACTAACCTATCAATTTTTCTTGCTATCAAACCTAACCTGAGCCCACATAAGTCAGGCTAACCTAACCTAAGTCCAGACAACATGAACCAACCTAACCTAAGTCAAAGTAACGTGAACTAACCTAACCTAAGTCGAAACAACGTAAACCAACCAAACCTAAGTCGAAACAACGTGAACTTACTTATCAATTTTTCGTGGTATCTAACCTAAGTCCACACAACTACAACCAAAATGTTATTGTGCTATCAGAGTATGAGTGCTTCAAACTATTGAATTTCCGCGAATTTCTCTGTTATAGAATGGAAGAATTGAATTGTAGGGGTTATCAAAAATTTTATGAAACATTTTTAGCGGATATATCACATGTATTTGGAAATAGTACAGAAGAAGAGCGGGTTAACATCGTATTGGAGAGCGAGCACCGCGCTAATAGTTATTTATTTAATGATATCACTAACACAAATTATTTGATATTGTTGGAAATATTTATTTGTCACCAAAGACGATATCTAGAAGATGTGGGTTTGAGACGATCAATCACGCAATTATTTAGAAGATTGGAGATCACCGATTCAATTGATTCAGGCTATCATAGTGGATGTTAGTATAAACACATTCAAACCATCTATATATTTCATAAATTTTTTTAACTGTTAACTAACTTATACTATTTCTTTATTGGTACTCACACATCACTTGTAACATTACCACCAGCGCATATATAATATAAATATATTTTATTAATATTTTATTATTTTTTTTGCAGTGTTACATTAGAAATTAGAGGATATTGAACGATAAGAAATTAAGATCCTTTTTAATGTTTCCATGTACGTAGCACCGGTCATTGGGAAATGGTAAAAATGTTTTAAACCTATATAGGTTATTATTAATAGTGGTTTAGAAAATAGTAGTTTCCTTGGACTAAATAACATAGCTTATACTGATTAATGTGTATGATCACATATTCCCGTACACATCTACATACACACACACACACACACACACACACACACACACACACACACACACACACACACACATCTGAAGGAGCTCGGTCTCGCATTATCATCGATTTACGAGGGGACCAAAAGCTATGAAAAACAAATACTACTAACCTAAGCTTCTTATGCCTAATGTGCAACTAGACAATGATCGCTCTATTAATTTAACATCAGTGTTAAGAAAAAATGAGTAAAATGAATTTTATTGTTAGATTAAATGTCTGTATTAAAATATATGTATTGCTTTAATAAGGTTGAATATAAATTATGTTGCATCATCGGCGCTTACCTAACCCATCAATTTTTCCTGCTATCTAACCTAAGTCTATGTGGAGGGATGTGGAGGTATATGGAGTGATATGGAGGAATGTGGAGGTGGAGTAATGTGGAGTGATGTGAAGCTGTGAAGTGGGATGTGGAGGTGGGAGGAATGTGGAGGTGTGTGGTGGGATGTGGGGGATATGAAGGGATGTGGAGGTGTGTGGAGGGATGTGGAAGTAGGAGGGATGTGGGGGTGTAGGGATGTGGAGGGATGTGGAGGTGTGTGGAGGGATGTTGAAGTGGGTGGAGGTGGGAGGGATGTGGAGGTGTGTGGAGAGATGTGGAAGTGGGAGGGTTGTGGAAATGGGAGGGATGTGGAGGTGTGTGAAGGGATGTGGAGGAATGTGGATGTGGAGTAATGGGGAGGGGTATGGAGGGATGTGGAGGTGTGAAGTGGAAGGTGGAAGTGATGTGGAGGGATATGACGGACTGTGGAAGTGAGAGGTGGGTGGTGAGTGGTGGGAGATGTGGCGGAGGCAGGAGGTGGGAAGTGTGTAGAGGTGGGAGGTGGGAGGTGTGTGGAGGTGGGAGATAAGAGGTAGAAGGTGGGAGGGCGGTGGAGGAGGTCCCAGTACCATCCAATTTACCCTACTGCCTATATTTCCAGTTACGGGATTGAGTGTTAGGGGGGCTATTGCTGCGAAGGCCAAACGGGTTAAACAGCAAGTTTTATTAGAAATAAATGTGAAAAATTGTAGAATGGAATGTGTTTTTATTTTTGAACCAACTTTGGTGCATTAGCTTATTTTTGGTTGCGAATGGTTATCTACGGTCGATGCAAAGCTTGATTTTGAAAATTTATCGATAACAATAAATAAAGAGGGGAAGTGGTATGCATTTTCTTTTCTTTCACTACCCAAGTCTGAAATTACAATAAATTCCATAGTGCAGGAATCACAAACTGAAGGTAGCACGGAGTTAGGGAAAAGTGAAAAAACAAAAAAATTCGGTATTCATTTACTGATCGAATTGGTATATCTGAAACAGCCTCTACATTTACGGTGCAGGGAAAGGGAATGGGCAGATTTGTTGCATAAACACGGTACACATTTTTTCTGATCAACCCGGACGAATGAAACAGTACTTACATGTCATTGAATTGACGAACGAGTCCCCTTATTGTTTGAAATCATATCCTATCCCTCACATTTATCGTAATGAAGCCAGGGAATAGATTAATCAGATGCTTGAGGGGGGTATCAAACCGGCCCAAACTGAGTATATTAATCCCTTGGTCGTTGTGAAAAAAAAGACAATACTATACGCGTATGTTTAGATGCGAGACAATTAAACTTTAGGATGGTTCAAGATCAAGCATTCCCCCAAATCCAAACGAACGTCTTTTTGAATTTAAAAAAATGCAGTACATAAGCAGCTTGGACTTAACAGCGTCTTACTGGCAAGTGCAAATTCGGCCGGATTTCCGGAAATATTCCGGATTTCAATTTGATGGTTTGACGTACGAATTCCAAGTACTTCCTTTTGGCTTAAGTACTTCTGTGGGCCTTGAATATAGTACAGTATTGCCCGAAATAAACAGTACTGAAATTGTAATTGTTTTGTATATTTAAAAAATACATATTATTGACACTTTATTATATGTTCTAAATGTGCACCTCCTCGTTCGAGACAGACTTCATAACGATGTTCTAAGTTTCTGGTCATGTTATTGAATAAGGGTTGTCTCAGGGCTGCGAAGAAGACTCTAACGGCATCCTTTAATTCATCGATGGTTTGTGGTGCCCGTTTGAAAACGGTATTTTTAGCCATGCCCCAAATGTATGCGTCTGGAGGTGTGAGGTCTGGAGAATGTGAAGGATAAGGGAAGTCAGTAAATCGTGATATGAATTTGCTTGGAAAATGGTCTTGAAGAAATTGACGAATTGCGGCAGCAGTATGGCAAGTTGCCCCGTCCTGCTGAAAAATTGGTTTCGAAATGCCAAGTTACGTGCACGACAGAATTGACGTAGATCAGGGATAAATCGTGTTAAAATTTGTCTGTACCTCTGTTGATTAAGTGTGACTTGCCTACCATTCTCTTCGATAAAGTACGGACCAATGATTCCGTGTCCGGAAACAGCACACCAGACACTCACTTTTCACTATGTAAAGGAACCTCTTGAACCTCATCGGGTCTGGCAAAGCCCAGAAATCGATTTGTGCAACGATTCACATAGCCTGACAAGTGAAAATGTGCTTCGTCTGAAAACCAAACATTTTCAAAAATTCAGGATTTTCATACTGTAACGCGAGAATTCTGGCGCAATATTCCACTCTACTGCGATAATCCCGAGGATGTAGTTGTTGATGTACCTGAATCACATACGAAAATGTACCCAGCTCCTTCAGGATTCTTTGAAAGGAAGTTCTTTTTAAATCAAGTTGTAACGCTGTCCTTGCCTGGCTGACTTTCGGATTTTCTAAGATTTGCTCAAAAACACGTTCATGGTTATTGTTGTTGTTAACTGTCCTGGGACGCCCCGAGTTTCCTTTTCGTTGGCACAATACAGTACCTGTATTTCTAAACTTTTCAATAACCTTCAAAATTACAGCATTACTTGGAGAACGTTTATTAAACCTTTGTGTGAATTGATCAGACACGTATAGCAAACTTGCACCATTATGTCGGCCGATTCCGTATGAACGAAAATAATGCTCTACCAGAAACACTTTCTCCTCTGTACTTAACACCATTTTTAACAATTAGGCCCTACTAATTACTTGGTTGAGGTTTACTTGACAGGTCTATACTAGCTAACTTGAGTGTGACAGCGCACGCATAAAAACACCGCCAACTTAGTTTCAGTACTGTTTATTTCGGGCAATACTGTATTAGGTATGGAGGTGTCGTATTTTGCAATTCCATATGTCGACGATATACTAATAATTTCTGCCACGGTCAGAGAACATTTGGTACGTTTAAATACAATATTTAAAAAATTGTCAAACGCGGGTGTATCGGTTAAATTATAAAACTGTGCTTTTGCACGCAAAAGTGTACCGTTTTTAAGGCACGTATTAAGCCCAAATGGTGTAAAATGGACCTAGAAGGAATTCGGGCTGTTAGAGAGTTTCCTACCTCAAGAAATATTTGTCATTTACGTAGTTTTCTCGGAATGTGCAATTTTGATCGTAGGTTTGTGAAAAATTACTCCGACCTAACTGTGCGGTTACTAAAATTACAAAAAGAGCAAAAATTGGCCATGGTCAGCAATAGAACAAAAAGCTTTTGAATTAATAAAGGAAGCATAATAAACAGTGGGTTTTTTGTCGCACCCGGATTTGAATAAAGGTTTTTGTACAGTGCGATAGTTCTGGTTATGGATTAGGAGCGTGCCTGTTCCAAATTGATGAAAGTTCTCAAGAGAGACAAATAATTGTTTACTCTAGTAGAACCTTGAAGGAGGGTGAATTATCCTATACGACGACTGAGAAGGAAGCATTAACTGTCCTTTTTGCATTGCGCCAGTGGCGTGTTTTTATATTAGGGAATCCCCTAACAGTTATCACCGACTACAAAGCACTATTATTTTTGTTAAAATGCAATCTTTTAAATTCGAGACTGACATGCTAGGCTATATTCCTCCAGAAATAAAATTTTGAGGTAGTTTATTGTGTGAGAAAAGAAAATATTGACAGCGATTGTTTATCTAGATATCCGGTTAAAATGGATGGAATGAAAGAAGAACCCGAGGAGGTAGCTGTTAGCATTATAGAGAAAAATAAAGCCTTCCAGGAAACAATGTCAAATTTTAGAAATACTTGTGATGCGCAGGAACAGTATAAATTCTGTTCTGAAATAAAGCAGGCATTGAAGAGTGATAATAATTCTCGACGAGTTTCTGATTGGTATGTTGTTCACGACGGCATCCTGTTTAGGCGTACAAGGCTTGGTGAAGAGAGCATGCGTGTATGTGTGCCACATCATTTTATTATTCAATTGGTTTTGCAGGAGCATGAACAGCATGGGCAACTTAGCCCAAATAAAGTTTCTTTAAATTTGTATAAGTTATTCTATTGGCCCAAAATGCGGAAACCTGTTCGACAGGTGGTTGTGGTGTGTAAATTGTGTCAGAAAAGTAAGATCTCCCCAGCAGTCATGGAGAAATGCATAATGCTTTGGTAAACGCTCCAAGTAAGCTTGTGTGTTTAGACTTAATTGGTACTCTTCTACGAGGTAGGGAAGGGGCTACTTATTTATTGGTAATAATTGATGCTTTCTCAAAGTATGTAAGACTATACCCTTTAAAGCGGGCGACGACTAGAGCCATTTTAAATAAGTTAAAAAATGATTATTTTACAAAGGTCGGTAAACCGGGCGCTTTCTGACCGACAACGGTACACAGATTTTGAAAATTGGAAAGAATTAGTGAGAGATGAGGGTGTAAAGGTATTTCATACTACGTACTATTACCCTCAGTGTAACCAAACCGAACGAGTTAATCGCGAGATAGGCCGCCTTTTAAGAATGTTGTGTTTTGATAAGCATTCAAAGTGGGCTCATGAGGCTTCTAAAAGTGAGATGTTTTTGAATGAAGTGGTGCAAGATTCAACAGGATTTAGTCCCAACCAAATTCAATATGGAATATCTCGTAAAGAGCCAATTGTGAAGTTGTTAGGGCTTGCTGAACCCCTAACTTTTGAAAAAGAAGCAGTAATTAAATTAGCAGACAGGAGGTTCGTTTTCAAGGCAGAGTGGCGTAAATTTAAGCATGATAGTAAGCATAAGGCTACTGTTTTTCGGCCGGATGACTTAGTCTGGGTGAAAACTCATCCACAATCTTCTTATGAAGATGCCAAAATAAAGAAACTATTTTTATTATGTGCTGGACCATATGCAGTTGTTCGGTTGTTCGTAGGTCCGAATGCCTATAAACTCAGGAACCCCAAGAACGACGATATTATAGGGAGACATAACGTCATCAATTTAAAAAAGTATATTCACCGTTGTCATAAAATCAAACAGAGGCAATGTCCTATCTTCCTACTTTTAGTTTAAGAATTTCTTAAAACATTATTCGTTCTAGTTGTAGTTTAAGTTTTTCTAATTTTTAAAAGGGGATATTTCTAATGAGAAATAGAATGTATTTAATAATTAAATACATTCTGTTGTTTACATGTATTATTTCTTTAAAATGTCTTAGCTGTAAGAATATTGTAGTTCCGTTAGGTTTAGGTAGAAAGTCGGCTGTTGGTTATTGCACGTAAATTATATTGTTGGCTGCATTCCTTAGAGAAGGGAGTCAGTCGGATAGAAGGAATCAGTCGAGTGCTGGCTATACAAGCGGATATTATATTTTCTCTTAGCACTGACATTCTGCGTGGTGTCGTTAGTTTTGAAAGCGATTTATATACTAATTATTAATCTGTAATATCATTAAATTACTAAAGTAGCATAAATGTCCGGGCCAAGCTATACTAATTTTAGTTACGCCATAATTCTAAGCGTGTAGTAATTGTGTCATTTGTGTTGTGCATAGTGCGTAGACGCATCGTCATATTTTAAGCTTGGGGTTGGAGGAATTAAATCGCTGTAAGTTAGGTTGTAAGCTGCTTAAGCGTGCATACTAGCGCTTTGGAGTGATATTGTAAGTACTTTTACTTTGTTTAATTACTGTCTATGTTACGCCTTGCGGTACATTCTCAAGCAAAGTTTGCCTAGATTTTGAAACGTTATAAAAAAAGTATTATTTAGGAATTATTACCAATAGACGAAGGACTTAAATACTTACTTTACGAATATAGAGTAATACAAAGTAACATTTTAAACCTAACGTGATGCCGGTGCATATATTGTTTAAGCGACGACATTTATTAAAAAATAACAAAGTGCATTATTTAGACATAACGCCCTACACGATATGACAGGTCGTAGCACGTAGTTAAAGAACATTCCTAATTCATTGTGCAACTTGAAAAAATGCTTGCCAGATGTGTTTGCTTTAAAATGGAAATATGTTGTTTATCAATACAAATACTTCGAAAATGCTATTATTACATTAAAACGTGGTATTCCGTTATCAAACAGACACAGACTGTGAACAATGAAAATTGTTCACCTGTTTATGTTTTCATGGTACTGTTAATTAAAATAGTAAATTTCCATGGTTATATACAGAATGTAGGCAACCCGCGATACACTTAACTATATAATTCTGCAATGCGCGTTGCAGATATGCCAAACAGATCGAACAGACGTTTCGATACTACCAGGTGTTGCATTCCTTATATTCTAACTTTATTATAGGAAGCAATAATCAAACCGTTAATGATTTGACACGAAATAAGAGCATGAGCCTCCCTCAGATAGGGCTACAATGAGTTAGGCTTGTATAACTTTTGTAATGGCACACCAATCAATGTTAAGATTGCGTTCTTATTGTTGTAATTAAATAAACGAACGTACCTAAGAAGTTATAACATCTATTTACAAAAATTTAATGTTTATATGTATATATATATATATATATATATATATATATATATATATTGTAAAGTAAATATCGGGTAGTAGTCAATTTGGGCGATTAGTAAACTCTTTTAATCAATTCAAGCTTTCGAAAAATTTATTTTCTTCATCAGGAAAGCTATAATAAAAGGCAGCGTGTTCTAATATCTGTTATGTTCCACTTATTCATTAAATAGACTGTATAATCGTAAGTAAGCAATTTATGTACCAAGAAATTTTATAATCCTTTTATTATAGCTTTCCTGATGAAGAAAATAAATTTTTCGAAAGCTTGAATTGATTAAAAGTGTTTACTAATCGCCCAAATTGACTACTACCCGATATTTACTTTACAATATCAAATCTTTATAGTCGAAATCCACCTAAACTATATATATATATATATATATATATATATATATATATATATATACATATATATTAGTTCAAAATCCAAAATCTTTATCATCATGAAAAACGTACGATTTAATTAATTCCGTATTATTTAATTTAGTCGGAAAATTATATAATTAACTAACAGTAATTGATTAACCGATTTAATATATCAGCTCAAATATCATACGGAGCACAAATATATTTAGAATAAATGTAATAATAAATACCGAATTAAAAAGGTTATATGGTTTGTTTACTTTGAAAAAAGAATCTCAAGTGATTCTAGGTGCTGCTACTACAATTTCATAAATGCACAATTTGACAAATCTGACAAGTATAAACAAATGAAATTAATTTGCAAAATAAACCGAGTTTGTGTATATACGTGAATACAAAAAGTTATATTTGGTGGTTAGAAAGTTTATGGTTGTAAAATGTCAGCAGTTATTTGAACACGATTGAACAACTTCCGTTGGCTTAGACTAGAAACATAAATACCTGTTATTATCACATGGAAAACACCACCTGATTGAGCTTACGATCCTTCACCTTGGCGTGCCTCAAAAAGTGTAGATAACAACTTGAATTGCCGGCGACCTTGAAGCGTATTTGTTCACTTTCCCAAAACTCAAAGTTGTCCTTATCACCACCTTAATGCAGTCGGAATATAAATTTATTCTATCAATGCTGATGCGGTGTGTTGCTTACCTCTATCCATCATATATTTCCAAAAAGTATTAATATTAAATTCGGCGTTGGATTGAAGCTAAAAAAAGATTTATAACCCGGAATTAATAATACAATAACCTTTCTTCAAGTACTCACCCCTAACCGGCTTCTTAAACACCAATTAAATTTTATGTTTTTAGATTTCACTTGGATACCACCAAGTGCTATTAACTTGAACGATAGTACCGGAAATCTAATCATGTTGATCTTTCAATGGATTTCAATCAACAAGACACGCGCCGTCAAATCGAACGTCGACATCCACGCCCTGAGCAAACCTGCTCTCTGAACAAAGAAAGACAATTCTCTCTCTAACTAACAGTACGCTAAGTTGTGCAAATTAAGTTGCTACATCCAAAAATGTGTATCAGTAAAATTATACTGTTACACTGGTAGGGTTTTCACGCAGACATACTACGTGGAATTTTTCATGTAGTATTGAGGCCATTTGCTTTTTTATTTGCGCTTATCTGCAGCTGGTGTTTTGAGAATACTTTGCAGGTGGTTGTTCAGTTGATGGAAAAAATACGTTACCACTTGGTGATGTATCTCCACCCAAATATACAGGTAAGGGCGCGAAAGAAAGCATTCTACGCAGTGCCCTTTGACGTGAAGAGGCTTGAAAAGTCGCGATGTCACTAAAGATGCTCCCTTTTAAGAGGCATTGCTTTACTTCGATTGTATAAAGTTCAAAATTAGTCAATGTTCTGTAACTAGTGAAATAGTTTCATAGAAGTGCCCGGTTTGTTGACAGTTGAAAGTAGGCACTTTCAGATCTGCTACGATGGATCCAGAAACAGACTGGTGATGTACGATAGGGTACAAATTGCAGTTTGGCAAATAGTCCCCATATAGAAGGCCGCTATTCCTCTTTGACATACAAACTCACTTACAGTAGGAATACTCTATTTTTTTGTTGATACTTTACATGAAACCTGGTTAATTGTCTTTTATACCTGACAACCACGCCAGTGCTCTAGTTTTTTTATACGCGTGGTTATGGCACAATAAATTACAGACTCCGGTTCCAAAATTTGCTATCAAATGTTAGTAGACAAAATGATTACGTGATTGTTTTCCGTGTTCTAATTAAGATAAACTTAAGCTTGCGTACAAACAATTTGGAAGATTTACTTACTGTTTTTAGGTTAAGATTTTCATTTCTAGTGTTTATAAGCGCGGCAATTGTGATTCCTCTCCCAAAGGAATATTATGCTCTAATGGCTTATGCAAAAGAGAAACATTTTGCGTTCTTTCAAATTTTTTTTGTTACAACAATGTAAACAAGTCTGTGAAAAGGAGTTTAAATTCGATGGCACACCTGAAATAGAAATAACCGTAAGTAGTTCCTAACAATTAGGTTTAAAAGTGTCCAATTCTGTAATAATTAGAACCCATGAAGAATCCCAATACCTATAAGATACAGAAACTTCTTTACGCCTAGCCATTCATTAATTTTAAAACGACTTGATGAAGTTCAAATGCAAATGTTGATCATTCAAATTTCCCTACAGCTTTAAAATATCTTTACTGGGAATTTCAATTGATTACGAATTACGTTAAATATATGGGTACATTTTAAGAAATTATTGTGACAAGGGCAAAATAAAGAATTGTTCCTCGTAATGTAAAAATAAAATAGACGACGGTGACGCCTGAATAATCTTTCTGAATATTTTCTCAGAGACATTATTCTTTAATGCTCACGTTTCCGTATTTATATTGCGTTTCATTTATATTCCTAAACCCCTAAAGAATTATGAAAGGTAAATTGCGAATCTGTGAGGGGAATATGCAGATATATGAATTCGTTTTTTAGTTTGTATAATTTATAAGGGTGCGGGCAACAATATGAAATTAGTTTATTTGCATATTTAGAGGTTACAATTAGTCATCAACTGCGGCATTGCAATTGACGATGATGATACAGATTACCTATAATTACAATAAAGCGTTTTGTAAATAAATAAAATCAGTAATGGCATTGTTAAAGAGATTTAGTGTAAACAATGTGAAAATCAATTAATTTTGGTCAGTAGAACAACTGGATGAAAATGATAGGTCAGTACTGCTTTCAGCTTTTAATATTTTTGATTAGCTGTGATTTTCCTCTCACTTCAAAGCTTTGACATTCTGAATAAAAGATGAGCAGCATTACTTTCCAAAATATTTGATCAATAACGAAGCGTTATAGAACTATCATTATAATTTGAATAAGGGCCACTATGCTTGCGACTACATCCCCAATGCTGCACCCGAAGGTACTACATTGGGCTTAAACGCGAAGTAAACGTTCTTCAAATTAAATCTAACTTACAACTAATCGATCCAAATAAAAATCTATAAACTGAAACTAACACTAAAAATAGACTTTAAATAATGGTATCCCTAGGGTTGATTTTGGACTGTGTCCGGTCAACAAGACACAAGCAAAAATGAAAAGGGGGAGGGATGCATGATAACGGGTAGCAGCTGCCAGCTCTGCTCAACGAAGCGACCTGAAGGGTCGTCTTAAAACTATCCAATTCTAAAATGGATTCAAATTTCCAAGCATTCGCCAAATATTTTAGCAGTGAATCCAGCTATTTTGCCTGCTCTATAAATTTACAAAATCGTGCCCTTGGTCTAAATATTTTATCCTAAGTCAATCCTATATTCGTCCTTAACGTTCCCTAACTGATTTGTATTATAATAACAATCTCCCTTCCTATAGATACTGCAACCAAAAATAGGCGACAAAACAAATCATGCGAAAAAATAATAAAGTACATGCAAAAATATAAATATAAAATAAATATAAATATATAAATAAATAAACATCTAAATAATCATAAGCATGTAACAGTGCATAAATTAGCAGAAGCATCACCCAAATTATCAGTGCACTCGCATAATCATTACGACGGCTAGCGCCATTACACACAAAACGTGCTCGTTAAATTATTACAAAATCTTCTTATTAATGCAAATCAATGCTTATGCGAGTACAACCGCCACAATTTTATTCATACCTCGTGTATAAATTTCTCCAGCATCCGAAGATCTGGTCGTCTGCGTACATCTATTTGTATCTTACTTCTAAGGAGAAACGAATATGCACTGTAGAAGTCCTGGTGGGTATGCACTAAACGTCCTGGGGGGATTCGCGGTTTCACTCTATTTATTTTCCTTGTTTACTTAATTAATTTAATTTAATTAGGGTTTTTGATTTATTTGTTATTATTTATTTGTTATTATGTTGTATTTGTTATTATTTGTTCCCGATTTTCCGCGCGTATAAGGCGAGACAATGATTCAATGTATGTTTTAATGGTATGGGAGTTCGTCGTGCATATTAGACTTTTGATTAATTTCTTTTATTTTTTTAAAGTTTTTTACTTTTTTCCTTTTTTTTTTAAATTAGCAGGTTTTAGATATATCGTGCTCATTTGCCTTATCATGCCAAGTCAAATTCAACAATTTTCAATCCTTCACCCACCCTCAATCAACGATTTACGCGCGGTTATCATCGTCCAATCTTGCGAATCTTTGAAGGTTGCCTAGAACGTCTTCTAGTTAGCCACTTTCCCGACTTCCTCTAGGCTCTTTGGCCATGCTAGCCCTACTACAGCTAACATTCCATCAGCCAACCCTCGATTTGCTACCTCGAGCGGGCAGTCGAAGAACACGTGCTCTACGCTTTCTGTGCTCTCACCGCATTCGCAGCGGTCGTTGTCGGTTAAATCGAATCTTTGCAAATACGCTATCAAGGCGCCGAGTCCTGTTATTAGCTGCACCATTTTATGGTAGAGCTTCACCTCGATCTTATCTGTAGCTACTATAATCGACATGAATTTATGTGTTAACCTGCCCGTGGCAGCGTTGTTCCACCTCTCTTCCCATTGTCGTATTGATCTTTCCTGCAGCTTTCTTTTAATCAGAGACCTCGGTATCGACGAGTGTGATATCCGAAAGTCGCCCGTCGCGGCCTCTTTAGCTAATTCATCAGCCCTATCATTTCCTAAGTTACCATCGTATGATCTAATATAAAACTATCAGCAGGACATCAGCAATGCAACTATACAGCCCTCTTCATCAGTTTTCACCACACGCGTTTCTGTTAGATTGTTGGCAATGCGCTAGGACCTAGATCGGGAAACCGCGGCACGCAAGTTGCATGCAGTTCGATAGCTCGGCTGATCCGTATCTTAAAAATATAGACAACGATCAGAACACTACCATACACGAAATCCCATCAGACTATCTCACATAGTAGCAACGAATTACTATGAAATAAGCAGAAATTGTTCCCGTTCGATATCGATTTTGGTGAAGTTCAAATACAACAGTTCGATATAAGAACCAAAGGCTTTTGGAGTTCAAAGTTTCGGCAGTTCATTGACAGTTTGGAAGATCTGGAAAGAAAAACAATCTATATTGCTTTATCGGTATAAATAGTAAGCTGCAAAACAATTACAAAGAGTTAAGTTACTTATATTTAAAACATGTAGCCGTCCTCTAGACTCTTAGAACGATATCCAAACAAGCGGCATTTGTAGTACTTGTCATCTACTGATCTGGTTATTCGCTGGTTACTATTAGAATTGTTATATTAGCAACTCAAAAGGTAATAAGGTACTATTACGATGTAAACTTTTATCAGAAGTCTCACGGTAATACAATGTGCAATGTTTGTGTTTTCGATCGGTCAAAACTTTAAAAAGTTCAATAAACACTTGCGACGGTTGTTTAAATTTGACAGAAAAAAGAGCGTGTACAGGAGTCACCTGGAGTGTGTAGAAGAGTCCTCCGGGAACTGTCAAACACTTTGGGTTGCTATCACTGAACAGCCAATTTTATTTACTTTTTCTAAAATTAGTAAGACAATTTAAATGAGAATTCTCCTTAGCATAAACACTTTCGCTGCTCATGTATTGCGAAGCCATATCTTTAAAGTAAAGAGTTGTAAAAGAAAATGAGCGCCGCTGTAGTGATTGTTTAGTCGCAATTAATTTAAAGCTATTATGAAATTTTAGCATGGTTATTTTTGCCAAGACTAATATTGTTAGTGGTTTTAATATGCACGTATTTTCGTTAGTAAAGAAAAATCTGCAAATAATATTGGAGTAATTATTCCGGAATGCTACGTTAAGAGTGCAGATTGGCGGTTATAAACTTGTTTTTACGGGTAGCTGGTCAACACGTAATCAAGCTGTTCTGAGAAGCGGAATCATGTTTCCGTACCATGCCGTGTGAGGTTAAAGTACTGCAATAAGTGTTTAAGTTTGTATTTCACAAATTACACATTCCCAAGTAGCATTTTAACGCGACATTGGTATTTTACACTTGGCATCAATTGCAACGGAGGAACGATCTTCAAGAGACCCACTTCTATACCTATTTGGGAATCAATTGGGAATCGGTTCGACGTCAGGACTCGACCGAAGTACTCGCTAAAAGTATACAAATATGGATAAATTTTTTTGGTGTAATTATATAAACCCAAAATTGCAACAGTATGACATTTAAGTCGGCAGCGGTTCAAATTCTAGAAGTAGTTGTATAATAATAACATATAATAGTATATAAATCTGTACGTACTTTGACAAGTCAGTTTACTTTACCAAGATATAAACTTTTTGATACTATTATTTGTGAAAAGAATAGGCGTGTTATTTAAAGTGAAAGTTGTGCCTGGCCTAACATGAACATGTAGAGGAAGGGCACTCTAACGGTCAAGCTGGGCGAGATATTTTGAAAAATTTCCCATCACGCCAAGCAGGCCTCTATTTGACGATTTTTATTCCACACAAACTAAACACTTCCGACAAAACTTAATCACATCAAAACTCATCTTCGGCCGATAAAAGTATTCTTGGATGCGAGACAACGTTTTCGTAAAACCAAACTGTCCGGCTGTAGAAGGGCAATGACATTAACGAATAACACCACTTCTTTGAGGTTTCGGAACTAACCTCCTCCACTCAACGATATTCGAAGCAATACGAAAATTAGAAGGAATAAACTTGAAAACAAAACTATCCTCCACTTTTCATTGTGGGTAACTCAATAGAGATGCTAAAATCTTCTTTCTCAAGGATTCATATCATCCATCCAAACTGTCAAGTTTAATCTCTACCAAATATATTTCCGGACATACTTCAGCTTGGTACCATATTAAATTTACTTTTACCTTTGTACTAGGTCGAAAGAATGCTTTCTCAATTTTACTGACCATCTGACAAACTTTCCGGTGGAGTTCTGTAATTTACTCAACCAAAGCAACGAAAAATGGTCTGTGACCACAGTGAATCGGACACCTTCCACCCACGGTCAAAATTTCTCGATCGCAAAAATAACTGCAAGATTCTCTATCTCTGTATCAGAATAATTTCGTTCCATACGGTTGAGCGTTTTGCTCGCATACGAGATGACACGCTCTTCTTGATTGATATTATGTATCAACACCGCACCTAATCCTGTGTTGCGTGCAAAACACACAACAACAAAAGGGGCTGAATAGTCCAGCTGTGCAAAAAGAGGAGCAAAAACCAAAGCTTGCATATATTCAACATAAATGACTTCTCTGCCTCAGGAGTCCAGGTAATAGTTTATTCCTTTCTTTTTCTTATTGAGATCATTAATAGGTGAAACCAGTGACGAAAAATTCTTAATGAAACGACAATACCTATAAATCTATTGATCTGTGTTGTATTATTTGGACGGGCAAAGTTAGCCATGGCCAACGCCTTATCGAGATCTGTGCGTAAAGAAATCGGGCCTAGATTATAACCCTGAAATATATGTGATTTTTTGAAAAATTTATATTTCCCTAAATGAATTGTCAAATTGGCTCCCTTGAGACGCTTCTTAGCATAAGATAATAATCTTAGATTCTCCTCAAATGATGACGAACACAGAACGATATTGTCCAAGTTGCGGGTTCGAAAGGGTCGACTATTTTCGTCTGATTTGCAGATGAAGCATAAAGCTAGTTCTCTTATTACAAAAGAAGAATTTAATCCAAACATATCAACATGGCGAAAGTTGTATCGGAAACTTCCAGAACATGAAAACAGTTAACAACACAAAAATTTCTATAATGGCGAGTACTTGAGCGTGCAATTGAAGGACTTGGCGGAGCAGTTGATAATGAAATGTAAAGACAGTTAAGTACCGAAAGAAATACAATGATTTGCTTGCTGAAACGATTTCTTGATGATACGATTCATTTAGGCTCACGTGGTTTACCTTTCCGTGGCAGTTCTGAAAAAATAGGAGATATGCACAACGGAAACTTTCTCGTTTGTCTTGAGTTGATTTCACATTATGACACACTTCTGGAAGAACATTTACAGAAAGTATAAAAGAGCCAGGTAGACGGAGCTAAACGAATGCAAGCTTACTATCTTTCATACGAAACTCAAACCGAGTTTATTGATCTATGTGGAAAACGAGTTTTAGAGGTGATTTTAGCAGAGAGAGCAAATGAAATTTATTTTTCCCTCATTTGTGTTACAACACCAGATATAGCTCACATTGAGCAAAATGTATTGATTTTGCGATATGCGTTTAAGGAAAAAGAAACCAGACAGTGGGTCATTAAAGAAAGGAATATAGAGATTTTTGACTTTTGCCAGAAAACTGGATTGGAAATAGCAGATGAAGTATTACGCCGACTCCAGTATCATGACATTCCTATTGCTGATTGCAGGCGCCAATCCTACGACAATGGCAGTAACATGGCGGGAAAATATAAAGGTGTGCAGGTACAAATTCCAAAAAAGCACCCTGTAGTAATACATTCACCATATGCTGCGCACTCCTTAAACCTTGTTGGCGTTCATGCAGCATCATGCTGCCCTAATACCATAACATTTTTTGGATGTATTAATCGCCTGTATATTCTTTTTAGTGGCAGTCCTGACAGATGGAGCATACTAACAAAAAAACAGGTTGATCCCTTCACAGGCAAAGTGATACTCGTTGGAGCGCCAAAGGAGAAGCTGTAAGACCTATTGCTAAGCACCTTCCTAGTGTTATTGATGCTTTACAAGAATTGATTAATACCAGACAACAAAAACTCAGTGCTGAAGTATACTCCGAAGCAGTCGGTTTGCAAAAATATTTCTCGTCTTTTAAAGCTGTATTGATGGCGGTCTTGTGGATAAAAGTTTTAGAAAGTTTTAATGAAAAAAATTTAATCTTACAGTCAAGAGCTATAACAATGGAAATTCCTGCTGTAAATGTTAGAAACCTACCTGATGAAATACAATCGCTGAGAGAAAAATGGCCAACTCTACTCTCTGAAGCAAAACTCGTTGCACAGAATGTTGGTATTGCATAAGAGTTTCCATCCGAACGTCGACGGACCCCAACATTTCTGTCGCCAGCCCTGCTTATCCAGCATCCATAGGTTCAGCATCCAGGTGTCAACTTGCTTGTAGTTCAAGTCGGAGAAGTGCTATTAACTTTGAATGCATTTCTTATTTATTTGTACAGAAATTATCTTCACTTCATTCAACTTTTACCTTCGTAAGAGATTCCGTAAACATACCCTACTCGTGATAAATATAGAATGACGTCACAATGCAAATAAAGGTTGTGTTGTGGTGGTTTACTTATTTTATGCGTATTGAATGGCCAGACTTCTAATTTTAAGAGGGAAAAATGGACCACAATTATCTCGTTCCTTTTCAAAAAATTGAGTCAATGAAGCAACCCTTTTTTACGCGTTCGATTTCAAATGTTTGGGCATTATGGACGTTAAATTTTCATAACTTTCAATATATATATGGTGTTTGAATTTTGATAAGGGCTGTTTTATTTACCAAATATAAAGCATATACTACGTATTACAAATCTACGCAAAATACACACAACAGGAAGCACCAAAGGAAAAAAGAGCAAAAAATGTTACAGCACCGCACAAAACTGCCAACTGTACCATACCAAAGCGTAATGTCATTAAAACTTCGTTCATTGTTAAGCTCACCATACCAAAGCGTAATGTCATTAAAACTTCGTTCATTGTTAAGCTCACATGCAATCGCTAACACTTGAAGAATGTTTATTTTCTAGAACCCATTTTAACTGAACATTCTCGAATTAGAATCATTTTTAGTTCCATAAGCTTTAGTTTTGGTAAAATATTTAATCCTATATAATTATAAGGCAACCGGTATATTTTCGTCCCTTATAAAGAAGTTTCATTTTCATAGAACTATCAATGTACGATTAAAGTTTGTTCAAGTTCAAATAAGGTTATTACAGAAAGCGTGCAGTTCGCGATACAAGGTCACGCCTGATGTTGTTTGTTTCTATATGCGGCACCGACCTGCAACATTCATAACGAGTTAGTCGCCTCTTATCTATCGTAGAAGAAAGATCTCTTTCCCGACTTCTAGGGTAAGCGATTGGAAAATCGCATTAAGTTTGCGATCTCCTTAATATTAGTTACGTAGAAAAACTGGGGTAATGTTAATCAATGATTCGTATAATTGTTATTTAAATATGCTGTTTAATCTTCCCGTTTTCTTGCAGCGCAGTTAAGAAAAGTTATGAAAAATTATGAAAAGTTATGCAAAGTTAAGCAATATCAATTTAAACTATGAAATTTTATAATTTTTACGGTTAATAATGAAATAAATTTTTACAACTACAAGACACCTTTAAAATATGTTTCAACTGTAACAGATGGTTTATCGTATAAAAACTTCTACGAAGGCATTTATGTGAAGGCGTAACTTGGTAGTGATTTGGATTAAAAGAAAATTCCTACCTCACATCTTTTGAAGATGGTCTTTAATGTCCTTGGATAGCACTGGTCTAAACACCCGTCCTACCCTTCTCGTTTGAATCTGAGATTAATGCTAAGAGGCCCTTATGGGATACGGTTATTATTTGGCTCGACCATACTCCAAAGTTTACCACATTTCATAACGTAGGTTTACCATGGCATAGGAAGACAGATGGTTAGTGTTGAAAAAAAAAGCTTCTTTGTTATCCAAGTCCAATGACTTTACTTTTGAAGGTTATTTGAGTATAAAAATGTTATTTTTAAATAAGAGTAATCTAATTAGAGATTCAACGTATTAGACCTGAGGGTTGAATAAATTCTCAGTAGAAATTAAATAAACATTTAATTTGATTAACTATTGCTTACGCCAATTTTATTTACCTTATAAATAAAAAAATCAAGTACTAGCGTAAATCGAAGATACCAGATCTGCTCTCTACGACATTGTCGAGTAATGTAAATAAAATTTCAGAAAGGCCTAAAAATTAATGAGGGGCGATTTCGAAATTTAAATTTCAAATAAAGATTGTACCGGTAATATTTCAGTTATAATAAATGTAAATATTTTTGTATCAACACATTATTGTTGTGTTAAACGACAAGAAATATTCACGAGTGAACAATGACAGCCATAAAATTTTACCTAAAAAGTGTTGAATCTATTGGGATAATGTCAATCCAAATGTAGCAGTACTTACAGAAATAGAAGGTGTATAAAATAATTATGTCCGACACAGCTGCGGACAGAGGTATATTTTTTTATCCAGGGACGCAAATAGCGACCCCTTTACTTTAAATATTTAATCTTTTTCTTGCAGATACAAGGTTAGGTGTGCGACAACAGAGCGTTTGTGCTCAGATGCGTTTGTACACTAAGTGGTTTCTACTTTTTCCTATTAGTGCTTTCCCGCTAGAAATAAAAATTAATAAAGTAGTGGCGCCTTGATATTATCCGTTAATATATACCCCTGATAGTCTCTTCAAACAACTGCGGAAGTTAGAATTCCAAATTAGTCTGGAAGATTCCAAAGGCCGTTATTTCAAACGGATTAAATTACAGCTCTTTCGTGACCTTTGTTAATATAGAGGTGAGTAGTATCTTCTTTGGCAACCATCCCAGGCTTAGTGTTTTGACTTGTAATTTTTAGTCCATCTTAAACCAGTAGCGCCCACTGTACCCATGTGAGTTCAACTAATTGAGTGATATGCTGTTGCCATGTATCAAGAAATAGTGCAAGTTTTAGTGATTTATTCTTTATTGAGACAGTTTTCTTCCGGACAAGTACACTTGTCGTTCAGAAACGTTATGTATTTGTTAATTTTGTTTTGTTATTCCCGAGGTGAGCACCTGTTGAAATATTTCTTCTTGCACCGACTTCTACTATTGGTGGAAAGTTTTGTTTACTCGGTTATTTTTATAAAGAATTTAGGTATATTGGTATAAAATTAGCTTGTTAAAATACATATCTACGTAATTGTGTCAAAGTGAGATATTTATTGAGTTTTATTCCGCTAAAAAGTATGATGTATTCAAGCGAGTAATCTGGGCATATGAAAGCAAATTTAGATTTCTTACTTTATTACAGACATGGATTTTCATCATGCTGTTGGTGTAAGACAGTTTTATGGAAGATGTGTAGGCTTACCTTTGGCTCTCGAGAATATTGAAGCTTATAATTCACAATCTGAAGTTGATATAATTTTAATTCCACCAGATCCTGACGTTGTAACGGACGAAGAGGATATTCAAGATGACGATCTTGTGCCGCCGAGACATTTTGCACTACCAACTGACGTTACAGGAGAAGTAGAAGTACATTATACCTCTGACACAGATGACGAAGATGATGTACCTTTGTTGTTTAGATTACAAAATTTATATAAAAAAAAACTAAAAACCCAAATGGGCCAAAGCGTTTACCAACATTAGTATGCACAGCACAAATGGATATAATGAACGACTGGAAGTCTTACGGTATGACTTAGAGAATTTGAATGAAATTGAGGTATTTAAAAAGCTATTTAGTGACGATATCTTTGATTATGTAGTCACACAGACTAATTTGTACTCATCCGAAGAAGATAACCATAGGTTTTTGTCTCTCATCATCATTAGGTCTTCAGTCCTAGAACTGGTTAGACGCGTACCATCATTGTTCCCTATTCTGAACTAACCTACAGATTTCCCTGAAATATGCACAGTTTGCATCTATAACTGTCTGATCTAGGTCTACATCTACCTCTTTTTTCATATCTCTGCTTGTAATATATCACATACTATTCCCCAAAAATGCCTTAGAACGTATTCCGCCCTACTATTTCTCTTTTTCCCCAGATATCCTTGTTCCCCTACTATTTCTGTAACTTATTTGTTATTATTTTTGTCTGTCCATGCTATCGTCCTCATACATCTGGAGCATTTCAAAAGACTGCTACCGTTTTTCTGTCTGCATTTCAGCCTGTCCGTATTTCATAGGCATACTGTGCTGTGCTCCACACATATGCTTTCAACAATTTTCTTCTTATTCTGTTTGTTGTCTTTCCTCATAGACCATGTTCTTTCTTGTTAGATGCAGTTCGATCACTTTCTATTGTTTTACAGTTATATGCCCTATTTCTCCGACCTTCAATGGTTGTGAAGGGAGGTAAGCAGTCTGTGGCTGCCAAGTTCTCCCAACACTTAACCATTTGGCGATTTAATATATTTTCCAATTTATCTTTTCGCACAGTCAACATTAGTTGCAGGTATTTCGCAGCCATTAGGTTTTCCGTCTCAAAACTGGTTGGACACGTACCTGCACTTATTTATATTCTGAGCTAGCCTACATAGTTCCCTGAAATTCTCACACAGCATGTGTATTCAGGTTAATCTTCTTTGGGAAATTAAACCACTCATAGTTTTTAAAATCAACTTTATTTACGTTTCGATCCATGACCTAAGATCGTTGTCAAAATTATAATAAAAACTTCAAGTTTGGCATTTATGACATAAATCGAAGGTGACTTTGATTTATTGATGTTTGAAATATTTGGTTTGAGTATACTAAGCAAAAATTTTTAAAGTTTAACAGAATGATTGCCTTCAATTTGTGTTGCGACCTGGGATCGGCTTTCTTTAGGTAGCCAATACGCTAAACGTGAAATCAGCTGATTAATTTTTATTGGTGAATTTTATATAAATTCAATAACTTGGAATTGGAAAACATTTTTTAACATGTTTCTATTTATACAATTGAGAGGATAGTTATTAAAGAAGTGTGCGATTGCGTTATTGAAAGGCTTAAGTAGTCGTTTTTTTATATTTATTTTGAGGGGGAAAATTCATTATGATTTAAGGTACCTCTTTGGTAGATTTTAACATGGTTATGAGGCGACTCTATGGCGGGTTTACACTTGTCAGATACCAATGTTGTTCTATGAAGATTGTATATGGATCTGAGGCGACCCTATGGCGGGTTTACACTTGTTAGATACCAATGTTGTTCTATGAAGATTGTATATGGATCTGAGGCGACCCTATGGCGGGTTTACACTTGTCAGATACCAATACTGTTCAACGGAGATTGTATATGGTTTTGAGGTAACCTTATAGTGGATTTATACTTGTCAGATACCAATGCTGTTTTACAAGGATTGTTAATATGCTTATTTTTATGTAATTAGTTATTTTATGTATAAATAGAAATCATGTATGTAGGCTGTATTTCATGTTAATATTGCAAGGAAAACCCAGGAAAAACTTGCAATGCTACCTAGATATTGTGGGCATTTGATTTTCATTTGTTATTTCTTTTTGTAATGGAATCCATTGTTTACTGAAAGTCACGGATTCGTTTGCAACGCAGTTATTTTTATGTAGGGTTATATAGGCATCTTCTTTGATTTTGCGTTTTTGGTGGTTTTCTTCTTTTTCTTCTTTTCAGGCAGTATGTGTATTCAGCTCGTTCCCTTTCTATTGTTTTCTAATTTTATACCCTATTTTACCGAGATTCAGTGAAGGAGGTTAAGCAACCTGTGGCTACCAAGATCCTCCAACACTTAGACATTTGCCGAAATAATGGTTTTCCAGTAAATCCTTTCACACACTTAACATTATTCGAGAATATTGCCCAACCAATTCTTGTAGTTACTTATAATAATCATCATGTTTAAGCACAGTTATCTTTTCGTCATTAGTTTATCCATCTTGGGATTGGTTGGATGCGTACCTCCATTGATTTCTATTCTGGGCTAGCCTACACATCTCCCTGAAACCTCTACAGCCTACATCTTTTACTATCTGCGTGCAGTAGTCTAATCTAGGTCTGCCTCTTCTTCTCTTTTTTCCCATCTCTGCATCTAAAATATTCTGCACTATTCCCTCATGCCGTAGTACGTGGCCTATCATCCTATCTCTCCTATTTTTTACCGTTTTCCACATATTTCTTTCTTCCCCTGCCATTTTTAGTACCTCTTCGTTCTTAACTTTGTCTGTCCATGATATCTTCATCATACGCCTGTAACACCACATTTCAAAGGCTTCTACCTTTTTGTTGTCCGCTTCTCCTACTGTCCAGGCTTCACAGCCGTACAGTGCTGTGCTCCACACATATGTTTTAAGCAATCTTTTCCTTGTTTCTATGTTTGTGGTCTTTGAGCACAATAGTTGCTTTTTCTTGTTAAATGTAGCACGACCTTGTACTAATCTTTGTTTTATATCTTTTGTGCTTTTCCCATCTTGAGTTATTTGGCTTCCTAGGTAGCAGAAATCCTTAACCTCTTGTAAGTTCGTGTTGAATACTTGTATTCTTGTTTTTGTTTTATTTTCCCCACCTTTGCAAACTAGAACTTTAGTTTTAGTTTTGTTAATTTTCATACCGTATCTCTCTGTTAGAACCGTTTCCATTTCATTAAAAGCCGCTTCTAACTCTTCCTTGCTAGACGCTAATACCGCTATATCATCTGCAAATCTAAGCATATCAATTTTTTGTCCCTGCATAGTAATTCCAAATGTCTTCCTGCATTTGACAGTATTCATTGCCTCTTCTATGTACAAGTTAAAAATCAATGGGGATAGGGCACATCCCTGTCTCACCCCTTTCCTAATGTTTACTTCTCTACGTTCCTGCTCTAATTCTATTACTGCTGTTTGCTCTTTGTATAAGCTATGTACTATTCGTGTATCCCTATACCTCATTCCAATCTTTTTGAGTATTTCAAACATTTTTTCCAATTTACATTGTCGAATGCTTTTCCAGATCTACAAACCCTATATACATGCTTTCCTTTTCTATTGTTTTCTCCATTATCACTCTCAGAGCTAAAATAGCCTCCCGTGTTCCCCTGTTTCGCCTAAACCCAAATTGGTCTTCTCCTAGTATTTCTTCAGCACGTTTTTCCATTCGTCTTTGCACAATTCTAGTTATTATTTTTGACACGTGTGCTGCCAAACTTATTGTTCGAAAATTTTCACATCTATCCGCGCCTTTCTTTTTTGGTATAGTTACTATGATGCTACGTTTGAAATCTTTGGGTATCTCGCCTGTCTCATACATATAGCTTACAAGTTGGAAAAGACGTTCTGTTACTGCTTGTCCAGCGGCTTTTAGAGTTTCTGCCTGCACCTTATCTGTACCCGGCGCCTTAGCATTCTTCAGACTCTTTAATGCTAATTCAAACTCGTCTCGAAGTATAGGATATCCCAAGTCATCATTTTCAATGTCTGATTCCTGTTCTAATGCAGTTAGTTCCTCTCCTGCATATAAATTCCCTATATATTCTTGCCATCTACTAACTTTCTCTACGTTTTCCATAATGACGTTTCCTTGTGCGTCCCTTATATTTTTGCTATACGGTTCTATATCCCTAAAATTCATTCTAATTAATTTGTATGCCTCGTCTGTCTTTCCTATTTCCATCTTAGTTTGTACTTCTTTGCACTTTTCATCAATCCATTGTTCTTTAGCTTTCCTGCATTTTCGAATAATTTCCCATTTTATGGCTTTGTATCTCTGTTTTCCTGTTTCGTCTGATTTATTTTTGTATTTTCGTCTTTCTTCTATTAAATTCACGATATCCTTTGTTATCCATGGTTTCTTATTTTCTTTTTGTGTATACCCCAAAATATCTCTGGCAGCCATGTCTAGACCGGATTTAATGTTATCCCATTCTGTTTCTACTTCCTTAGTTTCAGATATTTTCCCGATATCATTCAGCAATTCATTTGACTTTTTTTCGAATCTTACTTGAATATCTTTGTCTTTTAGTTTCTCTAAGTCTAAGTGCCTTTTCCGTTCCTCTTTTCAGATTTTTAAATTTAAGTGCGGCCTTCATAATTACGATGTTGTGGTCAGTATCTATATCTGCTTCTGGGTAGCTTCTACAGTCTTTTACTTGATTCCTAAACCGTTGTCTAACAAGAATGTAATCTATTTGATATCGTCCTATATCTCCTGGCATCTTCCACGTATATCGTCTTCTAGCATGATGTTGAAATAATGTGTTTGTGATGATTAAATTGTTCTTGTCGCAAAATTCTACCAGCCTATTTCCCCTGTCGTTTCTCGTGCCTAAACCAAATAAACCTACTACCGCTCCTTCCCTACCCTCACCTACCACAGCATTCAAATCTCCCGTAATTATTAAATTTTTATGTCCTTTTACGTATCTTAATATGTCTTCGATATCTTTGTAGATGGCTTCTACCTCTTCGTCACTGTAGCTAGAGGTGGGCATGTATACTTGTATTATTACTGTGTTTACCGGTTTAGATTCTAATCTAACCATGAGTACTCTTTCGTTCTTTTGTAAGTAATTTTCTACACTGTATCCTATCTTTTTCCGCATAACTATCCCCACACCCAAATTTCCGTCCTCTGCTCCTGTATGAATTACCCTGAAGTCTCCACTCCAAAAATCCCCCGCCTCTGGCCACCGAACTTCGCTGATCCCTACTATGTATAGTGATAACCTATTCATTTCGATTTTTAGGTTCTCTAGTTTACCTACTTGCTTCATACTTCTAACATTCCACGCTCCGACTCGCAGAATGTTCCCGACTCTTATTTTTAACTTTCCGATCGCATTCCCCGAAGTAGTCTCCTCCCGGAGATCCGAATGGGGGACTATTTTAACTCCGGAATCTTTTACCCCAGAGAATGCCATCATGTTTGTTACAATTTAAGTACGCTGTGTACTTGGGAGATAATGTGGTGGTTTCCCGTTGCCTTCCACATCGCGGTAGTGTGTCTTAGACTGCCATACCGACCCCTATGGTCTCTGCCAATCTAAGTATCGAAAGAGCCGCTGCCCTCTTTCGGGGACCTGTCTAAGTCTGGTTCCTCACTAACGACCCTACTACTTTGGTTGGACCTGTAGTTTGGCTCTTTAGCTCATTAGAACACGCAAGCCATTTCACCTGTTCTAGTAATTTAGAACTTCGGCAACGTGCAGGTCCATTCGAAATGGGTTTTTGTCTCTAAAGACTTAAAAATTTTTATTGGTATATTATTATTATTAATTGGTTATCACCAATTACCAAGTGAAAGGTCATACTGGAGTCCCGACGAAGACTTGAAAGTACCATTTGTGTCAGGTGCCATGTCGAGAAATCGATTTTTAAAAATAAAGAGATACATCCACTTGGCAGACAACACAACGTTAGACAGACTTGATACAATGCCAAAACTTAGACCCCTTGCCGATTGTTTAAACCAAAATTTTCAACAATGGGGACTTTTCCATGAAGATCTGTGTGTCGATAAGTCCATGGTGAAATTTTTTGGGCGACATGCATTCAAACAATTTATAAAAGGAAAGCAGGTGCGTTTTGGCTATAAAAATTGGCTACTATTCAGTGCTACAGGCTACTGTTATGCTGTAGATATTTACTGTGGAAGCAAAAACGTGCAGCAATAAGGTCAAAAGAAGAAAAGAGAACCGCTGGGATCCAGAATGGCCTTGAACATGGTTGAAACAGTCGCTTCGCCATCAGATCACAGATTGTTTTTTGATAACTTTTTTACGAGTTACGATCTGTTAGCAGTGTTAATGAAAAAAGGTATTAGAGCTACTGGAACTAAAAGAGATAACAGGACAAAGCAGTGTCCTTTCACTAACAAAAAGTTAGTGCAAAAAAGGGAAGGAGGTTACTTCGAACACCAATACGAACAAAGACGTGGTCTTTTATTCGTACGATGGCAAGACAACAATATTGTAACGATGAGGACAAATTTTGACTTCATAGAACCCACTAGAAAGGTAAAACGCTGGTCAACAGCAGCTAAGAGCAAAATTGATATATCCCACCCCGCTTTATTTAAAAGTTATAGTAAGTCGATCGGTGGAGTAGACCTACATGATCAACAGTTGAATTGTCATCGAATTAGCGTTCGAGAAAAAAGTGGTGGTGGGTCCTATTCACCAATTTTATAAATATAGCAGTTGTTAATGCGTGAAGGTTATACCAACTGGTTACTGTAGATCAGTAGATTCCTTTGCTTAAATTTCAAAGAACTCTAGTCAGACATTACTTAAGCTGTTATGCCAAATCTACTGTTACAAAAGATAAACCAATAGGCATAACTTTCCCAAGCGTTCTAAGACATGAAGAGGGACATTTTCCGAAAAAAACATACTAAACCACTGAGATGTGTTAAATGTCACCAACGAATTCGACGGTGTTGTGAAAAATGTAACGTAACTCTCTGAATTGAAAGGGACTGTTTTAAAATATTTAATTCAGAATAACAATTATTTTTTTTGTGTAGTTCTAGCAATCATTTCATTCAATAATCTAGAGGAGTTACGCTGTAGTGCCCATTGTACTCATTTGGGTATATATATATATATATATATATATATATATATATATATGCATGACGTAACCTAGAAAACAAACCAAAAACAGAAAGAAATGGACCGGTATCAATTGACGAGTGGGCAGGGTATTATACCTACAACAAAAATTAAGAGAGGCCTGAAATACAGAAAGAAAATTACACACTCATTCATACTCAAAACACAACACATCAACAAAAGAAACCTATAATTAAACACAATATGTTCACGCAATAAATAATTACACACTAAATCTAAAAAAAATATCAACCAAAAGAACAAATCATTTTTTTTATAACTGGTGAGCTGCTGCTTTTAGGTTACTCCCTAGATTGAGTTTCAACCAAAAAAAATAAAATTAAGCGAAATTACCCCGCAAAAACCAATAGCTCTAAATCAGTTTGGTAAATCTGAAACTAAGTATATACATCTAATGGCAACAACATTTTCAAACATGCCAGCAAGCCTTCAAATCATTTTCACATTAATAAGTTGTACACTTTTAGTTATTTAAAGCAAATAGTAATGCATTCATATAGTGTCAATAAATCTCAAACTAATTCACTAATTGTCGTCTAAAGGGATTAAATTTAGGAATGTATGAGCTTATACCAAAAATCCCAACCGATGATCGCAATCGTAAATGATGGTGAAAGAAAACACTCACCCTCAAAGTTGCTGACGTCGGGGTTGAGTCACTAGCTGGTCCAGGGCAACGAGTAGGTGGCCCTACACCCAGAAAGAACGCACTTGGCTTCACATTACAGCAAGGAATGACCATTCATCGTGGCTTTAAGGCCACCGGAATAAGCACGCTGTATTGCGTGTGCGAAATTTTCATAACAAAAAACGGAAACAATCAAACATTTCTACACATGTCTCCGTTGTGTAGATTGGAAAGCAAATAAAATCAATTTCGTTCAGCCAGTGACCAGAGTTCAAAGTAATATTTCTATTCAGAATTAACCTGGAAAACAACAGTTTATATTGGGATAATACGCAGCTTTAATTCGACGAATTCTTCAGACGGAAAACGCCTAGGAAGCAATTATCGGATACTTGGAACACGTTATGGACTAACTGAGTATAGCCTAAACTTTACGTTAGGGCATTCTGGGAAGTAGAATTTATTCTTAATTAGCGGAAGCATTTACCAAGTAAAATAGACAGGATATTTCATTTATCGAATAAAGTTTCGTTGTAAAAGCAAAGTGGATTTTAGTTGAAAATTATTAGCCAGCGTATTTTTTTTTAATTATGAATCGATGCTTTTATTTAACCGTGGATATGGAATTTAGATAAATGGATAATTAATTAGCAAAGGATTTGAGTTGAAAATTATTGTAAATAAAGTAAACAATTATTGCCGAAAATGAACGTAACAATATATTAATTACATGTTTGTATTATCCGAACGTTGCAAAAATGGGATGATCAAGTTATTAGTACATGAATTATGTATATAACTAGATTCAATTTCTTTAAATGCAAGACGTAATTGAAAATCGTTAACAAGAGCCAAGCTTCAGTAGTATTAAGTATAACATCATCTAAACAATTAGGCTAGATAGCTCAATTGGTTAGAGCGCTGATCCGGAAAATCAGAGGTTGCAGGTTCAAGTCCTGCTGTAGCCGTTCTTTTAGTGGTTTTATATATATATATATATATATATATATATATATATATATATATATTACTAATTTAACATTTGTCAAATATAGTTGCATTTGGAAGTTTGTATACAAGACCATTATTAATAAAAATCTGAAAAAAATAAATTTTTTGTTGAAAAAATATCGTGGGCACTAATGGTTTAATTCAAAATGTCATAATTACAATCCAGCAGCTATGATCCTCAAAAAAATGTTATACACTTTATTACTGTCGATAACGTCATCTCATATTTATTGCGAAAAGAGAGTATACCTTAATTTCATAATTAACAAAAAAAGACTTCTGGACAATATTATCATAAGCCGTAGAGTAATTATATTTCCAGTCAATCAAAAGTTACTACCTTAGCAAATTAAGGCATACTGTATATGACTATGTAATTACCTCGAACTACATTATTCTACCCCAAACGTAATTTATTTCATTATAGAATATTGCATTACAACCAAAGCATTATAAATCGTATGCTAGACTAATAACCCTATGCGTATATTACGTACATGTAGACAGGTACGAAACCCACTCAAAGAGCTTTCATGAAGAGCTGTCAAGCAGACGTCATAATGGCATTCACAATATTGCCTACGAGCAGGTAGTAATTGGTGGGAGAATTTACGAAATTTGTATGAAGCTGACTAGCACTGAATCTATTATTGCTGAAGTTTGTAGAGGGATGTGCTTAGAATTGATAAGAATTAATACGATGTTGTTTAATGCATGACACGAATATTTTGGTGTCGTTCGTTGATGATAAATAGTAGGTATGCTTGAAGGTATTTTTGTTTCAGAGTCCATGTTTCTCTGAAATTATTTTACTGTATGTTAAAGATGTATTAAAATTTGAGATTATGAAGTTAAGAGTTTGTTTTCGCTTCTGAGTCGAGACTCCACAACCGTACGTTTCGTAATTCAATTCAGGATATATTGTAATTAAAAATTTTCTAAAAATACAGTGAATTATTGAATATATGCAAAAACTTAAGAGACGAATAATCCTTAGCATTATACTTTGCAAGTTTAAATTTGTCAGCAAGCCACTGCTTGCTATAACATGATCAATTGCCTAATTTGTTTCTAAATGGACTTGTCATTTGTAAGCATACATTTAAAAACTCGATTATATCGAAAGGTTATATTTAAAAAAGAATGCCATCAATGCCAAGTTAAGAGTTTCCATAATACGGTACGGTCAGACGACGCTACTTTTACAGCGCAGACTTAATGCTGCAGCAGCAAAAGTTTTGTTTGTGTTCATACGCACCGCAAAATTTATGCGCAGCATGACGCTTTTTATGCTGCGGCTACCATGAAAAACTCGAATCAGATATGAGGTTGCAATGCTGTTCAGACAGAACACGCTTGTCCAAGTAGCTGCTGCAGGCATACGTGCAGTATTTTGAAAGATTTCGTAGTTTAGCCTCGATTTTGTTTAACAAATTTAGGGTAAAATATGAATGCAAATGATGAAACAATGGCAACAGTTTGTTTATTGGCTGTTCTCTTAAGACGTCGTCGACAAGTCATCACAAAGAAAAAGAATTGGGAAAACGAATGGAATAGAAAAAGAGAAAGCTTTGGAATTATGAACAATTTGCTTAGAGAATTACGCCAAGTAGAGTAAGTATTTTACAAAAACTTTTTGTGAATGATGGGAAAAGCAATAACTGCTGCTAAGATATTAGCTATCACTTTACGTTATTTGGCTACAGGTAATTAGAATTTTCTTATACATACTATTTAATCCATCTAAAAAGGAAGATGTAGTATAATAATACTCAATCTGTTTATAATTTTTAGGCGACAGCTATAAATCGCTTATGTATTTATTCAGTGTGCCAGCCAACACAATTTCCTTAATTATCTCAGAGGTCTGCCAGGCAGTTTATGATATACTGAAGGACAAACACTTGAAGGTAAAAACAAACTTGAATAGTTTTTTAATAAACAATTTATAAAAAAAAGGTTTATTCAAAATTGAAATAAAATTAACAAACTAATTGAGTATTTAAAAAGTTTAAAAAAAAATAAAAAATATATAAAATCTAGAAAAGACAAGAAAATGAAGTCCAAAATAATGGTATAATAAAATTATCCTGCATACACATTTTTTTGTGTTTCTGGTGGTGAGCTTTGCAAATATATGTAGGATAGACCTGTATTCTTTTGCAAGAATAGTCGATTCGTTTCTGAGCTATCTGATGTATTTTGTGCCGAGGACACTGAAGCAGCAGGTGAGGTATACTGCGATTGATATTCAAAGGTAGATAGATTGTCGTGCTGCATATCCACCAGTCATTTGCAGAATGCTTCTTTGGATGGAACTTTTTAGTTTTACTCGCAAATCTGGAACAATTTTAAGTGAGCGAAGTTTACTTGCCACGTACTCTCCAAATATAGAATGTTCATCTTTGGGATTCGCTTGTTTGTGTTGTTTGTGCGTTACACAATTTTTTATTAACTCAAACTCATTCAGCGTCAGTATATGCGCCGAGAGGTACATTTGATACGGAAAAATAAGATGGATCTATCACACCAGGCAGTTGATGAAACGAGTGTACGGGATTGGAGTCCTTAAAACCTAAAAGCTGTTTCAAAAATGCAAGTCTTTCAGCAAAAAACGTTAGAGAAGCATTTAAAGAATATTTTTGTCATGAAGGTATAGTTTCGTAGCAGTTAAATTGTATATGATGTTAATATTAACTAATACAATACATTTACAGTACACTTGCCATTGAATCAACTGTTTGGCTCTTTCCGGTGTGTCGAAATATAAACTGCATCATTTCAAAATACTCCCACTTTGTTTTATATGTTTCAACTGATTCGCTTCCTGATTTAATACCTTTTATTTTTGTTCTTTCTTTGCTGTATTGAGCTCGTAGTGTATGCAACTTTTTTTTTACCTCTTCATATGCCATGCCAACAACAGCTGCAATCTTCGTAAGAGCTGCACGCCTTTTATTTTGATTGTGGTACTCCGGGCCTTCTACATTCCATACGCATTCATTATCCCCCACGTGCTCTGAAAGCTTTATTATTTGCTCACGTGACCAATTATTAGTTCTTGATGTCATCTGTAATTATATATTTCATATAATTTGTTACTGGAACAAATAAATATACTGGAGCATCCACAAAAATTTTAACACTCACACAACGGAAACATCAAAATTCCTCTACAGGGTGACACCGCTCACCGCCGAACCAAGGAATTTAACATGGGAAATCAGTTATTCTGTTATTCCTGCTCCCCAAATTGAAATATTTTAAAACTAAGGGTACTGCTGGATAGGAAAATTTATTTTACATTATTAAACACAAAACAACTGACAAATTTGTTCACCTTCAATAAATAAATCCGTTAAAAAGCATGACCATTTTTAAGGATTTATATTATAAAGATTATATCAATCTTAAGATTGCCGCCTACTAGTGTGACTGACTTTCTCGGGCAGGTCCATTAGTCAAATTTTAACATTATTAAACAAACTTGCGGTTGTACCCTTGGTTTTAAAATATTTCAATTTGGGAAACAGAATTACAAAATAACCTATTTCCCATGTAAAAATCCCTGTTCGACTGTGAGCCGTATCACCCTGCATATTGATCTGTTTGGTGAATAAGTACCTACGTTCGTTTGCTTCTAGAATATTTGTTGAAACTAAACGTATTTCTAGAGAAAGCAACAAAAACTGCAGACGGAACCGCTGCAAAAGTTTCAACCAAATTAATATTGTTTGCAGCAGCTGCAAAAGTTGAAAATTCCACTCACACGTCACTACTTTTCAGGTTGCGCGCAGTATTGAAATACTGCAGCCAGCCGTGTTACATGTGCTACTTTTGAGGTTGCGTATCGGATTCACACAAAGATTCATTTAAGCTGCCCAACTTTGTATGCTGCATTGTAACTAAAGTAGTTCCGTCCGACCTTACCTATAGGCTTGTTCTTTGATGGTACACTTGATCCGCAAACCTAAGGATAGCGGTTATTCTATGAACAAAAACTCGTCACATTTTTACGCTTTAGACACCGGTGTATGTAACTGAAATAATTCTACTGTACCGACGAGGAACTCTTGCGTCACAAGCTCATTTTGTGTACTCCTTGGAGTTATACAAGTTCGGCCAATAAAATAACGAGGTTGATTTTTTAACGGGATATGTGGCAACCCGGCACCTTTCATAGATGCTCCATCTGTAAACTTAATCCGTATCTAGTAATGTTACAAGCCGCACATCCCTATGAGCTCTGAGTATTGAAAAGTGGTGTAATAAGTGAACACGTGTTTCTGTCGTCCGTCAACGAAATGGAATAGCGAAATATTGCACAACAACATACGATTTTTATAATAAAGTCTCTTTACTTTATTCTCCAAGCTCCCCAGTCAATTCTCAATGGGGATCGGTTTTGCCTTGGTGAACAGTTGCACTTGGTCAGTTGCATTCCTCATACTATGTCAATTCTTGTAAGTTTTTTGATTTACCTGCGGTTATTTTTTCGTCATTAGGTTTTCCGTCTCAAAACTGGTTGGACACGTACCTGCACTTATTTATATTCTGAGCTAGCCTACATAGTTCCCTGAAATTCTCACACAGCATGTGTATTCAGCTCGTTCCCCTTCTATTGTTTTCTAATTTTATGCCCTATTTCACCGAGATTCAGTGAAGGGGATTTAGCAACCTGTGGCTACCAAGATCCCCCAACACTTAGACATTTGCCGAAATAATGGTTTTCCAGAAAATCCTTTCACACACTTAACATTATTCGAGCATATTGCCCAACCAATCCTTGTAGTTACTTATAATAATCATCATGTTTAAGTACAGTTATTTTTTCGTCATTAGTTTATCCATCTTGGGATGGGTTGGATGCGTACCTCCATTGATTTCTATTCTGGGCTAGCCTACACATCTCTCTGAAACCCCTACAGCCTACATCTTTTACTATCTGTGTGCAGTAGTCTAACCTAGGTCTGCCTCTTCTTCTCTTTTTTCCTATCTCTGCTTCTAATATATTCCGCACTATTCCCTCATGCCGTAGTATGTGGCCTATCATCTTATCTCTCCTATTTTTTACCGTTTTCCACATGTTTCTTTCTTCCCCTACCATTTTTAGTACCTCTTCGTTCTTAACTTTGTCTGTCCATGATATCTTCATCATACGTCTGTAGCAACACATTTCAAAGGCTTTTACCTTTTTCCTTTCATAGCCGTACAGTGCTGTGCTCCACACATATGTTTTAAGCAATCTTTTCCTAGTTTCTATGTTTGTGGTCTTTGAGCACAGTAGTTGCTTTTTCTTGTTAAATGTAGCACGACCTTGTGCTAATCTTTGTTTTATATCTTTTGTGCTTTTCCCATCTTGTGTTATTTGGCTTCCTAGGTAGCAGAAATCCTTAACCTCTTGTAAGTTCGTGTTATAAACTTGTATTCTTGTTTTTGATTTATTTTCCCCACCTTTGCATACTAGAACTTTAGTTTTAGTTTTGTTAATTTTCATACCGTATCTCTCTGTTAGAACCGTTTCCATTTCATTAAGAGCAGCTTCTAACTCTTCCTTGCTAGACGCTAATACCGCTATATCATCTGCAAATCTAAGCATATCAATTTTTTGTCCCTGCATAGTAATTCCAAATGTCTTCCTGCATTTGACAGTATTCATTGCCTCTTCTATGTACAAGTTAAAAATCAATGAGGATAGGGCACATCCCTGTCTCACCCTTTTCCTAATGTTTACTTCTCTACGTTCCTGCTCTAATTCTATTACTGCTGTTTGCTCTTTGTATAAGCTATGTACTATTTGTCTATCCCTATAACTCATTCCAATCTTTTTGAGTATTTCAAACATTTTTTTCCAATTTACATTGTCGAATGCTTTTTCCAGATCTACAAACCCTATATACATGCTTTTCTCTTTTTCTATTGTTTTTTTCATTATCACTCTCAGAGCTAAAATAGCCTTCCGTGTTCCCCTGTTTCGCCTAAATCCAAATTGGTCTTCTCCTAGTATTTCTTCGGCCCGTGTTTCCATTCGTCTTTGCAAAATTCTAGTTAATATTTTTGACACGTGTGCTGTCAAACTTATTGTTCGGAAATTTTCACATCTATCCGCGCCTTTCTTTTTTGGCATAGTTACTATGATGCTACGTTTGAAATCTTTGGGTATCTCGCCTGTCTTATACATATAGCTTACAAGTTGGAAGAGACGTTCTTTTACTGCTTGTCCAGCGGCATTTAGAGTTTCTGCTTGCACCTTATCTGTACCCGGCGCCTTACCATTTTTCAGACTCTTTAATGCTAATTCAAACTCGTCTCGAAGTATAGGATATCCCAAGTCATCATTTTCAATGTCTGATTCCTGTTCTAATGCAGTTAGTTCTTCTCCTTCATATAAATTCTCTATATATTCTTGCCATCTACCCACTTTCTCTACGTTTTCTATAATGATGTTTCCTTGTGCGTCCCTTATATTTTTGCTATACGGTTTTATATCCCTAAAATTCATTCTAATTAATTTGTATGCTTCGTCTGTCTTCCTATTTCCATCCTCGTTTGTACCTCTTTGCACTTTTCATCAATCCATTGTTCTTTAGTTTTCCTGTATTTTCGAATAATTTCCAATTTTATGGCTTTGTATCTCTGTTTTCCTGTTTCGTCTGATTTATTTTTGTATTTTCGTCTTTCTTCTATTAAATTCGGGATATCCATTGTTATCCATGGTTTCTTATTTTCTATTTGTGTATACCCCAGAATATCTCTGGCCGCCATGTCTAAGCTGGATTTAATGTTATTCCATTCTGTTTCTACTTCCTTAGCATAAGATATTTTCCCGATATCATTCAGCAATTCATTTGACTTTTTTCGAATCTTTCTTGAATATCTATATCTTTTAGTTTCTCTAAGTCCAAGTGCCTTTTTCCGTTCCTTTTTCAGATTTTTAAATTTAAGTGCGGCCTTCATAATTACGATGTTGTGGTCAGTATCTAAAGAAGTATTAAAGGATTTTATATTAGATAATCTATAGGAACACTGTGGCACGATTTAAATAAAATTAAATAAAAACCCTTAACCACAAAAATATTTAAATTACTAAATACGTATTTCGACCACTATGTGGCCATCATCAGTAGAAAACCTGTAATTAAAAAAAAAAAAACAAACACTTCAGAGGATATTCTCCTCACCACTTAGGCTGAAGTGAACCTTCCCAACCTATAATTTAGAGTTTTGTACAGACAAACTATTAAACTTTAAATTCTTAAATTCATTTGACAGCCATCGTGATAAATAGTAAGTCGGTGAGTTGATACCTGAAACTATTGGTCTCACAAAAAGATTCACAAAATAATAAATCGATGAGACCAATAGTTTCAGGTATCAACTCACCGACTTACTATTTATCACGATAACTGTCAAATGAATTTAAGAATTTAAAGTTTAATAGTTTGTCTGTACAAACTCTTTAGAGTTCATTAATAAAATTAAAAATATCACATTAGAAGAGAATGAAATCTTAATTTCATTTGATGTCAGTTCATTATTCCTAGTGTTCCAATACCACGTACTTTAACATATTTAAAGGATGTTCTTATAGATAGTGATATTGATGATGATAAAGTTGAGGACTATATCAAGCTTGTTTCGCATTGCATGTCCCAGAACTGTTTTCAATTCAACAACAAGATGTACGAACAACATGAAGGCACAGCAATGGAAATAGCTTATCACCTTTCATAGCAAATTTATTTATGTCTCGTTTTGAAACCGAGTTAAAGAAAACTCCAAATACTTTCCAAGAATATGGTTAAGGTACGTGGATGATATTTTGCAGTTTTGACACTTCTAAATCAAATGTTGATGATTTTCTTAAAGAAATGAATTCAAAATTTCAAAGCATAAAATTTACGTATGAACTAGAGAATAATGGACAATTACCCTTTTAGATACATTAGTAATTAGAAATGGTAATAAATTAGAATTTGACATTTATAGAAAAGAAACCAATGTAAATCGCTTTATTTTGTCTTCCTCTAATCATAGCATACAACATAAGTTGGCTTCATTTAACTTTTTAATTAATAGATTATTGAATTTCCCTTTAAATAAAAACAGATTTAATAAAGAAAATGCTCTTATTAAACAAATAGCGAATTACAATGGTTTCTCTTCTGATATTATAGATAATATTTTTAGAAAGTGTAAAAATAGGATCATCATCCGTAAATCAACGACTTTGCAATCAACCACCTCTAACGATAATGTTAAATATGTTAAACTTCCGTTTCACAAAACCACAAAGGGTCTTGATAAAATATTCAAACAGTGTAATTTCAAAATTGCTTTCACTAATACTAATAAAATTAAAGATTTGCTAGGTAATCCAAAAGACAAAGGGGAAAAATTGCAAAAGTCGGGGATTTATGAAATTAGTTGTGCAGGGCCAGGGTGTTTTCAAAAATATATTGGTCAGACCAAGAGGAATATAACAACAAGATTTAAAGAACACATTGCTCACTTCAAATATGGTAAATATGAAAGGTCTCAGGTCGCCAAACATATATTTGAAACCAGCCACCCCGTTAAACTAGAAAATGTTAAATTGTTAAAAGCGGTACCAACGTTTTCCTCCTTAAATGCCTATGAATCAATTAAAATTGTTAAACATAAAGGACCCCTCTTAAACACCGATAAAGGGCCAATAGAGTCATCTGCTTTGCTTTCCCTATTGGTCAACAACCAATGAGAAAGCAAGATTAAACTGGTTCCGCTTCAGTAGGTTTAGAATTAGTATAAATTAATTAGATTTAAGTTATAATGTCACAATTCACTTGTTTGTTGTTGAGAACACTAGCCTGCGGGTGAGGAGAATATCCTCGATAGTGTTTAAAGCAACAATATAGTAAATTATAGGTTGGGAAGGTTCACTTCAGCCTAAGTGGTGAGGAGAATATCCTCTGAAGTGTTCCAGAACAACAGCTTTTTTTTTTTTTTAATTACAGGTTTTCTACTGATGATGGCCACATAGTGGTCGAAATACGTATTTAGTAATTTAAATATTTTTGTGGTTAAGGGTTTTTATTTAATTTTATTTATATTAGATGATTGGGCACATGGTAAAATGGTTCCATTTGCTGAAAAAATAAACATTTACGTCTGTTATAAAACGTGTTTCAAATATCAAGTAGTTGACGGCAAAATGGTAAAAACTACAGAAAACAACTTATCCACACCATTACAGGAGGAATCTGATACAAAAATCATTTTTCATACTTCTAAAGTGGAACCAAACATAAATGCTGTTGTCAGATGTTCGGATGCCGACTTTCTAGTCATCATGTTAAGGAACATACAAAATTTAAACACAATTGTTAAAGTTTGGTTAAGAGTTTGAGCAGGTAACTCTGAAAGATTCATTAACGTTTCGAAACTGCATGAGGCTTTAGGGGAAAAACTGTGACTCGCGTTACCATCGTTTCACGTCTTTACACGGTACAACTTCAACCCGTCGTTCTACCTCAAAGGCAAAAAGCGACCGTTTACCTTATTGCAGAAATCCGAAAGGTTTATGGATGCTCTTGGAAAATTATCAGATGTTCCAGAATGCGACATAAATAGTATATCTTCAACTATAGAAGAATTTGTGAGTATTATGTACGGATATAACACCACGAATTCAAATAACGCTCGAGTAGCCTTGTTATGAAAACATATAAAGCTAAAGATGTAAAACAGATTAAAACTAAACACCAAAGACTTTGACGGGGGCGCATTGCCACTATGCAAGTTGGAATTGCAGCAACAAATTAACAAGGCCGCTTACGTCAGTTGCTTATGGAGGCATGCATACTTCAAGTGTCCAACGCAACTTTCACTGTTGCAGTATGGCTGGGAAAAAATTGACCAAACCTTTCAATTTACATGGTTCGTAAGCGACCAGTTACCAAGATCGACCAGTGACGTCATAGTAGGACAAAACACCAATGAAATAGGTGATAAAATTATGCTAGTTTAGTTAAATAATCATATCTTCTATCATGTAGATACCTTTACATGTGATTTTCCAATGCTCCACCCGAAGGTACTACATTGGCCAGGAAGCGATCTTTTTTTACCTGGAAAATTTGGAATTTTGCCGAACCCTTGCTGTTCAAAGCAAGGTAGGGATCTTTAACGTGCGTGACAACACTCACACACGGGACCTCCATTTTACCTCTCATTCGAACGAGGGTGTATTTTTGTGAAAAATGCTCGCCTAACATTTTTCAAGCGGACCGATGGTACCAAAAATGGAGAGGATGTCGAAGAAGATGACTTCAATATGTCGGCCGACAAATCTACCGAGGACTCAGACGAAGACTTCCTTAACTAATTAAATTGTATTATAGACTTAGTGTTCTTTCGTTAGGGTAGAATGGTTTACAAGTTAAGTAAACAATTTCTTATTACAAAAATTCGATCCTTTCAACTGAAGACAAAGTGTAACAACCCGATTTTCAATCGCCTTGTTAAGCACAAATTTTATCATTATTTTTATATAATGTTACGCTACTGCGTACCAATACTTATAGTATTAATAGTTGACACAATTTAATTATTACTTGTATATTTCACGAACCGTGGTTGAATTATTATATGTACGGGTTACAAAGCCTGCATAGACCGTGGTGGAATAATCTCATACAAGCGAATGCTTCTATATTTTAAAAAACTTTCGTTTTACATCTACGGTACCTGGGATCGCATAATATTTACAATACAATGTATTGAGAGGGTTTAGTTTCTGGTATTTAAACATATGGTGCGGCCGCAGGGCCGGACGAATTCATTGGGGTTTTGCAGGAATGTGGGCAGATGTAAAGAAACGGCAATGATTCCGGGCTTTTTGATGTGTGTCTTTGGGTGAAGACGTGTTTGAGTGTTGCTTAGAACACGTAAGTATTTATTTTGTTTGAAAGGACATTTATTTTAATAATGCAAGTAACCCTTTGCTATAAATTTCATTTTGATACTACATCGATTTATGTAGACCATTATTGAATTGTAAGGAAAGACTGATTTAATTTTGTGATGGCTGTTTCATCATTCGGTTATAGCACCTGTTACATTTATATGAATTGAACAAAGCAACCCTCGTTAATTAATTTTACATAGACGCTAACGACGGGGTGCGGGAGCTGTTGTTGCGATCTATAGGCCGGTCTGCTTTTGTGGTGAGTTATATTGACAGTAAATTACGTCGCGTGTTCCGGAAATAATCAGTGAAGAGAGCATGCGGTATTAACCCCTGGAAACTTTGATTTAATTTGTACATACGGATACCGTGTTGAAAGGACGGTATTGCATAGTTGTGTTTCATAGTGCTTTTGTTAAATTAATTAAAGGTATTAAGTTAATCATAGTTAGGCTAGGATTAGGTATATGTGACGACGTGCACGTCCCTAGATAACAATTAGGTTAGATAGAGTTACGTTATTTTATGTCGGAATAGTGGGCCCTGTAGGCCTTATTGCCTTTCGAGTTCCAGACTGTTTATTTATTTGTTTATATATGCTTTTCCTGACAGTCGATGGTATAATAAAATGTTATTGCTTTTTCTAAACTACGAAGTTTATTTCATGATTACTTTTATTAGGTATCAGTGCTTTTCCGCTGATTGGCGCCCATGTTTATTATAAATTGTTAATATATGTATTGATGATTTTTATTCATATCGCATAATTGGTAAGTACAAGCAAGGTTTTAGTTATGAGTTTGAACCACGACCTACGCCGCTGAGTTTAGTCTGCCTGGCCTTAATTAACCGTCTTGACTGGTCTTTACAGACCCTCGACGGACGGTTGATTAGGTAAATATTATACTAGCGCCCAACGCTTGGGGCTCGAATTTTGTATCGTTTTTACGTTGCTCAATTTTTCAAACATAATTGTACTAACGCAGACACTTTTGAATTGTTGTGCAGAAGCATTTGCTTTTACTTGCCAAGTTGAATGTACATTATAATTTTTTTGTGGAGTTAACATATGCGTGTATTTTGAATTTATTGAACTGATATTATTATTGAAAATGTTTATAGTAGAGTCTTTAAAAGCTGACGAGCTGAGTCACGAATTATTAATTCGAAATTCAGATCCTTATGATAAAACTGTTGATGTTAAAAGAAAATTATTACGTTCCAAACTTGCATTAGAAAAATGGATGTTTCAATTTTTCTAACTACGAAAAATTCAAATTAATCAAAAGACGAATTAAATTGTTTAGAACAAAAAATTAATGAATTGGAATCCTTGCTTCATTCTTATAAAATTACTCCTAAGAAAAATGAATATTTACGGTTGCATACCAGACTTTCACACGTCTATCGAAGGTTAACATACACAACTTTCAATGAAGAATATTCTTCATTTCATTCACAAATATTTTCTCGTTGTATTAAGTCTATTGAAATGTTAGAGCAAGTCCATGAAGAACAAGAATTTAATTCTAACTTTACGTATTTTTCTTTAGGTGTTAATCGCGACTCTACTCATGTTCCTACCGGAAAAGACCTACCTTCTACGTCCAACATTGTCACCCACACTGAGCCTTCAGTTGGTATTTCAACTAAGGACCTTAGTACCTTAATTGACTCGCTTAATAGAACTCGTTCAGCGGTTCCGATTTATAAATGGGGTCTCCAGTTTACGGGTGATCCGAAAAATATTTCTGTTTTATCTTTCATTCAACGTTGCAATGAGCTTGAGGTTGCTCGGAAGGTTTCTTCTGAAGATTTATTCGAAGGAGCCATTGACCTATTTTCTGATTCGGCTCTGGCTTGGTTTAGAGCCACCCGTTCCTCTGTTCATTCCTGGGATGAATTAATTTACAAACTTAAACAAGACTTTCTCCCCGAGGACTACAATGAAAATTAATTGGCCGACATAAAGGCGCGAAAACAAAAAATTGAAGAGTCCCCTATTGTTTATATTTCTACCATGGTAAATTTATTTGCTCAATTGGATGAAGCTATTGCAAACTCCGAACAACTGAAAATTATTAAAAGAAATTTGCAATCTTTTTATGCCACTCAATTGGCTTTGATTAAGGTTACGGACATTTCACACCTAATCTCTTTATGTAAAACCTTGGAAGGTATTAAATTACGACATGCACCTGTCGAGGAGCTTCCCACTTCCAACAGATTGCCATTCAGTCCAAATCCTAGGGTCCTTGTTTCACCTACTACAAAAATATAGTAGCAAGAACTGATATTTCTAATTTCTCAAAAACGAATACTGCCAAGTCTACTACAATTTGTTTCAACTGCAAAAAATTAGGTCATTCATTTCATACCTGTGCCGAAAAGCGCGCATTATTTTGTTATTTGTGCGGACAACACGATGTTACTTCATTGGATTGTCCAAAATGCTCCCAGAAGTCAAAAAACTAGTTTCGAAGAGTCATTTCGTTAGCCGATGTACCTCTTCACCAAAATTTGCGCTGGCTGACAAAAGATTTGGCCCGATTGGCTTCAAAAGTCAAAAATTTTTACAAACTACTAAAATTTCTTCTAATTTCTATAATTCTGAAAGAGATTCCAGACCTCATATCGCTGTTAAAATTTTTAACGATAATTTAGTTGCTCTATTGGATTCTGGCGCAACGACCACGATATTAGGGAAATCGGGAATATTTTTAATTGACAAATACGATTTAAAATTAAATCGTAACGATGAGTTTTCGTCACTCTCTACGGCTGATGGTACTTCACAGTCTATTCTTGGTAAGATTACTTTGCCACTTTGTGTTAATGGTCTCACTCATGAATTATCAATTTTGGTTTCTGTTACAATTGAGAATGCCCTTACCCTTGGGGTAGATTTTTGCCAATTATTTGAAATAAAAGTAGATTTTTCGACAAAAGAATTTTTTGCTTGTTCTTCTGAAATTGATACTTTTCATATGATTAAATGTGCTGATGAATTGGATGAAGGTCAAAAATCCGAATTGACTCGTATTATTTCCTTATTTAACTTACTTGATCGTCCAGAATTGGGTCGAACTGATAAAGTCACTCATACTATTATTACTGGCGAGGTTATTCCAATTAAACAACGTTATTATCCTTTATCACCTGCCATGCTAGCACATGCAAATAAAGAGATTGATGAGATGCTGGCTCAAGGCATTATTAGCCCGAGTTCTAGTCCTTGGAATTCGCCGATGCTGTTGGTTAAGAAGAAGTCGGGAGAATTTCGTGTTTGCTTTGATGCAAAAAAATTGAATTCTGTAACAAAAAAAGATGCGTATCCTCTTCCATTTTTAAATGACATACTTGATAGGTTTCGCAACACCAGGTACTTAACCTCTATTGATTTAAAGAAAGCTTTTTGGCAAATACCTTTAGACGCGGAGAGTAGAGAAAAGACTGCCTTTACAGTTCCTCGCCGAGGTTTATTCGAGTATAATGTTATGGCTATGGGTTTAACCAACGCGCCTAGTACGCTTCAGCGGCTCATGGAGACTATTTTTGGCCATTCCTTGTCGCAAAATGTTTTTGTTTATTTAGATGATATTATTGTCGTATCGAGTACTTTTAAAGAACATATTGAAATTTTAGAGAAAGTTTACAAAAGACTTAGAGATGCAAATTTTACCATTAATCTTTCAAAATGTGAATTTTGTAAACCCAAGTTATTATATTTGGGTTATGTTGTTGATAAAGACGGTCTTCATACCGATCCTTCTAAGATAGATGCTATAGTCAATTTTCCGCTACCTAAGACAGCCACAGAAATTAAACGTTTTACTGGAATGTGTTCGTGGTATCGTCGATTCATCAATGATTTTTCCACAATTTTGGCTACGATTAATGACCTATTAAAAAGCAAAAGGAGGTCTCAATCTATTACCTGGAATGAAGAAGCTCTTAAATCCTTTGCAAAATTAAAAGCTTGTCTTGGCCAGGCTCCCATTTTGGCTAGCCCTGACTTTACTAAGCATTTCTACTTACAATGTGATGCGTCGAATTATGGTGTTGGAGTTGTGCTGACTCAAGGTGAGGGCGACAACGAAAGGTAATTGCTTACGCATCTCGTGCTCTTAATAAGGCTGAGAAAAATTACTCGGTGACAGAAAGGGAATTGTTAGCTGTCATTTTGGCATTCAGAAATTTAGGCCTTACATAGAAGGCACACACTTCAAGGTTATTACCGATCATCATTCTTTGATCTGGCTTAATAGCTTAAAAGATCCTTCAGGTCGATTAGCGCGTTGGAGCGTTAAGCTTCAGCAGTTTGATTATGAGGTGATTCATAGGAAGGGTAAACTACATGTTGTACCTGATGCTCTTTCCAGAGCCCCTGTTGAAATTAATTCTTTAAAATTTTCTTCTGACAATATCGATGACTGGTACAAAAAGATGCTATCAGAAATTTCTAATAAACCTGATTCTTATCCGGATTGGAGAGTTGAAGATGGAAAAATTTATAAATATATTTCTAATAATTTATCAATTGAATCAAATTTGGTGGAATGGAAACTAGTTGTTCCAAAGTCAAGTCGTAATGAGATTTTGCAAAAGTGTCACGATGACCCTACCTCGGCTCATTTAGGAGTTTTCAAAACTTATTCAAAGATTAAAGAGTTATATTATTGGCCCAAAATAAAGTCGGACATTTCTAAATATATTCGCAATTGTAAAATTTGTTGTGAAAGCAAATCTGCTCAATTTAATCATTATGGATTTATGGGCCAGGAAAAGCAGATCTCTTTCCCATTTCAATGCCTTTCTAACGATTTAGTTGGTCCTTTTCCTCGTTCAAAACAAGGGAATACAGTTCTTTTAGTCATCTGTGATTGGTTTACCAAATTTACTCTAATCCACCCAATGCGCAATGCCTCTGCACAACGCATCTGTGAATATATTGAAAATTATGTGTTTTTGGTTTACGGGGTTCCACAAATTTGTATGGTGGATAATGGTACCCAATTTAAAAGCGTTTTGTTTTCAAAATTAATGAATACTTATAACGTTCAATCCGTTTGGTTTAACGCAAATTACCATCCGCAGGTAAATTTTGTCGAAAGAGTAAATAAAGTTATTGGAACAGCCATCCGTAGTTATATTAAAGACAGTCATAAGGAATGGGATGTTGAAATCCATAAAATAGGACACGCCCTCCGAAACGCTGTTCACGAATCAACAAAATTTTCACCATCATTTTTGGCTTTTGGCCGTACCGTTCCTATTTCTGGAGATTTTTGGTCGGTTAAAGAATTTCAAAGAGGATGAGTTGTTTTAGAAAATCGAGAACAGTTAGTTCGAGACATGAATGAACTATCTCCAATTTTTAGGGAGGTAAAAAGAAATCTTCATTTGGCGTATGAGCGCAATAACCGTTCATATAATCTAAGACGAAGACCTTTGAAGTTTAATGTTGGTGATCTTGTTTGGAGAAAGAATTTTGTTCTGTCGGATGCTACTAAATCATTTAATAAAAAATTAGCTCCTAAATATTTGGAAGCTAAGATAATTGAGGTTGTTGGTACTACGACTTACCGCTTAGCGACGGTGGATGATAAACCGTTGGGTATTTTTCATGTTAAAGATTTAAAGCCACATTAAATATTTTCCTTATTACCTTTATCCCCAATTCTCAGTTGTTAAGTTGAATTCAAGATGTTGGATTTAAGCCTTGTGCATTCACTAGTATTCACATTTTATTTCTGCTTTTGCTGGTGCAGAGGTTGTTTTGGGCGTTGGTCCATACACTTATTTTTGGATTTCGCCTAGAAGTCTATTTTTTGTATATTTTGTGGGTTATTGGATTTGAGTTTCGTTGGTGTTGGAACTGATCACTCCATTCACTTTCGCTTATTCAAATTCTGTAGTTGCAGTTTAGACTGCGCATTTTATTTAATAGAAGCTTGGCTTCTAAAGTAGATATTTGCCGATTATTAAGTTTTAATACTTAGGAACTTAGCTTCAAGAGTTGGATTTGTAACTATTGTTTCGATAGTTGCTGGAGCTAATAGTTTTTCAAGTTACCTTTAATCACTTAAGTGTGTGAACCATTTTAACTTGTTGGAGATTGCTAGAGCTTTGTTTTGTTTTCTCTTTAACAACAAAAGAATATTCCTATCTTTATTTTCCTATTTCCTCTTACAGTTATTCCTTTTCTTATTGCCTGAGGTTGTAGCAATTCATTTTGTTTTAGAGTTTCGATAATTGGTGTCGGGTGTGGGGTTTAATATTGACTTGGTGACTTTAACGTATTTCAAGTTCAAAATGTGTTTAGTGTGGTTTCCTTACGTTGAGAGGTTAAAGGGTTGAAATTTCTTCCCGCAATTTCAACTTTTGTGGGGGTGGGGGTGTAACAACCCGATTTTCAATCGCCTTGTTAAGCACAAATTTTATCATTATTTTTATATAATGTTACGCTACTGCGTACCAATACTTATAGTATTAATAGTTGACACAATTTAATTATTACTTGTATATTTCACGAACCGTGGTTGAATTATTATATGTACGGGTTACAAAGCCTGCATAGACCGTGGTGGAATAATCTCATACAAGCGAATGATTCTATATTTTAAAAAGTTTTCGTTTTACATCTACGGTACCTGGGATCGCATAATATTTACAATACAATGTATTGAGAGGGTTTAGTTTCTGGTATTTAAACATATGGTGCGGCCGCAGGGCCGGACGAATTCATTGGGGGTTTGCAGGAATGTGGGCAGATGTAAAGAAACGGCAATGATTCCGGGCTTTTTTTTATGTGTGTCTTTGGGTGAAGACGTGTTTGAGTGTTGCTTAGAACACGTAAGTATTTATTTTGTTTGAAAGGACATTTATTTTTAATAATGCAAGTAACCCTTTGCTATAAATTTCATTTTGATACTACATCGATTTATGTAGACCATTATTGAATTGTAAGGAAAGACTGATTTAATTTTGTGATGGCTGTTTCATCATTCGGTTATAGCACCTGTTACATTTATATGAATTGAACAAAGCAACCCTCGTTAATTAATTTTACATAGACGCTAACGACGGGGTGCGGGAGCTGTTGTTGCGATCTATAGGCCGGTCTGCTTTTGTGGTGAGTTATATTGACAGTAAATTACGTCGCGTGTTCCGGAAATAATCAGTGAAGAGAGCATGCGGTATTAACCCTGAAACTTTGATTTAATTTGTACATACGGATACCGTGTTGAAAGGACGGTATTGCATAGTTGTGTTTCATAGTGCTTTTGTTAAATTAATTAAAGGTATTAAGTTAATCATAGTTAGGCTAGGATTAGGTATATGTGACGACGTGCACGTCCCTAGATAACAATTAGGTTAGATAGAGTTACGTTATTTTATGTCGGAATAGTGGGCCCTGTAGGCCTTATTGCCTTTCGAGTTCCAGACTGTTTATTTATTTGTTTATATATGCTTTTCCTGACAGTCGATGGTATAATAAAATGTTATTGCTTTTTCTAAACTACGAAGTTTATTTCATGATTACTTTTATTAGGTATCAGTGCCTTTCCGCTGATTGGCGCCCATGTTTATTATAAATTGTTAATATATGTATTGATGATTTTTATTCATATCGCATAATTGGTAAGTACAAGCAAGGTTTTAGTTATGAGTTTGAACCACGACCTACGCCGCTGAGTTTAGTCTGCCTGGCCTTAATTAACCGTCTTGACTGGTTTTTACAGATCCTCGTCGGACGGTTGATTAGGTAAATATTATAAAAGTCAGGTTAAAATTATATGGTGGTGAAGAAAATATAAGTTCAATATACCAACCTTTAAAAGCAGAAGTAAATAAAACTGTCCTTAACAGATATAAAGTTAACCATAAATCAAACAGTTTTAGAACACGGATTTGTGTCATGTAGCGATTAAGATTATAACTCATTAGCCGTTGCGCGGCACCTCAGCTTTCATCTGTGTATGTTGTGTCCCATTATATTACTTGCAGCAATGACATATTGTGTAGTTTAGGATCTAAGGAGGTTGTAAAAAAACATTCAGCTGGTATGAAATAATTTAAAAATTTTAAATTTTTTACTTGTTCGAACGCTTGGCAGCAGTATATTGTCCCGCCAAATAATCTGCAGGACATGATTTTTTTGCCTTCTTAAGATGACATCAATTAGTTGAAGCACGTTCCAAACGGTATGATATCGGAAATGGTTACTATTTTTTTATATGTTAGCGGCTTATTCGCCACCCGCTGTCCCGCTATCCGATTTGCAGCAAGGCATTTACATAATTGGGGCTATTGAAATTATTGAAAAATCACAAGTCAACTGGTATGAAATATGTCATTCAAAAGTGTCAGCAACTCCCGGACTATTAATTGTTACTAGAAGTATTTGTACATTAGAATATAATTATATAATTGATTGGTGAGCGGGCTACAAGAGGTCTTCTAAGCTATAAGTATATGACGTAATAGATGATATAAAATGATGCTAGGCTGCTGCTTTGGTGGTAATAAAATCTTGCAATAAAATAGTAAAACTGAAACGGGTTGATTTTAGTAAGTAATAAAAACCACTGTCTGCACATAAGGACAAAATTCTTAAAAACTGAATATCGTGTTTTATTAAAGGAACAAAGTCGACCATGACTACACTATATTAAACAAATCTGTGAACGTGTGCCGAAATATTCATTTATTATGCATACAAGTAGAGACAATTTGACACTAAACTAATATCCCTAACCAAATATAATTATGCTGCATTACCCATTTCTCATAAAAATACGTTATTTTTTAGTTATCTTGTAAATAGCTATAGGTTCCAGTATATAATTTAATTACTCTGAAGTTTACTTCACTTATATCAATCCCAGCCAGCATGAAGCGTAACAATCTGTTTACAACTAAGTATAAGGTGCCAATGCTATCAAGGGCAAAAGTATCCGGCCAATTTATAGTTTCTCTACTTTTGTCAACTAATTCAAAATTTTCCAAAGGAGTTGATGTATTCCATTTTGCAACCGCATCCAGTGGAAGCATACCATAATAGATATTACCTATGTTATCACAAATCATTCCGCCAGCCTGTGTTTTTTTGTTCCCATGTGAAGTAATATACCTGCTTACGTTTTGAGTCGAATAATACGGATCTTTCAAATACAAGGTACTTATTGAATATATCGTATAACTACTGACTATTGAATAATAAAATGTTTTATAATTTTTCAAACGATCTTTTGGAGATAATGCAACACCATTGATATTGTCATTGTTTTTTTTAACCACTCCATCAGCTGCAAATTGTGATAACTCTATTTCGCCGTACATTGTTTTATCCCTAACTTTCCATGCTCCATTCAATACTCTGTTATAAACCAATATTCCAGGATCGACTGTCGTAGCATCTGATATATATGCAAAGTCATCGTCTACAACGATATCGTTAAGGAAGCAACCATGGGCGTGAGGACAAAGATTGTCAGGAACTACAAACTCTTGAACGATTTTACCCTTGTTGTTTAAATCTAATAAAATAATCTTAGGGGGACACTTGGTGTTATTATCGATTCTTCTCGCATCAAGGGCCCACATGATTCCTTTGTTGTCAATCTCCATACTTTGAACATTTTGTAATGTTTTGCAATTTTCTCCTGTATTCATCAACCAATTCGGATACGGAGCTAGAAGCGGATTTACTTTGTTTTCGTTTAGCGGAATAGAAACAAGAGTTACTCGAGCTGATTTTTTTATTCTGGGGAGAGATAAATATATTACATCTTTATAGATTTTAATTCCTGCGATGGCATCTTCCCCTACAACATACTTTTCAAATGCTTTCTTTCTTTCTGGTAATTCAAACGAATCCCATGTATAATTTATGTAATTCCACTGAAAGACGGTATTAAATTTTTCGTTTTCAGAAAGCACACTATTAACTGAGATTGTTAGAAAACAGACGGCTACAATGTTACAGAATATCATGTTGAATTCACCAATATCGCAAAACGACTAAGTAGACATATAATTAGTATAATTAATTATGCGGATATGCAGATTCAATGTAGTTTATAATAAAACAGGTATTAAAAATTATAATATGGGTGAGTATTTTGTTAGTCTGACCTTCAAAACTATTGATTGCAAATTAAATTGAAAGTAATCTAACAAGAATTTATGTATAATAAATATAAGGTGGAAAAAATCTCATTCAGGTATGGCAAACATTCAATTCTGACGTAAATTTGTTGAAATGTATCTATCCATTTATACGCTAAACAGGAACCACAATTGTAATTAATTCAAATCAATTATATATATATATATATATATATATATTGCTGTGAATCCACCAAAATCCGGGAACTACGGTTTTCGAATCGAGCCCCACAGATTGTGCGTCAAGAATGTTGTGAAATGTACAAAAAGCTATTAACTTAACTGGTCCGTTGACTTTCTTCTGTTAATCGCCTCTTTACTCTTTTCCGCCTCGGCTGCTCACCTAGTTAAACCTTCATCCTCATTCATAAAAAAAAGCAAACACATTCCTACCACAAACATCAACGTTAACTCTATTTACATCAATATTCACAATACATTAAAATTTCAAAATTAAAAATTCAGCATAAATTTCAGTATCAGAAAATTTCAAGATTTAAGTTTGTTATCATTTTAATGTGCATCCAAAATTAAAGTCCTTGTAGGATGCCTCCTAATTAATATAACAATATATGCAGATCTGAGTCTGAGTACAAAGGGAGCATCTACCACCCCTTTACGTTAATTAACCAGGTTCGTCTAATTGAGCTCAAAGACATACCCCAAATTTTCATCAAGAACATAAATACTAAATACTCCTTTCGACTTAAACAAGAAAATTTCACCTTAAAATTAAAAATTTGTTGTTAGTACAACTTCATTACTGTCCATTTTAAGTAAATAAATTATAAAGTTATTCAACACACACGAAAACATCAAAGTTCAAACAAAATAGTATAATTTACCTGAAGGTTACTGCACTCGTAGCTTCAATGTACATCGTCCCTTTAGTTAATCACACCATTCCAACTGGGTTATATTTACGGCTTCTGATTCTCAACGCTTTTAAATTTTTCTCCACCACCATTCATCTAAAGTTGTTTCAGGGCTTTTCCGGAACTCATCTGTGTATATCTGACCCTTGTTTTGTGGATCCAGACACGTTTATGAACCATTTAATTATTAACACCCCCGAAAAATAGCAAAGAAATTCATGCTTCTTTCACCAATATACGCCAAAACTGCCTACTTTTGTGTATTCATTTGTCGTTGCAAATTTTGACTAATTAGTACAGTGATACTAACTTTATTACCTTTTATCTTCTTTTCTAAGTGCACTAAAGTACACTCATTGTAGCACGTAAAGAACAAACTGTTTTTAAATCACCAAAATATACGAGCAAACTGTTTAAATTATTTTATCAAAATCGGAACACTAAAAAGCACTGTTTAACGCATTGAATCAATTCGAAAATCTAAGAGAGTTTGTTCATATTAACCTGGGTATATATAGAGGTTAGCCTGTCTGTCGGTCTGGTCCCCAAAACGGACAATTCTTCAGAATTTCGCATGCTAGGTTCCCATTCCGCAGCCCGGCATGCGATTTTTACGAAATTTGCACTCGCCCCAGTTAAATCTCAGAAATTTCGACACGGCTCGCAACGTTTGGAAATAACTAATTAAATTTTATACAGAAATGTTATTTTTACCTCTCAAGTTTGCCTTTTACTTTCAACCAATCGCAACCCAGTGACGTTGCTCCACTCACGCCTTTTACTATATGTGTCTCCGTCTTGCGCATATTATCTGTCTCTATCTACCCTGTTCTTATTGGTGCAAATTGATATTCTTTATTATCGATTATTTCAGTCCATGTTGACTGTGAAATAACCCACCTTTAGCATTTCCAGTAACTATTAAGCTACGGTTTCTCCAAGATTCTCTATAACCATTTGTTATCTGCCACATTTACGCAGAATGAGCCTTTTAAAAATACGCAGGTGTTCAAACATAATACTTCTAAATAACACTTCTACGATTTGCATTTTATTGGGTTTTTACAAGTTTTTATAGATATTATATGTTACTAATAGTTCAATTAACTCCAATTAAAATAATACCCTTTAATTTTTAGTGACTCCTAATCAAATATTAATTATTATCTGTACATTTTGTTTAATACCGGTTACTTAAAATTGAGTTAATTAATATAAATTTTGCACGTAATTTTCTATTTGTTTCTTTACTAGGAATAATTAAATTACACGCAGAGCTTTCTAATACTGCTTCCTTTTTTTTTATAGCAAGCGTCTTGTACATAATTTAGCTCCCTTATTTTTAATGAAACGAATGAATTTTTATGCTTCACGGTTTTTTTTTAATAACGCGTACCTTTTCCCAAAGCTTCTACACGGTGATTAAAATTATTTGATGTGATTATTTAATTTTCTACCCTGGTCTAAATATGAGTATTTTCCCCCTATTTGAATACAAATAATCCCACTTATTCGAATTCAAATATAAAACATTGAAATCGCAAACAAAATTTACAAAAAAAATTGTCTATCTCTCTCTACCCTTATCTATCTATCTTACCTAACTTATATCCAATCCAAAAAAAAAATATTTACACCTATCCTATATCCCTATCCTATTCCTAACTCTCACCTAATTTTATAAACTGAAATTATCACTAACTTCATCCTACTTACCTATCCTATTCTTAACTTTTAACTAATCTTCACTATACTTTACTTCCCCCCTACCTAATCCTATATGCCTATCCTACTCTTACTCTATTCCTAACTCTCCAATAATCTTATATGAAATATCTATACTTAACCTATCTTATTTTCTTCCTACATTTAATCTTTGTTCTCATCCTAAACACCTATTTCTAACTATTTCCCATATTTATCCTATACTTAGCTTTATTTTCTATATCTATACTAAAATTCACCTATCTCTATCCTTTGTTCATTAAGTTATTTAAATCTAACTCTCTTCTTGACCCTCCAAGTCTTTCTTCTCACCATCCTAATACTCTTCATCCCTATTTCTCCCCCTTCTATATCTATACTTATTTTCCCTGTTATCTCACATACAATAAACTTATCATCCCTATTATCCTGACCTTAAATATTGCTTCTTCTTTAGTCCCTACACTTGTCTGTTTCTTACTCATTATTATTTCCTTTTCTGCCGACAAACCAAACGATACTACTTTAAAATTATCGATTTTTCTCTCTACGTAAATTCCTATGTACCTTCTAGATTCCCTGTGTAATGGAATCAGCCAGAATGAATTCCTTAAATCTACTTTATTAAAAACAAACTTGCCATTTAACCTCGTCAAAAATGTGTCCATGGATGTTGGACAATGGAATTGCGGTTTGGTCCGTTGATTAATTTTTCGTGCATCTTTAATTAATTCTGCCTTCACTTGCTCCCGATATGCTGCTGTTGCTTCTACCCCCACTAATTCTGCATGTTTTTGTAATAAAGCTTGAACCTCTACTCTCCTATCCTCTGGACATCTTACTGTGTTGATCTGTCTTTCCCTATTATCCCGAGGTCGTCCACTACTTACGTCGTCGTACCTCTGCAGGTATTCTAAAAACATTTCTCTGTCCAGTATGTTCTGTAGTGCTACGTGTTGTCTTACTTCTACCTCGAAGTGTCGTGATAAATACTTGATAATTTGTCGGTCCGTCAGTGGTGGGTTCAGTTGCTTTGCTATGCTATACTTGCGTATAGCATATTGCTCCTACTTCCTGAAAATTCTCCCTTAAATTTCCTGTGATTAAGTCGTCTCGTACCTGGTCTTGTCTGTGGTCACTCCAGTAGTGCTTTAAAATCTGTCTTCAAAGTCCGTGTAGGTGTCTATGTCCTGTCCTACTAAATTGTACCATGCTTCCGCGTTGTCTTTCAATAAAGCCTTTATCGTATTCAGTTTAGTCTGTTCGTCAAATAAATTTCCCACTAGATTTCTTACACTATTAATAAAAATTTGTGGATTTACCCTGTTATCGCCTTAAAACTTCATGTGTTGGTCCAATGATACTCCACCTGTATAAAATCTGGGAACCATCCCCGTTAAATTTGATATGTTGTATTTGATACTACTAACTTCGCGTTCTACCCTGCCTAACTGATCCCTACATGAGTCCGTCACTTCAGTCATTTTTATATTAATCTCTTCTTCACAAAAAATGCGTACTTCGGACCTTAAATGTCCCATTTCCTGTCGAAGACCTGTAATATCACGCTCATTTTTTTCAACCCTATTTTCTACTTCCCCCAGTTTCACGGTAAGACTATCTTTAAATTCTGTAAATTCTTTAGTATTTTGTTCAATTTTCCCGCTTATCTGCTCTAATTTTTGGTTGGACTCCTCCCTGGCTAATCGCATTTCCTCTAACATCCTCATCATTAACTGATTTCCTTGATCCCCTGATTCCGTCCTCGACTGATCTCTACTGCCTCCAGCTTCTTCCATTTTCGAATTTTTCCCACACAATGCACTATCGTCACTTCCAATTTCCACTCCTTGACTCCTTAACCACTCCTTTCTCTGCATACGTTCTAATCACTCACACACACTCTAAAATACTCTTAAATTTATACAGAAACAGAAACTCTCTCTCTCAGATCGCCAGTTTCCTGGAATAAAATCACAAAAATTTTATTTGGGACTCGAGCCTCACTTTTGGGTCGCCAAGAATGCTGTGATCCATGTATTAGAATCGAGCCTCACGAATTGGGCATCAAGAATGCTGTGAAACCACCAAAATCCGGGAACTACGGTTTTCGAATCGAGCCCCACAGATTGTGCGTCAAAGAATGCTGTGAAACCTACAAAAAGCTATTAACTTAACTGGTCCGTTGACTTTCTTCTGTTCATCGCCTCGGCTGCTCCCCTAGATAAACCTTCATCCTCATTCATAAAAAAAAAAAACACATTCCTACCACAAACATCAACGTTAACTCTATTTACATCAATATTCACAATACATTAAAATTTCAAAATTAAAAATTCAGCATAAATTTCAGTATCAGAAAATTTCAAGATTTAAGTTTGTTATCATTTTAATGTGCATCCAAAATTAAAGTCCTTGTAGGATGCCTCCTAATTAATATAACAATATATGCAGACCTGAGTCTGAGTACAAAGGGAGCATCTACCACCCCTTTACGTTAATTAACCAGGTTCGTCTAATTGAGCTCAAAGACATACCCCAAATTTTCATCAAGAACATAAATACTAAATACTCCTTTCGACTTAAACAAGAAAATTTCACCTTAAAATTAAAAATTTGTTGTTAGTACAACTTCATTACTGTCCATTTTAAGTAAATAAATTATAAAGTTATTCAACACACACGAAAACATCAAAGTTCAAACAAAATAGTATAATTTACCTGAAGGTTACTGCACTCGTAGCTTCAATGTACATCGTCCCTTTAGTTAATCACACCATTCCAACTGGGTTATATTTACGGCTTCTGATTCTCAACGCTTTTAAATTTTTCTCCACCACCATTCATCTAAAGTTGTTTCAGGGCTTTTCCGGAACTCATCTGTGTATATCTGACCCTTGTTTTGTGGATCCAGACACGTTTATGAACCATTTAATTATTAACACCCCCGAAAAATAGCAAAGAAATTCATGCTTCTTTCACCAATATACGCCAAAACTGCCTACTTTTGTGTATTCATTTGTCGTTGCAAATTTTGACTAATTAGTACAGTGATACTAACTTTATTACCTTTTATCTTCTTTTCTAAGTGCACTAAAGTACACTCATTGTAGCACGTAAAGAACAAACTGTTTTTAAATCACCAAAATATACGAGCAAACTGTTTAAATTATTTTATCAAAATCGGAACACTAAAAAGCACTGTTTAACGCATTGAATCAATTCGAAAATCTAAGAGAGCTTGTTCATATTAACCTGGGTATATATAGAGGTTAGCCTGTCTGTCGGTCTGGTCCCCAAAACGGACAATTCTTCAGAATTTCGCATGCTAGGTTCCCATTCCGCAGCCCGGCATGCGATTTTTACGAAATTTGCACTCGCCCCAGTTAAATCTCAGAAATTTCGACACGGCTCGCAACGTTTGGAAATAACTAATTAAATTTTATACAGAAATGTTATTTTTACCTCTCAAGTTTGCCTTTTACTTTCAACCAATCGCAACCCAGTGACGTTGCTCCACTCACGCCTTTTACTATATTGTGTCTCCGTCTTGCGCATATTATCTGTCTCTATCTACCCTGTTCTTATTGGTGCAAATTGATATTCTTTATTATCGATTAGTTCAGTCCATGTGGACTGTGAAATAACCCACCTTTAGCATTTCCAGTAACTATTAAGCTACGGTTTCTCCAAGATTCTCTATAACCATTTGTTATCTGCCACTTTTACGCAGAATGAGCCTTTTAAAAATACGCAGGTGTTCAAACATAATACTTCTAAATAACACTTCTACGATTTGCATTTTATTGGGTTTTACAAGTTTTATAGATATTATATGTTACTAATGGTTCAATTAACTCCAATTAAAATAATACCCTTTAATTTTTAGTGACTCCTAATCAAATATTAATTATTATCTGTACATTTTGTTTAATACCGGTTACTTAAAATTGAGTTAATTAATATAAATTATGCACGTAATTTTCTATTTGTTTCTTTACTAGGAATAATTAAATTACACGCAGAGCTTTTTAATACTGTTTCCTTTTTTTTTTATAGCAAGCGTCTTGTACATAATTTAGCTCCCTTATTTTTAATGAAACGAGTGAATTTTTATGCTTCACGGTTTTTTTTTAATAACGCGAGTTAAAGTTCGGGCCTTTGGAGCTGGTTTTTTAAAAAAGCTTTTGACTTTAACACATTTATTTTACTTTGAAACAGATGAACTTGTACATAATACTAAAATTAATTATTGACTAGTGAGTAGCTTGAACAACGAAGTATGGAGTTCGAAGACTGACTGCCGGGCATTGAGCTCCCGGGCCTTTTATAATAACCTGCCCTCCACACGGCTGTGGGAACTTGCAGATCTCATGTCTGCGTTTCTCTTAATCGTACACTTTATTACAATGTAACAACTTAATTCTAAGTAATTGCGGTCTGTTGACCGCCTGTGACCTGCCACCTGCAGTATCACTGCCCTCACGGATGCAAAGTTGCATTCCGTTCTCATGAACTGTCGATAACCTCTCTGGGTTATCCTTGTGTTACAATGTTGCATTGAACTTATACTTTTACTTAATAATTTCTAATAATTCATATTAGATTCAATACATCAATATATATAGGTAATTGGGGATACATAACTCCTCCACCGTAAATGAAAAATTAAGGGTTTTCTTAATTTTAAATACATAAAATACATTATTTAAATTCATTTAAAATTCATTGTTTCTAATGGTATGCTTATTGTTTCCTTTTTTCTCTTTGTTTCCTTAAATCTAGAACTGTTTCCTTCATTCTTATATCTAAGGTACATTTTGTATAATACATACATGATTACAAAAATTATTAAAATGATCAATACAATTGTCCAAACACTTATATTATTATAATGTAACTTTGGCGTTTTGATTTCACTTAATTGTTCTTTATAACTTTCCACTAATTTCACGGCGTGGTTGAGATCGTCTAAGTCTAGATGCTCTAGCTTCATAGGTTTCTTAATTATTTCTTCGTCTTCTTGTTGTATCTTGAACTGTAGTTCCGGTAGGTTTGCAAGTTTCTTTGTTGCTATGGGATCTTGATAAACTCTGATAACTTCATCTTTCAATTTCACATAACAGTCTTCTTTGAGGGTAATTAGTTTGCTTCCGATTAATGCTTGGTTATTTTCATCTTGGTTGCAGTGGATGGTTGCTATTACTTCTGTTGGGAAAATGGCTATCCATTTGTTATCTGTAACTTTTTGAATTTTCATATTAGTTATTTGCACTTGTTTGGTTTCACAGTTTTCGTAATGATTTGAGAATTTTAATAGTTGTACTTCACAAGGGCTGTCTTCTTGAATGGTTGTTGTCGTCATCGATTGACATAAATATTGGTTTGGTGTTACTTCAGTACATTTTTCGTTTGTATAACCATATCTCAGTTCATTTAGGGATAGGAATTTGGTTTTGGGTATGATTACTTGGTATGTGCTAGTAACCTTTGTTGGAAAAGCAATTAAATGATACTAATGATAATTGTTACTTTCTACTATCTAGATTTCTATCAAAAATATTATTTCGTTATTCTTAATGTTGCTAAAAGTTGCGTTAAAGTAAGGGTTGATATTATTTGAATAAATATTGTAATTTGTATACTGCCTAATTTAATTGGTAGTATACCGGGGTTGTTTTTTATATGTTATATTATTACTTGGTTGTCCGTTCTACCTGGGTGGAGGTTGACGGTAAGGGTGATGATTGTCCATCTGAAATTACAGGGTGTCTTAGGTTTTTTAAATGAATGTATTTCGTTATTATACCGTTGTCTACTACTGCTATGTTTTTATCTGATATTTTCTTAATTTTAAATGGTCCTAAATTTCTGGGTGCTGTTTTATGTCGCTTGCTTTGAAAGTTTTTCTCATATACGGTTTGTCCTATTGAAAATTTATTTGAGTCGGTATTCTTATTTCGGGTTGTGGTAATACGTTCTTTATCGTTCTCTAGTTTATCTTTTACCTTATCGTAAGTTATTTTTAATTTTTGTTTGTGGTCTTTCGCATATTGTTGATATACTTCTTTATTGTAGTGTATGTCATAGGGATTTCGTGAATCTGAATGTCCTAATGTTAATTCTAAGGGTGTAAAATTTGTTGATGAGTGAACTGTGTTATTATAGGCGATTAGTGCGTATGACATTAAATTGGTTATATGTTCCTTTTTATAATTTATTCTTAATAATCGAATTTGTTCTAGCAGGGTTAAATGTAATCGTTCAATTAGTCCGTTTGATTCAGGGTGGTTTTCCGTTATGAAATGAATTTTTATTTTGTGGAGTTCTAAAGTGTTTTGAATTGTCTCATTTTAAATTCGCTACCATTGTCTAAAGTGATTGATTCGGGTGTTCCGTAAAATGTGAAATATTGTAAAATCCTTGGGTCACGTCAATGCTATTTTTGGATGTGATTGGTATTGCTTGGCCTATTTTTGTGAATGCGTCTATAATTGTTAGATAGTTTTGCGCTTCTACTACTAGAGTATCGGCATGAAGTTTTGAAATGGTTTGTCGGGTGTTTTGGTTAACATTAAGGGTATCTTTGGGCGGTTTCCTATCGTATTTTGCTATGTCACATAGTTCGCACTGGTTAATGAAATCTGTGGTCAAGTTCTTCATGTCTTTAAAATAATAGCGTCTTACAAGTTGTTTTATTGTTTCGTTAATTCCACGATGGTTGGTTTTTCCTTCGTGTTGATTTCTAATTACATCGTTTATTTCGTCAGGGTCGTCTAGTGTTATTAATTTTCTAGTACATCTGATGAGTTCAGGTCCAGAGTTATTGAATAGTTTAATGTATAATTCTGAAAATCTTTGGTATAAATGTTCGGTATTGAAATAGAAATAAAATCGTTTTTTCTCGGGGGTGTATTCTTTTAAAATTTTAATTATTTGTTCCTCGTTATCATCTTTTGTTATTTGAATTTGATATATCTTTTTGTTATCTACTTTTGTATATTTTACTGGATTGGGGTTATTTAAAACTTCGGTTATTATAAATTGATTGGGTTTCATATCGATTGCTTCGTTTAAAATTTTAATCGTGTTTTTTGGTTCTTCGTTTTGTGTCGAATGTATAGTGTCGATCTCGTCTGGATCTTCCCTTATTTCTGTATCGTCTACGTTTCCTATAATGGATTCCGTTTCTAATGCATTGAGTTGAATTCTGCTTAAAGCGTCTGCGTTGTTGTTATAAATTCCCTTTTTATATATAATTTCGTAATCATACTCTTCGAGTCTGATTCTCCATCTTTGTAATTTTGAATTTGGTTCTTTCAGTTTGCATAACCATACTAGTGGTCTATGGTCGGTATATATGTAAAATTTTCTTCCGTATAGGTAAGGTCTAAAATATTTTGTTGCCCAAATTATGGCTAATAACTCTTTTTCTATAGTGCTATATTTTTGTTCGGTTTCGTTTAGGGTTCTGGATGCGTAGCTGATAGGTTTATCGCTACCTACTTTTCCTTGGCTCAATACTGCGCCTAATGCTACATTCGATGCGTCTGTCCTCAGTATAAATGGTTTTGTAAAGTCTGGGTATTCTAATACAGGGTGATTTGTTAATATGTTTTTGATTTTGTCTACTGCTTTAATAAATTCCGGGTGTGTTCAATTTTGTTTCCTTTTTAAACAATTTGTCAGGGTTTGGTTATCTGAGCGTAACCTTTAATGAATTTGCGGTAGTAACCACTAAGTCCTAGAAATCCTTTAATTTCTTTGTTTGTTTTTGGCAATGGGTAATTTAGAACTGCATTTGTTTTGTCTGGATTTGGCATTACTCCTTGGGGTGTTATTACATGTCCTAAAAATGATACTTGTTTTGTAAAATTCACTTTTGTCTAATTGTACTTTAAAATGTGCTTGTCTAAGTCTTTCGAATACTTCCTTCAATCTTTCTATGTGTTCTACCAGTGATGTGGAATAAACTATGATGTCGTCAAGGTATACAAGGCATTTTCATTGTGTATTCCTCGTAGTATATTGTCCATGACTCTCTGGAAAGTAGCAGGTGCGTTCTTTAGTCCAAATGGCATTCGTTTGTATTCGTAATGTCCTCTAGGTGTGCTGAAGGCTGTTTTGATATGTCTTTTCTTCCATCTCTACCTGATGGTATCCTGATGCTAGGTCTAATGTTGTAAAATATTGGCATTTGCCTAATTTGTCTAAAATTTCGGTAATATTTGGTAGTGGATATTTGTCATCTACCGTTTTTTCATTTAACTTTCTATAATCTATTACCATTCTGTACTTTCTCTTTCCGGTTGCGTCTAATTTCTTAGGTACTATTAACACGGGGCTGCTCCATGGTGAATTGGAGTGCTGGATTATGTCTTGGTCTAATAAATCTGCTACTTGTCTGTCAGCTTCTTCTTGGCTTGCATGAGGTAGTCTGTATGCTTTTGTAAAAATTGGTTTATTGTCTGTTAACTCGATATTATGTTTTACTGTGTTGGTGAATGTTAACGGTATTCCTTCACAATGGAATATGTCTCGGTATTCAAAACATAAGTTCTTAATTGCTCTTTCTTCTTCTTGATTGATGTCGGTATTGAATCGGATGTTAGTTAAATTTTCTCTTAACATTTCGTCATGTTCTATTGGGTTGTAGTTATTTTCTAAATTCTCGTCTATTTCCATTTCGTTAAAATTTAGTTCTTCTACGTTAATTGGGTCTGTCAATGATAATTCTACGGGATAGTCGTTTGAATTTAATATTGTTGTGGTTGCAAAGTTATCTTTTATTTGAACTAAGGCAGTTGGGGTTTCTACTCCTTGTTGAAAAGTTATATGATTTATTATTCCTAAATTTTTGTTAGATTTTACTGGGATTTTATTTTCTTTCCGTTCGGGGTTCTATAGTGTATTTTTGTTCGATTTGTGTGTTTTGAAATTTAATTGGGATTTTTCCGTATTTTGTCCTTAATAAGCGATTTTTAATGTCAATGTTGGCTCTAATTTTCTTAGAAGGTCCATTCCGATTAATCCGTCATATTTGTCGTTAAATTCGAATACACAAAATTTATGTTTCATTTTAACATTAAATGTTCTCGGTAAGGGTATATTTGCTACGAATTGGTGTAGTGTTGTTTGATGAGCTGTTTTAATTTTAAATGGTTCTCTTTCTACGTAATCTAAATAATGTTTTTGTACGGTTCTGGGGCTAATTAATGTTTTAGAGGATCCGGTGTCGATTAATAGTTTGAATTCGGCGTGGGGTATTTCTATGTATGGTAATACTAAATGATTTATATTATTTAAGTTTATTAAGTTTGGTCGGTTATGAATTGGTCCATTTGAAAATTTGAGTTTGAGTTTTCTTCGTCGTACTCCTCGTAAGTTTCGTATTGTTCGTCACGTTCATAAGTTTCTGCATGGTTTGATTCATTGTTCGTAGGTGTCTCAATGTAATTATTCTGGTCAGTGTTAAATTTTTCTATTTCTTGATGGACTAGCTCTTCCGATGAAAAATTACGTTTCTGATGAGGGTTTGGTCGGATATGTGTTATTTTTGTGTTTTGTCTGGTGTTACCAGATGAGGTGTCCATTGGTGTTGGTTTGTAATAATTGTTAGGGTTGTTATGAGTATTAGTCATTGGTGTATTTCTATTGGGGTTTGCGTTGAATACTGGTCTTTGTTGGTTTAAGTTTTGATTAAATCTTGGTTGAAATGCTGGTTTCGTAAAAGTTGGGTTAAATGTTGGTTTTGAAAATTTTTTAAATTGATTATTAAAATTTGTATTGTTAAAACTTGGGTTGTTACTTCGCGGTTGACTTGTTTGTGGGTTAGAGGGTGTGAATTTTTGTTGAGGGATTGTTTGTCTTGTAGCTTGTATAGTTTTTGTTGGTGAATAACTTTTATTTGCGTTGGGATTGTATAGTCTGTTGCGGTAATACATTACATTTTCTTCTTCTATTACTAGGCTCATAGCTTCTTCTAGATTTTGGGGTCGTTGGAATCTGATTTTATCCGATAGTCGTTCTGGTAAAGCGTTTATATATGTGTCTAGTGCCATTTCGTCATACATTTTGTTTTAAATGTCTAACGTTTTGATCGGGTTCTTCGATTTTTAATTTTGTTAAATTAAACTTCTCACGTCTTGGCATTTCATTCCGAATTGGTAGGGGATTGATTGTGTTCCATTCTAAGGTTTATTAGGTCTCGTACAAGGCATTTTATATTACGTTGGTCTCCAAAATATGCAATTAGTAGCTGTTTAAATTGGTCCCATTCCGATAAGTCGTCCCTACTGGCGATTAATGTTAGTGCCCTTCCGGCTAGTTTACTTATTACTAAACGTATAAGCAATGAATTTCTTGCGTCATCTCCGGGTTTGTAAAAGGTTTTTAGGAACATTTCACATGCTCCAATGAAATTTGAGAGATGGGCCTGCGTGCCATCGAACGTCTGAATTGTCTCTAAATAGAGACGTAAGTCTGTGTTACTCATGTTGGTTAAGGGTTGTTTTCGATTTTTTGGAAATATTTAAAAATTTTTTTTTTTTTTTTTTTGAATTAAGCTTTATTTCGTTATTTGTATGGTTACTTTTGCTTCGGATTTATTAATTTTCCGTTTGGGTTGTGAAATTTCAATTTTTGTAAAAATTGGGGTTGATTTTCTATTTGTAACGTTAATTATGCTTTGGAAGTATTTAGTTTTTTCTTTTGGATGAAATAATTTCGAATTTTGTAAAAATTGGGGATGATTTTCCTTTTTATGACGTTATTTTTGCTTTGGTTTTTTAAATTTTCCTTTTTAGATTGGATAACTTAGAGTTTTGTACAAATTGATGTTGATTTAGCTATTTGAAACGTTAACTTCGGTTTTGGTTTGTTAATTTTTCAATTAGATTAGGTACATAAAGATTTGGCAAAGGTTGATGTTTATTTCGTTATTTTTCGGCGTTATTTTTTTGTTAGGAATGGTTAATTTTCAGTTTGGATTGGGTGGATAAAATTTTGGTAAGAATTTGAGATTAATTTCGTACTTGTAGTATTAGATTTATTAATTTTAAGTTTATATTGCGTCGAGTTATTTTTAAAATCGTAGTCGTTGTTTATTTATATTTAATTACACAATGCAGTGATGTATTCACGAGATTTGTATTCAATAATGTTGAATTTATTACCGTAGTCTTGGATTAATTGTTTTTATGCAGCTTTTAATTTATCTTTCTAGAGGAATCTGAAATGGATGGGTTTATTATCGTTTAGCTTTGTTTTGGTTAAATTCTGTTAATTAATACTCTTTCCGTGGGTTTTACTGAGTTGCGTAAACGTACAGTTCGTCTGTCTTGTGTTCTACTTATAACTTAAGGTTGATTACTCCTGTACTTCATGGTTGAAATTGAATACTTAAGAATGTAATCTTCGTTACTTTGTTACGTACGTTGAGTTAATTGCACTTACAGGTGTTAGTTTATGGAATTAGATAATTGACTTTCCGTACTCGCTAATGTAAAGTCTTATGTCTGTTTTATTTTTAGATCTCTTGGTATTATAATGCTTGTTGGTAATTGAATCTCTTCGTAATGTAGGTTTTCAGCGTTTTAATTAAAGCTTCTTATGATGACCGTTTTACTGCACTTTATAATGCTGATTAATTAGTTGAAAAACGTTTAGAGTTTATTGCAATTGTACACGCTATTATGGATTGTAGGTATTAATGTAGAAACTGCGTCGATTTTATTATCCCGTGTATGATGCAAATTGAAATTATGTTGAAAGTTATTTCTTTAGTACTGTGCAAGGATTCTGAAAGCGATTTTAATAATGATATTGCGTTGTTAAGCTGAAAGTTGAAAGTTATTGCACTTCTCTGATGTTCTAAGTGTATAAAAGATGCGAGCTTTGTTTTCTTAGGTGGTTTTAAGTTACCGTATTTTTAGTTAATGCAGAGTTCTTGTTGTGATTTATTCAGTATTATAGAGGTCAATGGTTTAGTTAAACGTTCTGTACTGCTTGTTCGAATTAGCTTTAGCTTTGAAATTTAATTTCGCGTTAGTTTACCGGTTTATAAACGTGCGTTGGATCGCGGTGATTGAAGTTTCTTATTTTTGGTGTTTAGTGAATGTGCGCCCGTTATTTTTTGGATTATTTTGAGTTCGTTCTATTAATTATGGTAAGGATCTCTTAATATTAATTCTCATTTACTTTTAAAAAGAAAATCTCTTTTTAAATAATCAAGTCTCATTTGCTTTTTAACATTCAAGTTTCATAAAATGTTATACAGTCTCGTTTTGAAATTAATTCACTTTGAACTATTTTCAAAAAATATTCATAAAAATACAATTCATAAACAGTAAATATAAATGGTACTCAATAGTTATAATACTAGCATATATCAATGATAGTTTTTGGTTTGAAATAAAATTATGGAAATAAACTTACATTAATTTCATCTGTTTCTTTGGTGGGTTCGATCGATTCTGTATCTTGTCCACCTTGGTTTGTTTTGTTGGACTTAGACGATTCTTGTTCCTTGTCCAACTTGGTTTGTTGCTGGATTCAGACTATGCTTGTTCTTCCTCCAACTTGGTTTGGGTTCTGCCAAAATTTCGAATAAAAATTCTTGGTCACCAATCTTCCGATTTTTGGATTTTCAGTGCCCTTTTGACATCCGTTACGACTGCGCCAGTTAAACTTCGGGCCTTTGGAGCTGGTTTTTTAAAAAAGCTTTTGACTTTAACACATTTATTTTACTTTGAAACAGATGAACTTGTACATAATACTAAAATTAATTATTGACTAGTGAGTAGCTTGAACAACGAAGTATGGAGTTCAAAGACTGACTGCCGGGCATTGAGCTCCCGGGCCTTTTATAATAACCTGCCCTCCACACGGCTGTGGGAACTTGCAGATCTCATGTCTGCGTTTCTCTTAATCGTACACTTTATTACAATGTAACAACTTAATTCTAAGTAATTGCGGTCTGTTGACCGCCTGTGACCTGCCACCTGCAGTATCACTGCCCTCACGGATGCAAAGTTGCATTCCGTTCTCATGAACTGTCGATAACCTCTCTGGGTTATCCTTGTGTTACAATGTTGCATTGAACTTATACTTTTACTTAATAATTTCTAATAATTCATATTAGATTCAATACATCAATATATATAGGTAATTGGGGGATACATAACTCGCGTACCTTTTCCCAAAGCTTCTACACGGTGATTAAAATTATTTGATGTGATTATTTAATTTTCTACCCTGGTCTAAATATGAGTAATATATATATATATATATATATATATATATATTGCTGTGATAATCCCTGTAGGAAAAATAATATACCTTAGTTATATCCCTTATATTGGGCCCCGCGGTTTGGGTGACATAATTAATGCTGTGATATTCGCCGCCCCTACGATTGGGTGCAATAATTTATGCTGTGATAACCCCTGTTACTCTCTCGCAGCCCCTTATATCACTCAAACACTTGTGAAAATGTAAATTTATAATTATCTTTTGCCTCAACTAGCTGATTCAATTAAATAAAGCACTTCTATAATACATAGTATAATGATTGAATATTTTTACAACACTTTTAACTATCTTCTCCCCTTTTATATCATATACATCTGTCAAATTATTAGAAAATCAAACCAGCAAAACGAGCTTTTTATTACCTTTAAAGACTTATTGAAACGTTTCAAGCTGTCTGTAGCTTTTCATAAAACTTTTGCAAGAAACCCCCAATTTGTCGGCTTTTACACTTTAAACTATCATTGAGATAAAAATAAATCATATCAAAAATATTTGAGATAAAACAGTTTCAAAAATAAGTCGTATCAAAATCTCTAACCTGAATTATTTTCATGGGTGCTCCCAAGAATTGAAGTCGATATCCAAATCGTTATTGGTGCGTTTATTTATCATCAATTTGCTTGACCAGGCAGCATTCTCCAAAATTGTATTTTGATTGTAATGTCTCGTAATTTATGGTTCTACAGGAATTGTGACATTATTTTACTTGTAGTTTATGATTGTATTTTATATCGTAATTGAGATGGTAAATTCAGATTGACATTCCGAGAGTAATTTAGATCAACCTTCAGATCGACATTCAGATCGACATTCAGGGAGGAATTTAGATCGACATCTAGAGCCCTGTTTTATTTAAGAATACTTTTGGATTTATTTTGTTGTTTCCATAAAATTTGAAATATTGGTCTACTGAAATCTCCGGTCTAATTATCCTGGTATGTTGTAATCCCTGATTTCTACCCACATTTTCAAAGTTTGATTTTAAACTACCTAACCCTCGATTCACATCATTAAGTCCTGATTCACAATTTCCCTCAATTTCTCACATCTTTTTACCTAAGTCTGTAATACGGTCATTTGTCTCTTTTTTTGATGTTTCTTGATCTAATTTTACCTTCCAGACCTCGTCTCTAACTTTATCTACATCATCCATCATTCTAGCGAATTTGTTTTCAAAATGTACTTGCATTTCCGCGATTGTTCGGTTACTTTCCTTTAATCCGCCGCTTATAATTTTTATTTCAACCCCGAGCTTTTCTCCGTTCTCCTTAATCTGCATCTTAATATTTCCATATTCTCTTCGCTTTTGTCCATTTTCTTGTTTAAGGCTAAAAGAATCGACATGATTTTCGATTGTTGCGACGTCTGTTGTTCCTCGCTTTGACTCCTCGTTAATTGTGGCATTTTCATTGATGTATCTTGTAGAATTACACTCTCTTGTGACCCAATTTCAACCCCTTGGTTCCTCATTGCCTCTCTGGTCTCTTTAATTCGTTTATCAATTTTTAAAATTTCTAATTATTATTAATATTTCAAATTCTTTCCGATTTTAAATTCCTAACCCTTTTAGATTAATTTCTACTCGTATTTTTACAAAATTAAATTTTTTAATTTCTCGTTTCTACAAATTTTTAAATTATTAATTTTCCTTTTCAATTTTTAATTTATTTTTCTAGTGGTGTTCTCGCCCCTAACTTTGGGTCGCCATAATTTATGCTGTGATACTCCCTGTAGGAAAAATAATATACCTTAGTTAAATCCCTTATATTGGGGCTCACGTTGGGCGCCATAATTTTCACAATTCTGCACTTTATAATTTCACTGTTAACAAATAATTATTATTCACGTAAATATTTGGCACTTTCAATTATAGTCACTGCCCAGTTTCAAAGTATACTAACTTGATATTCAATTCTCCAGATATTTATAAGATCGTCCCACTCTTATTTGTGATTCGCTGGCTTCACGTGCTAGGCGAGGCAAATTATATTATCACTTGTTATGTTTGGGAAAATTTACCAATTGTATGTATTTTAATTGTGTGACGCCGTGCTTGAAGTCACGTAATTCAATTGTTATACCTTATATTTACTTCAGGAATCCCAGGAACTTCGTACATATCGAGCACGTAGTCTTGTTTGTTAGCTTTATTCTAATCTAAATTGAATAAATTTGGTATTTGTTTATTTCCCAATAAATTGGATTTTCGAGCAACTGTGATTCTCTTAGATCACGTACGCTTTTAAATAAAGCATAATTTCTGCGTGCGTTTACGATAATATCTTTACAAACTTTATAAATGTTTATCTAGCCACTTCATGCAGGTTTTTCACCGATTTAATTTTAATGCGTTTCATTACCTTTTTAAATTCTAATCTCTGCTAGTAGCTACACTTGGATATGTGTTTTAATTGTTTGTACTGCTATATACAGTGTGCTCGCAACTAATAATTTTTATAATAACCTATTTACTTTCCTAATATCTATAATTTCGTGCTTCTGTTGCTTGGGAGTTTCCCTTGCTTATTCTACGACCCCAATGACTTAACCTACTCCTAAACTAACCCTATAATTACAGCAATATATATCCCACAAAAGTATTTATTAAAACAAGCTTTGTTAAAAATGGTTAAATTCAACAACAAATATTAGATCTAATTCAACAAGTTTTAATTATAGGCGTCGACAATTGTTTCGGTCGTAAAACGATCTAATAAATCCGAAACTTTCAAGACCAATTGTGAATTGAAAATAATACGAACGTAAAATACAATTTTTCTTTCTTTAGGTAACATGTCAGTTAAAGTTACTAATTAAAATTATTAACGCTAACCTAAAATATTACAAATCACTGTATTGTATGGACACTGCCAATAAACAGGCTCTTTCTCATGAAGGGTTCGGTTCGGAGGGGCATTTGAAATCTAAACTACAATAAAAAGGCCTTGAGAACTTAACTAACTTTAATAAATGAATTTAATATTCTATACACACAATGCAACTGATCCATTTCAGGAAACGCCCAGTAAATTATGACCAATGCTACAATTAAACTTAATTCTAAATCAAATCCCTTTCATATAAAGTGAAAATAATAAAAGTAATCAAGATTCTTAAACATAATGTGTAAACAGATAAACAACGTCCTTCTAAAACTAATTTACGTGGATAACCTAAATTATATTACCGACCGTAGGTAACGGAGGTGTTAAGTTCGATTATTCAAACAAACCAAAAAAGTTGATGCACGAATCCCTTCAACGGCGTTCATAAATCGGAATGCACGGTAAAGCCAATGTTTCTAACGAGGACAACGCATCACGCTTGCTATTTCAACGATGTAGTATAAAATTTATGGTATAATAACCACAGTGGATTTTGTTGCGACCTTCACGATCATCAATCGTAATGATATTACGTTATAATAATTAATAATATGTTGAATGTTCAGATAAATCCTCAAACCAATAACATCAAGCTTGCAAGTATAATTATATCGACACCTGATATGAAAAATATTGCAATTGCAGTTACAAAGTTTTTCAATTGTAGCTTAAATAACTTTTCCAATAAAAGACCCTCATTTTGGTATAAGAATATTAATCCTATCGTAGTTAGTTACAACGGTGTTCAACGAAATAACATAATTGTAACAGCAAATTTTGCTTCACTTTGTAGAATAAACATGGTAACTGAAGATACAATATTAAAAATTTCTGTTGTCGCTTGATACTTGTTGTGAAAACATTGTGAAGTGGTATACAATGTTGTTCTCGAAAAATTTGTTGGATGAATTAGTATAAATTTATTGTAAATTATGATACAATAATGCAATGTAATGATTAGTTCTTGTAATATCGAATGAATAACATTGTAGGTCAATTTACCCTCTTATTATATCTAAGATTTAATGTTTTATTTGCGAAGACGATCGTTGAATACAATCGTATGACTTTTTACAATGTTAATATTACGCGTTTTTGAAGCGTCAACATGAGAGTTGCAAGTTGACTTACTACTTCAAAGTTCACGCAGTTACTGAAGTGGCTGGGTATTCACTTGTTGCGTTAGTGTTTATCTAGAAAGTACTCGTACTTTTTTAAACTTGTGACAAATAATAACTAACACAAAGAGTTTCACTCTGTGATATTTTTAAAAGAACAATGCATCGAGGAAAATTGCTTGTGGATTTAGCGTTACAAGAAAAAAAAGTAAAAAATGGTATGTATCAATTTATAAATCATTATTAATTTTGTATATATAGAGTTGTGCAATAAAGACAGATTTACACACATTAATTAGTTCTTTATATTGGTTTTGTGTTAAAAAACAGTTAACGTTTAAATCTTTAACTTTTAAATTTTGTCTTTATTTTTTTCATTGCTTCTTGATATCCGTTCCGGGACAATAGTGTTAAAAATCAGAAAATATCTTGAACAGCAACATGATTCGAACTTATTTGAATCAACTATACACATTTCTTGAAAATTTTCTATATAATTGATTTATTTAACTATAGAATTTATGAGAAGTGCCTTTTATGACTAATGTTATACATTTATTAAATAGGTGAGGAATTACTGCTGTTTAAGAAAAACTTGCGTTGTCAATCTCAACGGTTTTATTATGAGGAATTTGAAATGTACGAACCGTTTTCTCCCGATGTGTCGGAGTATTAACCAAGTGACGGTGAGTATTCCCTTCATCTGAGAGCAACGGGCAACTATTTATTATTAATTCGAAATGTTAACTGCTAATTTAAGATAGATAATTTTTACAAAATGCATTTGTACTTTTAACGTACATTGACATTATTTACAAATGTATATGTTAAGATTATTTTGAATTAATGTCAAGGCACACATTTTTAACTCAGAGCTTCGTTTGACCCTTCAAATTCCAATCTCCAACCGAAAGATATTCACCCTGGAAGAAGCAGCTTTCTAGCTAAATACGCTGAAGTCAAGTGTAAAAAATGTGGGGTTTGTGTGTGTGGGGTTATTGGACGAATCGTGGAGTAGATTTACGCGCTTCAACACGAACTAATGTTCTCTTAGAAATAAAATGTTATACTTAAATTCAGTTAATTAATTTACAATATTACTTTACTTATTCAAATACATGTTTGCAAGTAAACGTTCAGTCGCTGTGTAGTGGTGTTTTATTCCTTTAACTAAGTGAGCCACAGCAGGTCAACGTTTCTAAAATATAACGGTTGATTTCTATTCAGTCATGATTGGGTTTACATTCTACAGTAACAACAAAAATAACTAATTGTAGCACAGTGCTATAACAGTATACCATCGTAATAGGTGAATTATATTTAATTTTTATGGTTCCGTACCTTATAAGGTATAACAGAACCTTTATAAGATCACTCTCGTGTCTATGTAACGTAGGAATTTGAAATTTGGCACAATGCTAGGTCTTTATGGCGCACACATATATCGACAGTCAGAAAATAGAAAAAAAATTTTTTAGATTAAAATGGCAGGGTTAATTCTGTCAAAAAAATGTTTTAATAAATATATCGTGTGAGGTATCATTTGAAAGAGGATTCTAAAAGGCTTCTAAAAATATTTTTTTATAATTTTTGGTCCAGTAGTCTTCGTGATATAGCTCAAAATGTGCCAAAAATAACTATTCTCCCTACCTGTTCTTCTACACTTCCAAAGCTAAATTTTTGATTTTTATAGGCATAGTAGCTATTGAGTCATAGATTATCGGAAAACTGCAGATTTTTTGACAGTGTAATAGTTGCTGGGAAAAAAAATTTAAAACAACCTATTTACTAATGTGCCAGTACAATGTGTGACAATATATTCATTTTTCAGTTATCACAATCAAATTTGGATAAGATTTTAATATACATAAAAAATAAAAACAGCTTAATTTGGTTTATTGATTGCTCACTGTAGTGTTGGTACCGAACCCTAATAGTGCGAACTCGACTCGTTCTTGGTTAACTTTTTTTTATTACAGTTGCAGCATCAGGCTCCTCTAATCAGGAAGACAGTGACAGACACCTACATGATCTATTATTACCTACTCAGTATGGCTTAAATCTTGCACATGACAACAGTATTCAGTTATTTCAATTACCGTAGAACTACCTGTTGTAAGTGCAGAAAACACAACACTAAATATTCACACTGAGTTACACCCTCTAGATACACCTCCTACACCATTTACAACCGAATTGCCTTCTGCTGATGAAAATACACCACCAAATATTCATAATTAATTGTACAATACAGATACATCGGCAGCTGAAGCTTCTACATACACTGAATATGCAAGCACTTTGACAGAAAATTCTGCTAAGAAAAAAAATATCAAAAAAAACAATATTGGACGGAAGAGACAGAGGGATCCTAGTGTTTTAAAGAGATTAAGGAACGCATGTCAAGAATATACTAGCAAAACTGAGAAATTAATCAAAACAACAAAATTGGTACCTGGACGCAATGAAAAGTGCAAAAGAAAATGTAAATCAAAGGTGTCTGAAAATGATAGGCTGAATTTATTTAATAGTTTTTTGCTAATGGCTGATCATGATAAACAGGGAGAATATTTATGTAGATATGTTATCAGCGAAGAGAGAAAGCTTGTACAGTTAAATAGTCTAGAAGAAATTGTACATTTGAATACTATCTTCGGTTAGAGGAAAACAGAGTCCGAGTCTGTAAAAAAACATTTTTGGAGATTTTTAAAATCAGATATGTGGTTGACCACTTTGTTAAAAAAAAATGGACAGCCATGACAGCAAATTCTGTTGATGAAAAAATTGACATTTTCGTTCCTGAGCATATATATTCTATTCCAGCAAAAGAACCTCACTACGTAAGGCAAAGAACTTCTGAGGTTTGTTTTTATGAATCCTTAAATTTCCCGAAATTGTATTCGTTATATAGTGAATGGATGATGGAAACTCGATCAGGTGACAAGATAGCTACTTTGAGACTAATACAGGCATATCTTTAATACTGAGTTTAATATAGGTCTTTTTGTACCCAAAAACGATCAGTGCCTTACTTGTGAACTTCAGAAAACAGCAACCGAAGAGAAGAACAACCAAAATGGAAGGGAGAATGTTTTACATCTTGCAAACAAATTTGTTGTACGTGAAATCAAAAATCATGATAAGGAGGTTTCTCAAAAGACAAAAGAAATTGTAACTGCATGCTCTGATTTACAGAAAATATTAACCACACCGCGATCAGAGGTATCATTATTTTACTATAGAAGGAAGTTTAAAGTGTACAATTTTACTATATTTGTGTGGAGCACAGCACTTTACGGGTGTGAAACCTGGACAGTAGGAGAAGCGGACAACAAAAGCCTTTGAAATGTGTTGCTACTGACGTGTGATGAAGATATCATGACAGACAAAGTTAAGAACAAAGATACTAGAAATGGCAGAGGAAGAAAGAAATATATAGAAAACAGTAAAATATAGGAGAGATAGGATGATAGGTCACATAGTAAGGCATGAAGGAATAGTACGGAATATATTAGAAGCAGAGATAGGAAAAAAGAGAAGTAGAGGTAGACCTAGGTTAGACTATTGCACACTGATAGTGAAAGGTGTAGGCAGTAGGAATTTCAGCGAAATATGGAGGCTAGCTCAGAATAGAAATCAATGGAGGTGCGCGTGCAACCAGTCTCAAGATGAAAAACTTATGACGAAAAAAATAAGTTTACTTAAATATGATGATTATTATAAACAACTACAGGTATTGGTTGTGCAATATTCTCGAATAATGTTAATTGTGTGAAAGTATTTACTGATAAACTATTAATTAACCAAATGTCTAAATGTTGGGGATATTGGCAGCCACAGGTTGCTTAACCCCCTTCACATACCTTACATGTGATTTCCCAATGCTCCACCCGAAGGTACTACATTGGCCAGGAAGCGAGTTTTTTTTACCTGGAAAATTTGGAATTTTGCCAAATCTCTGCTGTTCCAAACAAGGTAGGGATCTTTAACGTGCGTATTTTTGTGAAAATTGCTCGCCTAACATTTTTCAAGCGGACCGTGTCGGGATTCGAACCCGGGACCTTGGGCGTAGTAGTCACACACATACCACTACGCCACGGAGCCGCCTCCCCTTCACATACCACTGAATCTCGGTGCACTAGGGCATATAATTAGAAAACAATAAAAGGAGAAGCGATCTATGTATAGGCTGTTATGGGAATTTCAGGGAACTGTGTAGGCTAGCTCAGAATATAAATAAGTGGAGGTACGCGTCAAGCTAGTTTCAAGACAGAAAACCAAATGACGAAAAACTAAGTGCAGTTAAATCTGCTGATTATTATAAACAACTAGAGGTGTTGGTTGTGAAATATTTTCAACTATTGTTGATTGTGCGAAAGGATATATTGGAAAAACTATTAATTCGGAAAATCTTCAAGTGCTGGGGAAACTTGGCAGCCACAGGCTGCTTCCCCCCTTCACATACCATACATGTGATTTTCCAATGCTCCACCCGAAGGTACTACATTGGCCAGGAAGCGAGTTTTTTACCTGGAAAATTTGGAATTTTGCCAAACCCTTGCTGTTCCAAGCAAGGTAGTGATCTGTAACGTGCGTGACAACAGACACACGGAGCCTCCATTGTATCTCTCATTCGAACGAGGGTGTATTTTTGTGAAATATACTCGCCTAATATTTTTTAAGTGGACCGTGTTGGAATTCGAAACCCCTTCACATACCTTTCATGTGATTTTCCAATGTTCCACCCGAAGGTACTACATTGGCCAGAAAGCGAGTTTTTTTATCTGGAAAATTTGAAATTTTGCCGAACCCTTGCTGTTCCAAGCAAAGTAGGGATCTTTAACGTGCGTGACAACACTCACACACAGGACCTCCATTTTACCTCTCATCCGAACGAGGGTGTATTTTTGTGAAAAATGCTCGCTTAATATTTTTCAATCGGACAGTGTTGGGATTCGAACCCGGGACCTTGGGCGTAGTAGTCACACACACACCAACTACGCCACGGAGCCGCCTCCCTTCACATACCACTGAATATCGAGGAAATGGGGTATATATTTGTAAAACAATAGAAGAGGACCAAACTACATCTAACAAGAAAGATCAGCGACTATGTTCAAAGACAACAAACATAGAAACAAGAAGAAAATTGTTGAGAGCATATGTGTGGAGCAGAGCACAGTACCTGTATGAAATAGGGGTAGTAGGAAACGCAGACAGGAAGAGTGTTATGCTTCAGATGTATGGAGATGATAGCATGGACAGACAAAGTAATAACAAATAGTTTATAGAAATAGTAGAGGAAAAAAGATATCTGTGGAAAACCAAAAGACATAGGAAAAATAGAACAGCAGGATTCATTTTTGGGGAATAGTACGGGATATATTATAAGCAGAGATAGGAAAAAAATGGTAGAGGTAGACCCAGATCAGACCATCACACGCTGATAGTGATAGATGCAGACTGTGCAAATTTCAGGAAAATGTGAAGGTTAGTTCAGAATAGGAAACAATGAGAGTACGCGTCCAACCAGTTCCAGGACTGAAAATCTAATGACCTGAAGATCTAATGATGATGAGAGGAAACCGAATTATTTAGCTGTTGCACAAAAGTCTAATTGACCAAAAACCCATTTCCTATTTCTAAATGTGCACCCTTAAACTGTAAAATAAATCAGCAGTTACGAATGTTTATGCAGTTTCACATATTAAAATATAACACCAATAAAGGGGTATCATAAAGCTTGCTCATCAATGCACAGCCAAGTACGCATTAGCTAAATATGTTGAAGACGATGTACCCTTCGAATGAACTCTGAACCAAAAAGACTAATGCAGTGTTTGCAAATTTCCAAGGCGAGCACCCTGCCAGCTGCGGGCAATGTCCATAAGGACGACACACGATGCAAAGTCACGACCAATAGATGACGACCCCACCAAAAAATCAAACGAATTCTGTTAAAAGTTTTTGTTGGTCCATTAAACGCGGCAATGAGAAATGTCTAAATTAGTAAAAATAACTAAAGGGCATGCATAGGAATTGATGACCAAACTTAATGAACTTCGCTTGTTACTGCAACAAAAGGAATTAACTCTCATTTTGTCACAGCAACTCACCTAAAGTCGTTCGAAAAGATCGATATACTTTGGTTCCAAATCTTAACAGCGGATATAGTAGGATTTCAAAAGGGAGGTGTTGCCATAGCGATAAAGAACTTTTACTGTGCTAGGAAAATGGACATAGTTGGGAAGGATTGTGATGCGGTTTTAATAGAGGCCCAACTAAACGGTGAAGTATACAATATAGCCAGTATCTATATCCATCTATCAAAATAACCGACCGAAGGCGATGTATACGAGCTCATAAGAAACGTTAAAACTATCGCTGGAGGTAATGTTTATACTAACAGTAGCAACGCCTATTCCAGCAAACGGCGCAGGAAATGTTATAGACATTTTTATGAAACACAAAACCAAATACCCGAACAACATTCAAACAGTGAACTACGTACCTGTCATAGTGAGTTTTGCTAATGGAATAAACTAAACCCATTAAAAACCCCAATACGAACAAATCGAAGTTTGCCGCCTGCATAATCAAAAACTTCAAAACTACAAACATCAAATCCAAACCATAAAAACGTCGACGATCCAATAGATAGGCTAGTAGAATTCATATGGGACACCATACAAGCCGCCTGTCACTTTCAAGTGTAGTTATACCGTTCCACTTCAATCCATACGATAAAGACTTAATCACAGAGAAAAAGAAACAGTAAACAAAATAATTGAGGACGAGAAATTTACAGGACAAAACCAAACTCAAAATAATGTAAAATCTAGTGAACACCAAACTAAAAACCAAAAAGAAAGAATCATGGAACCAAAGGTTGGAGGAAATCAGCAAAGATGATGAAGTTAATCTCTGGAAATTCCAAAAGATGTTCAGAAAAAATTCTACTGACAACTGCGCCGTTAACGATGGACACAAATACTTTTATTCTGATAGAAGGAAAGCTGAAGTTTTAGCTAACCATTTTAAAACTGAACTTTCAAATAGAGACTCGTCCAACCCAAAAACCACTAAACACAGCACCAATAAATGACGAACAGCGTTCAAAATCACTGCTGACAGAGTGTAGACAGCTATAGGCGGTCTTCCATTAAGAAGGCGGCTCCGTGGCGTAGTGGTATGTGTGTGAATACTACGCCCAAGGTCCCGGATTTGAATCCCGACACGGTCCGCTTGAAAAATGTTAGGCGAGAATTTTTCACAAAAATACACCCTCGTTCGGATGAGAGGTAAAATGGAGGTCTCATGTGTGAGTGTTGTTACGCACGTTAAAGATCCCTACCTTGTTGGAACATCATGGGTTCGGCAAAATTCCAAATTTTCCAATTAAAAAAAAACTCGCTTCCTGGCCAATGTAGTACCTTCGGGTGGAGCATTGGAAAATCACATGTAAGGTTTTCCATTAAGAACAGCTCCATAGGAAGTCAAAATCACACTGGAAGCAGTCAAGCTTTATCTAGAGTCGACCGTACAAAAACTTGTCAACATCTGCGACTCATCGATCCAGTAATTTTATTTTCCAAACAGATGAAAGAAGCCGTCATTGTCACAAATCCAAAAACAAAACAAAATGCCCATCAGTGCCAAAGAATAAGTTACCAATACGTCTATTGTGTAGTTTCCAAAAAATATTTGGAACGATTGTAAAAATAAAATTCACGAGCATGCAGGAACAAACAAAATTTTTCCGTCATGCCACTTTAGATTTCGGCATAAGCTATCATCTTCCCAACAAGTAGCTAATTTTGACTAGCTAATTAGAGAAGCAATGTTTGGAAATAAGTGTGTATTTTGCCCTAATAGATACGGGAAAGGCATACGATCAAATATAAAGAGATGGTGCTACACATAAGACGGTTAAACACAGAGTAGCAACGGAATTCATCAAAATTGTTGGCTCCTTCTTAGATGGAAGAGCATTTAGGGAAAGGGTGAGGGAGGGTGGATTTATCACTAATTAAGAATATGAAGAAGACCTTCTGCAGTGCTCGGCAATTTTTTCAGACCTCTACAGTTACTAAGTGTCAGAAATGTTGGGGTACATTCCAAGTAGACAAACAATTCAGACGATTCAGACAATTTTCAGACGACAGAGGAGTTCTAGTGTCACAAGGGTACTCTGTCAAGCTAGCCAGAAAGAAGTTGGGAACAGAAGTGGAGACAATTTCCGAATTTTGTGACGACTGAAAAATAAAATTACACACATCCAAAATAAAAACCGTACAATTCACAAACAAACGACCGCCCGACAATTTAATTATGCTGTACAACAACATAATCAAAATGAGGAGGTCTGTCATCTAATGGGAAACAAAATTTGACTGCAAAATGATATCCAAAGCCCACATTAGAATCCGATAAACAGTGCCCATAAAAACTGCAAGAAGACTCTTTGCCATCCTAAAATACAATAACGAAACAAAATGAGAATCAGGATGAAAATTCTCAGCATGGTTCTAACTCAGCAGCTAATGTACACTCACGAAATATGGATCCACAAGACCCCAAAAGCAAAATTCATGCTAGAAATAGCTCATAATAAGCTACGAGGAAAGGTAGTAAATGCATCCCACTACATGTTCAACACCTCATTAAGAAGAGTGCTACTACAAGTTCCATACCTACATGAAAAAATTCTTTAACGTCGAGAATACATGATCAATTCTATGAATGAAACCCCCAGACAAAAAGGTGAGAACCATCCCCTGACATCTGGAGGGAAACATGTAAATTTATCATATTGTACACCCACTTATACTATGATGCGGATGATATCATAACCATTATATTCTAGATTAAGGGTACTTGCAAAGATGTAGAATAAATAAATAAATTTCTTTTAGTGGTAGCCCGTAGCACCTGTCAAAGTATTTTTATATTATATTCCTACAATGAACGTCTTATATGGAAACTGCTTATAGTATTAAGCATATTATTATAGGCCATGAACTTTATTTAACAAAGAGTTAAGTGGCATGGTGCTTGCATGAAGTTTGACGATAGTTAATTTACACTTTTACATTTCCCCACCAGCTCCTAAAAATCATGGATATTCAATATTTCAGGAAATTTACAAACACTTGACAAAGATAAATGCGTCCAATAAAAATGTTTATTCTTTACATATACAATCCGTCGAAGAACGAGATTGATGTACTGAAAACAAATGTCCATTGTTAGAAGTTACGTTCAGTATATCACAGAGTTTCTAAGACATCTCTCATAGTCTTATCAAATTTGCTTGACAATTATTAATTAACTAAGTTAAAGGGATAAAATCTACAGCCAAAACGTCCACAAGCGAGCACGGACTAATTAATAAATTTTCTTAGGTTAAACAACTTGAACCAAGCTTCTCAGTAAGCTTTAAATGTCAGAAGGAAACACGAACACTTATAAACAGTGCAACGGTAGTTGTCCTTACAAATGAATATAATGGCATTACTGACATTTAAGTTGAATTGTACAAATAACTCTTGATTGCCTTCCAAAGTTTTTGCAATATACTCTGTTACGTGCCAATTGACGTTAAATACATGAATTAATTTCACGCTACACGGACGAAGTGACGTAACTGTTAATTAGTGCACCGGCTAGCTTAGATTTCAGTGGTGCAGAGTTAGTTCTAAACAGCAAAACACTTTTATGGGTATACAAATTCCAAAACTTTTATTAAATACTTTCTTACAAGATTTGTCCCAAGGCGTCAAACGCTAATACAGACACTTGGGGTTCCTAACAATAAAAAATGAGCCTAAGTATGAAAAGTTAAAGGGCGGCTACAAAATTATAGAAGCAATTGTTACTTGTGTGCTAAGCTTAAGAATTACCTTATGCGAAAGACATGAGCTAGGGTCATGGGCGATTTTGTTGACCAAAAAAAAAAATGTAGGCGCAACTGCGTTTGTGAAAATACACACAAAAGAGAAACCACAAGGGTAACGCAGAAACCCTCTGGTACGAATAAAAAAATATTAATTACTAAACCTGCTCATCAATGAACCCACGGCGAGAGTGCATTTAAAAACATATTTAAACCTGAAAAATAAACAACATAATAAAATTAGCAGGAGAGAACACTTTTTGCGTTCCGACAATAAATATTGTCTTTCAAAAATTATTCGCACTCTGAAATAAAAATTAGATATTTAAAGTGGAAAATATGCTTACGAAAATATTTCTTTTATAAGCATTTTTAATTTCAAAAATAAATTTAAGGATCAAAAGTCATTCTATTCTTGAGATGTACTAAAACAATTAAATTATTTACAACAAATGTTATTCCAATTAGTCAAGCCCGCATGTTTGGATCACAAACACAAAAGCCAAGGACAGCAAAAGCTGTTTGTTACATGATAAAATTTAGTATCTGGACAACAAATAGAAATCTTTTCTTGTTAACTTTTATGAAAAATAAAGCACATTCAATTTTGTAAATATAAAACTCTGCTTAGATCATCTCCAAAACCTCTAATTTTAAAACTTATTTTACCTGGCCGAACAAAATCCAAGTTCACTTATAACAGGTAATAAACTTATAACTTACATAAGTCTAGTCTATCCTTCTAACAAACATTTAAGCGGCAAACCAAGGCACAGAACTCTTGATAGTCCGTAAAACTAACAGCAACATAATGTATTGTCGTTAATCATAAAACGACATTGAAAAATCTTGTACATCCAAGTTAAACCATACGTTTGTAAAAGCAAGTTGTTTCCTAAATCTCTAAAAAAATATATAAATACCACTAGGACAATACATTCTAATAAATGTACGCACTGCAATTGCAAACATCTGCCTTGCTGCTAATATGGTTGGATTTCCAGTTAAGTAGATTAATGCATAATTATTTAACAGTGGAGTAGATCCACTAAAAATGTACCACAATAACAAGAATTGAGTCGCTTCACCATTTAAAAGACTCGTTTTGAAAGTCACTGCATTAGTTCTGCACTCGCTTCTAATATAATTTTCACTCTTTGTACTACCGAAGTTAATAAGCCAATTTATTATATCCAGGAACCAATTCTTCCTTTGAAAGGAAAAGCTTTGTTCTAAAACTTTATTTTGCACCACGCCAGTATGTATAAAAATCAAAATTAGAATAACAATGAATAGCCACATTCTGCTGGTCATTGTTTTATATATCTAATCCCACTTCCGTACGCTTGCGCTAATACCTGACCAAACGTACAACTCACAAGTGTTTAATGTACACTTTCAAACATTCCTCACTTGAGAAGCAATAAAAACAAGAACCAATAGTGAAACAGGAACTGCTAATATCAAAACACAAAAGGAAGGATACCACAATGATATTAGAATTTATATTAACTGTTTAATGCCAAAACGAACTATAAAACCAAATCAACATAATTTAATGTTGCGACAGCGCAATTATATACCAAAATCTGCACCAAGATTTTATGTAACAACTTTTACACCTACGATGTAAGGTCTTTAAACCCTCTTTGTTCAATAAAGACGTTGAGCACCAACCCACCTGAGAAGAATCAATGTAAATAAAGTCTTTCCGGAGGTTGAGTGCTGCGGGATATAGTTTAGCGATTATTACTGCAGCAGAGGTTGATGGATTGATCCTTGTTTAAATGTTTTTAACATACTGCTAGTTTAAAATAAACACAAATGCTTCAGGTCTTGTTCATCTAATCTAGAATATCAAAAGTGAATATCACAGTAAATAACAGCAGAGAAATAATAAGATTTGCCCCTAATTGGCCAAATATGCGTGTAACTAAAAAAGAGAACACCTTAAATTTCTCAATTATAGGCATTCAACGAATTTAATTTGTACATCTGAATTACGCAGATACAATTGTTAACTCTTCCATATGGAAATTTGCTTGTTTTTAATTTGCTTTAAGTAAGCGTGCACCAACGTAAAAAGATCTCCTTATCAATAAGCTGTACTTCTGTTATTATTACCACCAATCACAATTATTAACTATAACACAGGATGTAATATTCAATAGGTGGAAAGCAAAAATTCAATGAACTTACAATTTTGTTGTTCCTTCCAAATCTCCAATGATCTTCTAGTGCACGAAATAGTTGCATGTAATCAAATATTCCAACTGGCGTTAAATGAAGGCTTCCAACTCAGGGCGCCTTCACCTTTAACGATATTTTTATATCAGCGCTTTCACTTGCGTTTGGGAACGTGTTTACTGAGAACCTTGGGTTTAATACCGTTACTTGAATTATCTTATAATTAACCCTGTACCACATGGAGATGGTTGCGTGTTAATCAAATTCGCAGCGCTGCTCCGATCACATTTCTTGGAGAACTGAAGATGAGAGATCGCCTACTTTACTATCCGCGGTTTTTATAAGTTGCAACACCAAAATTATTACCCGGGGTCTTGGTTCTCACGGGGTAGTACGTGTAACTGCTCGATTTTCAAGATTAATTCGTAATATTTACTTGAACGGTCATCTTGTTCTCACACTTTTAAATTAGATTCCAAAAGCTGTAACATTTTTTACGTTCGCAACGCATTTTTATGGTTGTAATTTATGATTATATGATTATTGGCGAAAATCTAACATCATTGTGGTGTGTACAAATAACGTTAATATGCCGGTTATGTCCCGAGTACAAAAATGTTAAAGCGATTCTATGGCATTTTAACATTCCACATTTTAGAGGCCTTGGGATGGCGCAGTCCGATCTATTAAATTTCATTTATTCCTTATGGTACCACATATTTTTACATGTTGTGTCTACCACACGGAGTGACCGGATAGTCATATGATTAGGAGCGCATGGTAAAGTTCGGCAAATAAATAATGAAACAAATCATCTGCATGGTATAGTCGTACGCTTGTGGATGTTTGAAAACCAGTCTATTTCTCAACACGCTCTTTACTACTGATTAACACAATTGCTCGCGTGATTCTATACCATTTTATACATCGTATAGCACAATTGGTGATAAATAATTTCGTCATTTCCTATCCACAATTTTAACCATTTTTCTTTCAATCTACGTCAATTACAATTCTAGGTGCATAATAATACTTTTTGTGTTTAGTTTATGTACGGCAACGTAAATATGGATAATGAGTAGACGCAGAACAGAAATTCTGGAACCACCTCCACCTCCCTCTACCTACCTCTACTTCGCTCCACATCACTCCACATCCCTCCACATCCCTCTAAACCCTCCACATCCCTCAACATCCCTACACACCCTCCACATCATTCCACATCACTCCCACCTCAACATCGCTCCACATCACTTCACATCCCTCCACATCCCTCAACATCACTCCACACCCTTCCACGTTACTCCACATCACTCCACATCCCTCCTACCTCCACATCACTCCACATCACACCACATCACTCCACATCACACAACATTCCTCCACATCCCTACCACCTTCACCATCCTCACATCCCTCTACATCCACATCCCTCCACATCACTCTACATCCTTCCACATCACTCCACACACCTCCATAATCCTCCACCTCCACACACTTCCACAACCCTCCATCTCCACATCCCTCCACCTACACCTCCACTTACTGAAAAAAAAATTTATTTAAAGCGGGATTTAAACCCGTGCTGCCCGCATTCAAAGCAAGTATCGAGCCACTCAAAATTATTACTAGCTCGTGTTATTGTTTAATGCACACATTTTATTTTAATTTAAAGATTAACTTAAGAGTGCTACCACCTTAAACCTAAGAATAAAAACAAAATAATTTAATACATTTATTAATAATTTTTGCTGATATTGAGGCTACAAATAAGTAAAACAAGGTTTATTATGAAATAATATAATTTTATTAAAATATATACATTTACTCTTAACTACATGTTGAATTACAAAATTATAAATTTAGAATATTGTGCGCCAGAGTAGTCCCGCATTTACTGTGAATCTGAAAATAGAGAAAAGTATTAGAAACATAAAAGTAGAAAGTGATAGTATATCTAGCAATAAGGGTAAGGTTTAAGGAAGCGTGTTGTTAGTCTATAAGAATATTGCAGTTGTCCAGCAGACACCATGTAACGTTTTAAATTTGTGTTACGAATTAATTACAGTTTTCTCTTTCAATTTGATTAAATGTTGGATGTACGTCGTTAACTTCGGTAAATTTAGCAGTCATGAAATCTTTCAAATTTTATTGGTTAGGCCTTAGTGTTGAAAAATCGTATAATAATATTCGTTTATTAGTAATTAATTTAAATATGGCAACTTGGATTATAATTTGAGTGGAATTATTTTATTGGCTTTCAGAGAATTTCAGATAATGCTCAATTTTTATTTGTTAACCATATGTGTGATAACACTTATCAAAACCGAGTTCATTTCCGACAATTCATTCTTTGTTTCTCATCTGGATTTGGCGGTCGTGCATAGGTTAGCACTCCATTTTGGGATTTTACCTGTCCAGAAAATTTATTAAAGCATTTTTGTGTTGGTTAGAAGTCGTTTCGAATTGCTTTAATTAACCTATATTTGATAGGATTTGTGAAAACAGGTATGTAATTATTCATTGCAGTACATTTATTTAACGAGCACATTTTGTAGAATTTTTGAGTTGGTTATCAGTTACGTCCGTGTTATCTACAGCTGTTATTGAAGTCGTTGCCCGGCAGGTAATTTAGTGTTTATATTTTTATTTGTGTTAAGAATTGTGTATTCGCACAATTATTATTTGTTTTTTTATAGGGCTAGTGGTAGTATCGCGCTTGTGGTAGTATGGTAGTATAGTACTTTGGTAAGACTATACGGCTACAGTAGTATAACTATGGAGAAGCTGGGACAGCCCTTTTTAAAGGGTCATAAATATCTTGTAAAGGGTGTGTGTATTATGGAAAAGAGAAGTATGTATGTGTGAAGGTCATGTATGTGTAGGTGTGTGTGTGTGTGTTAGTATTAGTTAGGTTTGAGGATAACGATGGTATGGCTATGGAGAAGCTGGCCGGCCCTTTTTAAAAGGATCATAAATATCTTGTAAAGGGTGTGCGTATTATGTAAAGAGAGGTATGTATGTGCAGGTGTGTGCGTGTAGGGTGTAGGGTATGTGTGGTTTGTCGGTGATGTTAACGTGGAAGTCGTGCCGCCCTCGTGATAAAAGTGTGTGTGTGTGTAGATATCGATCGGGGGGGCGGTGTTGTTGTCGTTTTATTTTCGAAAAGAAAGGTATGTATCGTTATGTGTATAGGTGTGTAGGGGGCGTGCGTGTTTTAGTCTAAGACGAAATATCGTAAGGGCGCGCAAGTGGTGCGAACGTGTTTTTGTTTTAAGAGCGTGTTTTCGGGGGTGGTGGTCGCGTTCGAGAATGAGTCTGGGTAAATAACCGCAAGGGTTTTTTTTTATTACAGGTGTCGATAAGAAAAAAAATTGCGATGGCCCTTTTAAAAGGGCTGTCTCAGCTTCTCCATAGCTATACTACTGACGTAATCGTATTTTTGCTCAAGATGGTTCGATCGATGACGTGTGCGTGTATTTTTGCCTTCCGAGAGAAGATGATGAAAGTGCGCTATTTAATTCGTATACAAATACAGGGTCATGATTATCTCATCGGACACACGTGCAAGACGTTTCAAGTAAACTTTTAATAATTTGGAAATGTTACGCTCGATGTTTTCGTAGGCAATTATGATGAAGTATTTAAAATAACGCAGAAATTTCAGATCGTCGGGCAAGAGAAAAAAAACGGGGTCGCGATTATCTCATCGGACACGTGCAAGACGTTTTAAATGTAATTGTTTCGGTATAAATGGTAAAAAAGTTCCTCCTTAATTTTGTGTGCATTATATGAACCCAAAGCATATACGATGACGAAATCGTATTTTTGCCGAGAAATAAAAAGTGGTCGTAAATTTTGTATAGTATACATTCATTATATAAAGCGGAAGTTAAAATATAAATAATCGAGTATGTTTGTATAATTATTTTTTATTATCGAAGTCGGGAATCGCTTTTGTTAAAACATTGTATGTATAAAAGATAGCTTCTTGGAACGCGTAAAGAAAATACTGTAGTTTCATGATTACATCATTCGTGAGTAAGTTTTAATTTCAGTACACATCGTTTTGCATCATTAATTATATAGGAACCCATTATTTTTAACAAATATGGGCTCATAAATCCTCGAAATATAGACGTTTGGGATTTTTATATTCTTTATCGATGCCGAGTCGGGGAAAATGTTTTAGTTACTTACATCTTTGAATAAAAAATATGCTCATTAATTTTATGCGACTTCAATATCCGCATAATCAAAGATAACGTTTTTAATTTGAATGAGCTTTTTGTCCAAAACAAGGGCAATGCTATTTAATTCTAATGAATTGCTATCGTTAATGTCTGTATCGTGTATGTGGGGAGCGGTTTTCAGATGCGTAATAAATTGTACGTCATTCGGAGTGATATAAATAGAGGATCCCTTGTAAGGCTTTTATCTTGTAAAATATAAGTTTGAGAGTCGTGCAACGTGTTTTGTCATCGTGCAGCTTGCATTAAAAACAGGTAATAATTGTAAATATATTTTTAACTTTATGTAATTATATTCGTAATTAGAATTAAAATATGGAGTTAATTAAAAATCAATTCAGTAAGCCGCATCGATAGGAAGAAGACCGTAAAGTCAAAGATCTCGAGCTACAGCGCCCTTATCCGGTTTTAAGCATCAAATCTCTTCAGTCAAAGAAGAATTCTCGGATCATTCTCGTCGAATTAGAAGAATGCGTTGTGTTCCTTCCGCAGAGAATCGCGGACGTAATTAGCGACAAAGATATCGAAGAGCTGAATAAACAGGAATGCCTTTGTTTGCACTACCCAGGATCGTTCGAAGTTGGTTAGTATTTAATATTTTAATTTTTATTTAAAAACTAATACGAAATTCGTTTATTTTAAAGGTAAACCTAATCCTGCAGCGAGTATTTCCTTCTGCTGCATGGGCGAAAAACAAAAGGATCCATCATCATCAGCCCTCACGGATCCTCCCAAGGAAAATCAAGAACGGCAAGAGCAAAAAAGCCATCCGTATCGTCATCACACTAGAATACCTACCTATACATGGTAATTAATTTTATAATTTTAGTATTTTTACATCTTGATTTTTAAAGTTATGAGTATTGAATATAGAATTAGATCAGCAACCCATTACAATCGTGATATGCTAATTGCGGATTATCCACATAATTTTATAGAATCGCATGCAAGGAATTGCCTGCTTATTTAAAAGACTTTAAATATCGGGACGGTTTTTGATTGGGTCTCGAGCCCTTTTTCTATTTTGCATGCAATTTAATTTGTTCGACAATTAAACGTGCTTAGAAGATTCGTATTCTAACACAATAGCGTTTTGCTTCACCGACGTGTCTCGTATGAAAGAAAAGCTTTTAATTTATGTAATTACGACCGAAGGGCATTTTATAATATCAGCGAAAGCATCTCGGCCGGTATTAGGTTGTTTAGATTTGTAGATCAATCTGCCGTATCGCCATTAAAAACAGTGTTTAATTTTCAGTATAAATGTGAAAGTGACATTTTCTTTTATGCAATTCTAAGAACAGATTGCCTATACGTGGACTTAAAAAATAGAGAATTCGTGTTTTCAACTCAATTTATTAATTCTTTGTTGATTTGCAGAAAAACCCTCCGCATGCGCTTGCATGAAATCGGCGATTTATTTGTCTATAGTAAATGTGTTAGAACGACAGATGTATTTTCTATAAAATCAACTAAAAATTACAGATTCAGAAAAATATGCTATAGACTTATCCTTTTGTATAAGATTTTTAAACTCGTACAAATTGTTAGAATAAAACGGGAACTGCATGCCGAATTAGAAGCCATTTTATGGTCCTGCGATTTATCGCCCAAAGACGATACGCCGAACGTATTAGTAAAATTGCACGGTTCAAAATACAGAAAGTTGGCATTGAAATACGAAAAAAATGTTAACTAACAGAAAAATCGAAGCGGACGCGGGCGTTTCGATGTGTTGTGATCAGATGCTACAGTTGTATCGAAAAGTGCACGCAATTTTAACGAAATGTCGTAAAACTAAAGTATTTCGCAATTGGGTTCGAATATTAAAATCACACATTCACAACACCGAATCGATTTTAAGAACGGTGAAACAAACTTCTTCTTCGCTCTCGGCTAGTTATCTGAATCTATTCGAAAATCTTCTATGCCATATGAAAAGATATAAAATGCTATTTAAAAATCTATTAAAAAAACTACTGCGGCAGAATGTTCCTAAACAATCGATGTATTCTCGGAGCACGCCTCGACATTCTGAATTGGTTTGGAAGCCGATCGTGTCTGCGTTTAAATCGAGAATTCAAACAGCTCAAATTATTAATGTTGCACATAAAGATCTTAATTTATTTACCGAAGATTGTAAAAACTAATTTTATCCAAATTGTATACGATTTTAAAAATCACTCGGTAAACCTTAAAATTAATGTCGTGTTAGCGTGCGATTTTTCAAATTTTCCGTCGCGCTCAACGAAAATGAGTTTCAAACTAGGTATTTTCGACGCCCAACTTTTTAATTTGTTTCGGCAATTTAGAAGTTTAACGAGTGGTTTGCGTGCAAAATCGCAACACGCTTGTTGGATAAAATAGAGAACGACGCAATGCACGGGTCAGGATTCACGCTATCCGAAATATTATTTTAAATGTTAATATTAATAAATGCTATGATATGTTTCACGCGAGTTGTTTCATGCCTCTTCCTATCGCAATTCAAAACAAAAGGCCTGTTTAAACATTAGAAACAATGATTTTCATGCTTTTATTGGAGCGTTTTAGCCGGAATAATTAAGCCTACAGCAGGTAAGCATGCTAATCGCACAACTTCGTATCCGCATTTTGCAGAAATTTTAATATGAAAAATTTCGTCAGCCCCATGCCTATATCGGATATATCGAAATTCGAAAAGCAGAATGATATTTCTGTAAATGTTTTGCTCTTATTTTAAAACGCGCTCGATACATCGTAACACCGGTACAATTAACTAGCCAAAACGAGATAAACACGTTAATCTGTTAATTGTTGAAGATGCGTATGTCGACGAGTCGTCAAAATTTAATTCTGACGACGGCGAAGACGTCAACGGCGACGAGGACGACGACGACGGCGACGAGGAAAAAGTTTGGAAGAATTAAAAAAAAATATTAAAGATTATAAACGGGGCGTTAGATATCATTATTGTCTTATAAAAAATTTAGCCTCACTTGTGAGAGGTCAATTAACTAAACATACGGGTCACTTTTACGTATGCGATAGATGTCTCTCCTATTTTACGATCGCAAACGTCTCGATGCCCACGAGCAAGTATGCGAAAAACTTAACGAGTGTCGTGTTATTTTACCCTCCGAAAAAACAAATATTTACAATTTAAAGATTTTAAGTATAAAATACCTGTGCCGATGGTGGTTTATTCTGACATAGAATGCCTTATTAAAAAACCGAAAGAGCTTCCGAATCAGAACGCACTTTCAAATACCAGGAACATATTCCGTTTTCAATAGGATATTATTTTTATTGTGGATATGACGAATCTCTTTCATATTACAGTTCATACACGGGCACAGACTGCATTTCTTGGTTTGTGCGACAATTAAAACATATTGCCATATGTTATGGGAGCGCATTTTTAAAAACGAGCCTGCTACGTCCTCTATAGATGCCTCGACGGCAAAAACGTGCTTTATTTGCGAAGTCGATTTCTTGCCGGACGACGAAAGGTTATCGATCACGATCACATGAATGGTTCTGTAAGAGGTGTTGCGCATAGCAGCTGTAATTTAAATTTTAGGTTATTTCCAATTATTCCGTAGTCTATCATAATTTGAGCAATTATGATGCTCATTTTATTATTAAAGAGCTTGCTAACGCTTTCGAAGGCCCCATGAATATAATACCCTTGAATAATGAAAAATACATAACATTTTCTAAAAATACAACGACGCAAATGTGACGTTCAGATTCATAGATTCCTTTCGCTTTATGGCAATGTCATTGGAAAAATTAGCATGCGAGTTGTCTTTCGATGACTTTAAAGTTTTAAAAAAGGAATTTAGCTCGCTAAACCCGGATCGCATTAAATTGCTAATGCGCAAGGGTATTTTTCCCTACAGTATTTGGATGACATTTTGAAATTAAGCGAAGAAATTCTTCCTCCTATAGAATGTTTTTATAGCAATCTTAATGAATCACATATTGAAGAATCGGAATATATTCATGCGCAAACCGTATGGAGCACTTTTAAATGCAAAAATTTAGGCGACTACGCGGACCTATATTTAAAATGCGACATTCTTTTACTTTGCGATATATTCCAAGACTTTAGAAAAATTGTCTTGAAACATACAAATTGGATCCCTTAAATTTTGTGACTTTGGCGAGCTACTCGTGGTCTAGCATGTTATTATATACTAAAATCAGGCTAGAACTAATTTGTGACGTCGACATGTTTTAATGATCGAAAGAGGCATTCGGGGGCCTTACTCAAGTCGTAAAACGATATGTAGAATCCAATAATAAATATTATCCCCAAACGTATGATCCATCCAAGCCGAATAAATTTTTATTTTACGGAGATATTAATAATCTCTATGGTCATGCCGAATCTTGCTATTTGCCTTACGGGATTTCAAATGGCTAACGCCTGAAGAAATATTAAAATTTAATGTTACAACGGTGAGCATTACGAGCGATAAAGGTTATATTATCGAATGCGACTTGGAATTTCCTACGGACATTCACGACGCTCAGAAAGAGTTGCCGATGTGCCCAGAACAGGACACGCCTCCGGGCTCGAAATTTTCAAAATTAATGTGCACTCTCACGAAAAGTTCAACTACGTTGTGCATTACAGAAATCTCCAGGTTTATTTATCTGCGGGCGTAGTATGACGCGCGTTCATAAGGTTTTAGAATTCGGTCAGTCTCCTTGGTTGAGACCGTTTGTCGAATTAAATACAAGAATGCGCACGGAAGCTAAAACGGAATTTGCACAAAATCTATATAAATTTGCAAACAATTCCATTTTGGTAAAACAATGGAGAATGTTAGGAAAAGACGCGTCATAAAATTAGTGACTCATTGGAGCGGTCGGTATGGTGCTCTATCTTTAATTTCCAAACCAAATTTCCATTCGGCAACGATTTTTGACAAAAATCTGGTCGCGATCGAATTGAGCAAAACAGAGATAGAGTTCAACAAACCTATCTACATAGGTATGGCCATCTTAGAATTATCAAAATTGAATTATATAATTTTCACTACGATTTCATGAAGGCAAAATTTGCAAATAATTGCGAATTATGCTACATGGACACCGACAGCCTTTTGTATAGTGTGACGTGCAATGATTTCTATGAAGAGTGTATAAAGACGAATCTAGAAAAATTTGATACGAGCGCTTATGATCCCGATAACATCTATAAAATTCCTTTAATTAATAAAAAAGTCATTGGTCTTATGAAAGACGAAACTAGAGGTCGTATTTTAACGCACTTTGTAGGCCTTCGATCGAAAATGTACTCTTTAAAAATAGAAGGCCGTGAGATAATAAAGAAGGCTAAGGGTGTTAAAAGTACATTATCGATCAGCAAATCTGTTTCGATCACTATCTCGATACGTTACGAAATAAAGTAGTTATAGAACGAGACCAAAATAGCATACGATCATATTTGCATAAGGTATATTCCATACGTCAGACGAAAATTGCTTTAAGTTATCAAGATGATAAAAGATACATTTTATCTAACGGAATAGATACTTTGCCTCATGGGCACTATCTAATAAAGGACCTTTGAATAAAACCATATTTTATTTTGTGAATTGCATGTTTATTATAAAAAAAATAATTAAAATCTTGTAACGAGAAAGAAATTGCATTGTCTTTTTGTATTTTTATATTATAAAAACCGCATTGTATTTTTTTAATTTTTATATTATGTATAAAATTAATTTAAAAATATATTTTAAGCGCTGTTGTAGAGGCTCTCTTTGTTATATTGTAATCAAGAAAAAAGCATTGTATTTTGTTATTTTTTATATTTATTATAAAAATTAATTAAAATATTGTAACAAGCCAAGATAAAAAAAAAACTGCATTGTATTTTTAATTTTTTTATATTATGTATAAAATAAACTAAAATAATACATTTTAAGTGCTGCTGCATGTCAAAGTATCGCAGTTGTAGCGTCTCTATCTTTCTTATTTTTTACAAGATCAAAAAAAATGTATAATAAAAAATCAAACAAAAAAAAGAAACAAATTTTTTATTTTTTGAAATGTAACATATTTATATAATAAAAATATAAAAAACAAATGTTTTATTTTTAAATGTAACAATCTATATAAGATCAGCTTTTTGAATCCAGGAAGGCTCTTGGAAGCCCAACCATTTGACGAGAATTTTGGTTCCTTTTCGCCTTAGTATTTTCTCGATAAGGTAAATATTTGGAACTCTCGTTTTCTGCAGCTCAGCTTCATAAAACTGTCCCAATACTGGATCGCCATGCATGTCGACGAGTAAATAAGTAGTCGGATTTGCTCGAAACACTTTACATATTTTAAACGTCTCCTCGCTCCAGTTTGCATTGTAGCCCTTAGAAAAATACTTCTATATTTTGAAATGCGTACAAAGTCGTCCACGGCATAACGAGGTTTTCTAGTCGCCAGTTTTAATTTATCGTAAACTTTCAGACGCGTTTTCGCGGTCACATTTTGGGTTTTCTTTTAGTGGTCGAATGCACCGTATCGTTGTATTTCGATACAATCGAATCGATTATATCAATCCACTTCCATTTGCCTCTCAGACTAAAAGCTTTATACAGTTTGTTTTTATCGTTCTGATTGCACGTTCTACGATGGCGGCTTTGATTGAGCTATATGTGGAGTAATGATTAATATCGCCATATTCCTTCATCAGCCGTGCAAATTGGCCGTTATAAAATTCTGTACCATTATCTGTTTGCAGATTTTTCGGTAAAGGCGGCCGCGATCTTTTAATTTCATTTAGAATCTCGCGCATCGCAGATGTGACTTCATGACCATTCTTGGATTTAAGCGGTCTCGTCCATAAATATTTCGAATAGCAATCGATCACGAATAGAATATACTTATGCCCTTTATTATATTTAGAATATGGAATAAATTCAGCAATATCGGCTTGGAATAAGTCGTGATAAGATTTGATGATCGTTCTTCGACGTGGAAAATTTATTCTAACCCTCTGTGCAGTTCATCCACTAGTATTTCCTTATCGTTATATTTCTTAGACATTTTAAGCTTTGACACGAGTATGAGAGTTAGACGACGAGGCTTTATCTTGCTCCAATAACACGTGCAGGTGTCTTATAACGTCGGTATTAATTTTGTGAAATTGTAAATCGTCTCCAGCAGACGTCTTGACTCCGTCTAATTTCAAGTGGTTGAAAATCAGGAAGTTCGTGTTTAAAACAACTTCGTTCAACACTTGAACGACCGATTGCAATACATCTCGAATGATCACGTTATCGCGGTGAATGGCGACACCTTCGATAAGATTTTGTATTCTCGCGTTCACATAGAACTTAGAAACGGCATCGTGCTCATCTTCGGCCTCGCCTATGTTGACAATTCTCAAGCCTCGAGAGTCGAAGTTCTTGGCCTTACCGTCGTCGATCGTGGTTAGTTTCATAAAATTTTGCGCTTTCTGACAACGTCGAGTCCACGTATCTCTTGTTAACGGCATCGCCGAGCTCTGCGGGGTCGTGCAAATTTACAATGGATCGCGATTTGGCGTCAAATTTAAGTTTCTTATTAGCATGCGTTTTCCCGAAGATGAAGCGGTCAAACATATTTCCAATGCTTTGCCTATACGCAGATTGAGTTCTTCGCTGCAAAATTTTAAGTTTACGCCGTCGTTTGATTTTTAGGATCGGCCAAATTCACTATTCTAAAATCCTTCAAGTTAACTATTTTCTCGTCCTCGTCCAATACCAAGGCGCTTCGTTTATTTACCGCATCCGTTCCGGTCACGGGATTGCCTACGTTGCAAAGTTTTCTATTTTCTATGTTGAAATCGCCTTCCGGAGTTAGTTTAAAGCCTACACCAGGAGGCTCGCGCGCAGCGGTATTACCAAACCCTCCGCCTCCAGAGTCTCTGGCAACATACGCTCTTCCAAATTTATCGACGACCATTTTATTTCTGAGACTATTCTATAGAACGTGTATATTTTATTAGGCGATTAATTTCGCCTCCTTTAATTCGGATATAATAGAAAGAAATTCGTTTTGATTCTGAGAGCTATTGTTGCCCGCCGAACGTTCGGCCATCAACAAACGAAGCCGGCTCACCAGCTCGGCCGGCGAGTCCCAATGAACGTATTCTATCTCATGATTAGAATTATAGAATTTTTTGTATCGCCAAATTCTGCTTATATTACTCGATGGCTGTCTTTTTTTCGATAAATCATCCATACCGAGACCTTTCTTTTTCTTCGTTATTTTGGATCGTAATTGCATGGGAATCGTAGGAGTCGCCGATGCTGTATTCATCTCTTGACGACAACGACGACGGTGACGGCGACGAAGCATGCTGCGGCGAGGAGGAGGCGTAGATATTATAGTCGCCACGGGCGACGGTGTTAAATTCGGAACGATATAATTTTTATATTTGGGCGTTTTAGGCAGATCCTTGCGAAACAGTTTATTATATGCATTGGTTTTCTTCAAAATATCGATGTAATTTTTACATCTAGCTCGGAAGGATTGCCAGCAGGCGTTTTCTTATTCGAAGGATTTTCTTATAAGTTAACAATCGAAGTAAGCCCTCCGTAATAGGATATTTTTATTTCTAATATTAATCGTAGATCCGTCGTCTGCAATAGCTAACTCTGAATTGCCCATAGACCATTTATTCGAAAGGTCGTCGTATTGAATGCCGATTCCGGTATCGTCTATATTGGGATCCTCGCTTTTGGACAGGATGTCGGCATACTTTTTAAGTAAGGCATCTGAACCGTCGCCGACATTATCAGATTCGTGCTCCGCATTCTGACGTCGAATATAATTAGGATTTTTACTTGCAGAGAATTTTGATAGCGATTTTAACGGTTCTAGTAATTGAGCATGCTTCATTCCGTATTTTAATTGAGCTCGATTTTGATCTCGTTTAAAATCTAAAACTTTTTCTTATCGTTTTAGTGGCCTGCACTACGGCTCGATTTAAATTCGTAGAGTGACGTCGTCGTCGTCCTCGTCTCATCGCAGCCGCAGACATTGCGTTGATGAAAGTTCGCTCGAACGTCGTGATTTTAAATACATATGTAATGATCGAATCCTTTACGGTAGCGGTCCTCGTTTATGGCTTTTTCTTTGTCTACCACTAAGAATCCGTATCCGGCTTTATTGCCATCGCCGTCTTTTTTCCCACGCTAGACGGCACATCTTTTGAAATCTTCGAAGCTCATGTCGGTATTAATGTGCTCCGAATAGATATGTCTTAAGTTCATTTCGTCTTGCAAAAACTATAATTAAATTTGTATTGTCGCGAATAAGATGCTTCGGTATTCTTGCATACGATTGGCTGAGGTAGAACGCGTCTATATTCTTATGACGGCTCATTGAAAATATTGACGAATCGCGTTTTGTTCGTGACATTGAATGTCGTCGAAAATGAAAATCGAATTACTCTTAGCATCTTGCGGTGAAATTATTTCAGAATTTTCGCTAAATTCGTAATAGCCTAGTCCCTTGATCGGTCTCAAAACTCGACTCAAAAATCGTATTTGGGCTGAAATAGCGACTTGGAGTAAATGTAAACGTTTTCAAATTCCAATCCGTTGGGTGCCAGTAACAAACTCAAAATCAGGTTTGTTTTACCGCACGCAGAAGGTCCGCATACGATGCATCTTATGCTGGCCGGTAAGAGATCTCCGTGCTTTTGCGCGTTCCAAAATAGGAATAAGGATCATCCTGCTCGACCGTTAGATCCATATTTGCAACCGGTAGAGATTGTTTCTGTTTAATAACCTTCATGTCTATTATTCGCTAATATGACGCGTAACGATTTCCGTAAACGGATCGTATTCGAATATAGAGTCGTGCAAAATTAAGCAGTATGCTTTAGTGGTTTGATCGAAAATGTTGCTGGATTCGATTTCGAGACGTATATCGACGGCCGAATTTTTAATAGATTCTTCTTGACGACTGCAATCGATCACGAACACGGGACAATTGCCAAATTGCTGATAGTCGTTCAAACAACACAGAGCGTAGCTCAAATTGCTCGCGCCTGCATAATAGTTTTCCGGAAATTTCGAATAGTGCATGAACGGGGTCGAATAATCGTTATTGGCAAAGTCCGAATTCATATCTTGAAGTGGAAATTCTTGGGAATTAAGGTATAGTTTTAAATTTGTCAGATTGCAGTGATCGAACTGGGCTGCCGATTGCTTCGCATTATCATACTTGCCATGCTGAAGAGTAAATAGAATCCATCGAGGTTTTTCTAATTCGTTCGAATTCTTAATACGCCAAACGTGAATTTTCGAAGACGGAAAGGACGGCAACTCGTGAAGCTCCCAGCGACGAAAGTAAACCACAATTCTGGGATTTTTATGCAAATGATGGAATAAATTTAATTTCGATTCATCGCTAAGCTTTAAATGCGGAACCTCCACGATATTTTAGTAATTTTAAATGTTAGCTCGTTTTCGTCGCTCTTGTAACAATTGACGTCGCTCTTGGATCTAATTAAAACAAGCTCTTGCGGCATGTTTACGACGGCTCGTTTATAATCCTCGCAAAATCCAAAAATATGCTTTAGAGGCACATTGCACGAGAAGCGTCCGTTCTTAAAAATGTCGGCGTTTGTATCTCCTCGAGGGTCCCAGGTGCTATTGTTCAAACCGTTGAATTTTTTGTGATACGAAGCGAGACCCTTCATCGTGCACGTTATACCAGGCTGCTTACAAACGTCGACCACATGCGTGCTCCCCATTTTGTACTGTATTTCATCGAACAAGAATAATATTGCGTTGTTCGTTATCGTATACGGTTTACCTTCGGTTTTCACCGAAAACGTTCCCTTAATATTAATGTAACTGTCGTAGGTTGCGGTTATAGCATCGGAATTTTGGTTTCTATAATCACTCTATCGCTGTGGTCTGTGTTTCGCGTGAAGGGTAAATACGAATAATAATCTTCTTTCGAAATTGTCTCTTCGTAGCGAGGCCTTTTGAATACGTCTAATTTGGCCACCTCGTCGAAACGTAATTTCTTCAAAGGAGAACTAATCACCGACGAGATGTGATCTGCGACCATTTTCGTGCTACTACCAAAATCACCACGTATTTTACCGCCACGTTTAGTCATTTCTAGTACTTTTTTTCTTTCTCGTATTCAAAAGCTTGTAGCCGAGCGCTTTTAAGAAACTTGCGTCTGCGCGACTAAGAGCGAGGTTCTTCTTCCTCTTCTTTTAATATGATGTCGCTTTTCACACCTCTTCCGCTTTTTATTTCGTTATGGCCTAACGATGATTTGCGTGCGACTGCAGATTTCGAGAACGTTTTTGCGTTTTATATAGGTTTGTTTTGAGGAAGAAGAAGAAGAAGAAGACTTCGGCAGCAAGGACGATAACAATGCCCAACGCGCGGATTTTTCTTAGGTATATTGACGACTGCGGCTAACGTCTGTTTCTGCTGCTGCTGATGCTGACGCTCGTCATCGTAAACGACGCCCATTTTAACTTAATAATAATTTTATTATTCGCGTCTTAGCTCTAGGCGAACGCAAAGGTACGTATCCTTCGAAAAATTAACCGCTTTACCCGTATGATCCACCAGTCTCAACGTATTGTTATCGAATTCGTCCACGCACAGAGGGAAACGAATTATATTGCTGGGTTGTTGTTCTATGCTGTAGCCTGGGGCACGGTTAGGCCAAATTCGTAAATGCTATGACAAAGTTGGTTATTGCGGTACGCTCCCGTCGTAATGTTAGTATCTACGAAAATATTAGATACCGAAATTATTTCCACATCGCGATCGGACGTATGCGAACGACCTTCCTCTAAAATTCGATCATAAAATCCCAGCATTCGACCGATGTTGCCGCGCTTCGTGAAGTCTACGGAGTATTTCGATTTTATTTCGCACTTTAGGGTATTATTATTAGCTCTTAAAGAAAACAAGCCGTCGACCAATCCTTCGTCGCCCAAAGTTACGGACGAATTAATTTCTTTGTTGGCTTTAGCCGACTCCAATATCTTTTTTCTCAGGAACGTGTTTAGCTCGTCTATTTCGTAGCATCCCTCGTCGATGGTGATTTCTTTATCTTTATCGTAATAGAACTTATTATTTCCCTCGTAAATATTTCGAACGGTGTTGCACGTGTAAAGACCCACCAAGCCGCAGGTGTACGTACCGCCATCGTTCAGTCTCACAGGTGGGTATAGCGTACCGCTGCTGATGGTATTTCCATACCCGAATATCGTGAATGTCCTAGACATGACTGTAGCGCTCCGAGGGCATTATGGTTCTTTTATGTAAAAATTTCAACACTAAATGACCACACACGATCGTGTTAAAGTCTTGCTCCCTTTCCACGTTATAATATATATCGCTACCGTGAAAATATCTTAAGACTTCCTCGGAGGCCTCAGGTCTCCGAAACTATCGAAGTATATCACCGTATTGGCCCTTTTTATAACCGACCCAATGCGTGCCCAGACCGGATACATCGTCTAAATTTATAATACCACTTTCGTTTCGCCACGGCGGTGCTAAGCTTCCGTCGCGTCTTTTAGCGGCAACTCGTCTCGCATGTACACGCCTCTAAAATACGGAACACCTTTAGCATATTTGTGCAGATCGAGATCGGTCAATGCGCGCATGGGAGGTGTAAGGGTGGTGGTGGTGGTGGTGGTGGTGGCGAGCTTAGCATTCCTCGGCACCGTCGAAGTCATCCGTTTTTTGAATCCCCCGGATAAGGTTTCAAGTACAAGGCGCTACCTTTCTTGTGAGGCTTTAAATACAATCCGCTGCCGACTTTTTCTCTTCCATGGCTCTGTTGTGACGCGCGTTCTCGTCGAAATACCTCTTTGCATTTTGGCCGAATTGATGGCGTTTGCGACGCTCGACGCTCCGCCGGCCAGTGCTCCGAGCGCCGAAAGACCCGCAAATATCGGAATCAAAGGCAATAAGCCTCCTCGCTTGGGCACCGGTATTATGCGCGGTACTTTAATTTTCGAACGACCTCCCATCCTGTTGACTATAATTTTTGCAGCATTCATCGCGCTCGAAATGAGACGATTATGCGAAGCATCTCCGTGTCCTTTACTCTTGATGCTTTGTTTTCTGATTTCTTTAGATATTTTACTTATAAGACCGCCTCTGAAGGAGCATTTTCTGCCGACGTTACCGTTATTGTCTTTGAATTTACCCGAGCATCGACGTACTCGACGTCGTCCTCCTCGCTGTCGACGATCCAGTTTCACGGCCATTTTCTTGTCTATTCCCATTCCTAGTTTGCGTTTCGCTTTCATTGCAGCCGTTACGCCCAACGCTGCGAGCTTCTCGGACCACTTAGAATCTTTGGCCTTGACTCGCCGCCAAGCCGCTTCTTGCAAGACCTTGTCGGCCTCGTGCCTGCTCTCCACGTCTTTGTGATGCGAATACGCGATGTCGTGCTGCTTGCACGCTTCGTCTAGAGGATTAATACCTTTGTCTCCGCGATTTAAACGCTCCAGGAAGGTGCAGTTCGAAGGGCAATTTATTTAAGAGGTTGTTGAACAACCCTTCACCCCCGTGTACCAACATTGACTAACATCTCTCCTGCAATAACGTAACAATTTAAATATATATATATAAAAAAATAACTGCATACAGAATAAATTTTATTTACAAAAAAGGATCATACACTATCTTTAAAATACAAAGGTTTCATTTCGACATTTAAATTCTTTTGATATAAACATAATACGTCATCGACAATTTCGTGAGGGAAATGGCGCGTGATTTCTAATAAGCCGAGTCTGTTGATGTCGTAAAGAACGTTTAGGGTACTTAGGGATGGATTTCCAAATACGTATTCGCTTATCATCTCGACTCGACATAAGATTTGATCCTGCACGTTCGAATAAAGTCCAGCATCCTCGAGGAGGGGGACGCCTTCACCTCCATCGTCGTCGCCGTCGCCGCTACTGCTCTTGCACCTGTTATACGCGTAAGCTCCGAACTCTTCGGGAAGGCAAGTGGCGACGCACTCTATATTTCTATCGTAGAACTCTTGAAAATCTTGTCCTTTCAATATTTCTAATTTGAGCATTATAAGAGGCGCTAGAGTAAACACTTTTGCAAATTCTTCGCGGAGAGAGAAATTCGCGCAACATTGTATCCGGATCCTGTTGTTGTTGATTCTAATGCGGCGAGAGCCGCAGCAGTTTGCACCTCGACTCTATGAATGGACTCGTATTCGTCTTTAAATTCCACTTCCAAGTATCCGTCGATCGTCTGATGCATTTCACGCCTCCAGTGCCATACGTCTGCGACTACGGAGGCGGCGGTAGCGCCTGCAGATGCAACCGTGGCAGTATCCGAGCGGTTGGAAAAAATTTTCTAAATTTATGTTCGATATTGATAGACGACAAATCTTTCCACTCGTTTTCGTCCATTTGCAATTCGCCTTCTTTACAAAATCTGTTGGGGCATATAAGTCTGATAACAGGGCTAAAATCCATATTGCTCTTTCGTTTGGTTAAGCCCACTTCGATCGTATGACCGTGAGCGCACCATTGCGCATTCTCCTTGGAGGAATTCAATCGGTATTCGGTGCTACATATCAGGATCCATCGCCTGATCGTTATCGTAGAACATGAATACCTGACAAAACTTGCGGCGATCCAGATACTGCACACGTAGATGATGATGATGACGAAATTACGTCATCATCATCGTTATTAAAAATACTTGACTGTCGTCACCACTTGTATGATTATTTTCGTCTTGAATATACTTCACCATAATTGCTATTTAATTAAGTGCAAAATTTCACGCACATACACACCCTGAACGAAGATACCTCCCGGTTAGAACTGAAAATTATTTTGCATGCGTAGGTTTTCGTTCGAGCTCAAACGATGTTGCTCATGCGCGCATAGTTTATTTTTATATTTGTAATAGATGTAGTATGCCCACGCTCCTATTAATTGCATAAGTACGATGTGTTCTAAATACGTCCATACACCATCTGAACTATCAAATTCTCGATCTTTTTTTCTCGCTCTCTTTCTCTTTCGAAGGCGATTCGTTTATGATTCCATGGCATGACGTACCATTCGGTCTCCGTAAAACTGCTATTATATTTAAATCTTATTTTAAACATCAGAAAAGGATCGATGCCAACTCCGTCTCCGACACAATCGCCCGCGGATCCATTGTTCAACCATTCGGCACCGTCGTCGTCGTCGTCGTCGCCGTCCTCGCCGTCGCCGGATCCATCTACGTTTTCTATTTCTCGTCGTCGTTGAAGGCGTCCTCCTCCTCCTCCTAGATAACTTTTATAAATTAAAAGGTCTCTCGATACCGCGGACGATGACGACGACGACGACGTCTCTGATGATGGCGATAAGGAACCTCTTCCGAATGGTTCTGTTGCTGCTGCTGCCATTGCTGTTGCAGCTGCATGGTAATTAATTTCATACGTTTCCAATCTTTAGAGCGAGAGCATCTTATTTGTTGTTGTTGTTGTGACGACTCGGACTTCGACAATGCCAAAACGTCTTTATTTTCAACAACCTCGAAACATACGAATGCATATGGAGGATCTACGGGAACCGGATTTCTTTGCCAGGAGGGCACGCTCGGTTTAAATATGTATAGGTAATTATTACATATTAAAGAGTAGGCGAGATATGCTGCGACGGCTGCGGGCGGTCCTTTAGAGTCATTTCGAACAATGAGCATTTTAATTGCATTCATAGGTTTTATTGCAGGGCTGCGATGTGTTGTTGTGCGCGCGTACATATGGGGTAGAACATGCGCATTCAGGACACGATTTTATTTGCAGAGGAGGTCCATCTATCTGATCTGCATGCGACGACGATTGTAAGCCATGCGCTAAACAATAGCGATGCGTCCATAATTGTTTTGCAAATACTCCGGTAATTTATCGAAATTTCTGGCGACGTCTTTACTTGCATGCCTCTCGATATACTCGAGCGGTAATTTCGTAAGATCCTCGACCGTCAACATTCTTCTATATTACAAACGTATATGATTATTAAAATAAACATATCATCTCGTAGACAATTTTCTTATCCCCTTCCTTAAGAATGCATACTATAGGTTCCTGCATGATTTATATTGACGCCTAAATTTAATATTCTCGAAAGAGCTAACCCGCTCTGCTTTTCGGTATATTCGTCCAGTTTATTGTTCAATTCCTGAATGGCTTCGGGTTTAACTTGAGTTTGAAAGTCTTCAATTTTAAAATTTTATAATTTTAGTAGTAAAATGTCTGAGCGACGACGACGATGATGATGATGACGATGTATCCACGGCTTCTGAAGACGATGATGTTGATGCGTTGGGCTTTACGTATTCACCGTTAAACACGAAATTAATTTTAAGAGATCCAAATTTTCTCAAACATTTTCTCAAACGTCGCTCTATTAGGGCGAATGCATCTTCTAAAAATTGCATGGGATCTATGTGATATAAATTGACCACAGCACTCGAACGTATCCTGCGGGCGAAAGCCGATTTCAAATCGACCCACACGATATTGTTCGACGTTCTACGTCTTTTGACATTCTTCTTTGATGTTAATCTATCGAAATTTTCAGCAGGATCGTCGACTTCGACGTCGTTCGCATAACCCTCGTCGTCGTCCTTCGCACTAGTATTATCGCCGGATCCATTCTTTTACTAATACCTGCCCTCTGATCGCCCTATCACGCTTGCTTTTGCATTAGAAACGATCTGATTACATTTCAGATTTAGCAGCATCGATTCATAGTGACGTTTTCGACCTACGTTGCAAGCACTTTTCAATTGTTTTAAAATTGCACGCGTTGAGGTAGGCGCGTCTGGAATTTTAATTCGTCCGAAGCTTGAGACATTTTTACACTTTCGACACACGATGTTTACCGTTCGAATAATTACACAATAATAAATAGAAAAATATTTTGGATATTCTTTTACCAAGACGACGAAACTATTATTCGTAGTAGGGGAGAAATTTTTTTCAAATACAAACGCAGCACGCAATTTTTCTTATCGACACCTGTAATAAAAACCTTGCGGTTATTTCCCCAGCCTTATTCTTCTTATACTTCATCATAATTGCCTACGACACATCGAGCGTAACATTTTCAAATTATTAAAGACTACTTGAAACGTCTTGCACGTGTCCGATGAGATAATCCCGAAAACACACTCTTAAAACAAAAACACGTTCGCACCACTTGCGCGCCCTTACGATATTTCGTCTTAGACTAAAACACGCACGCCCCCTACACACCTATACACATAACGATACATACCTTTCTTTTCGAAAATAAAACGACAACAACACCGCCCCGATCGATATCTACACACACACACTTTTATCACGAGGGCGGCACGACTTCCACGTTAACATCACCGACAAACCACATACCCTACACCCTACACGCACACACCTGCACATACATACCTCTCTTTTACATAATACGCACACCCTTTACAAGATATTTATGATCCTTTTAAAAGGGCCGGCCAGCTTCTCCATAGCCATACCATCGTTATCCTCAAACCTAACTAATACTAACACACACACACACACCTACACATACATGACCTTCACACATACATACTTCTCTTTTCCATAATACACACACCTTTACAAGATATTTATGACCCTTTAAAAGGGCTGTCCCAGCTTCTCCATAGTTATACTACTACATGGAGAAGCTGAGACAGCCTTTAAAAACCATCGCAATTTTTTCTTATCGACACCTGTAATAAAAACCCTTGCGGTTATTTACCCAGACTCATTCTCGAACGCGACCACCACCCCCGAAAACACGCTCTTAAAACAAAAACACGTTCGCACCACTTGCGCGCCCTTACGATATTTCGTCTTAGACTAAAACACGCACGCCCCCTACACACCTATACACATAACGATACATACCTTTCTTTTCGAAAATAAAACGACAACAACACCGCCCCCGATCGATATCTACACACACACACTTTTATCACGAGGGCGGCACGACTTCCACGTTAACATCACCGACAAACCACATACCCTACACCCTACACGCACACACCTGCACATACATACCTCTCTTTTACATAATACGCACACCCTTTACAAGATATTTATGATCCTTTTAAAAGGGCCGGCCAGCTTCTCCATAGCCATACTATCGTTATCCTCAAACCTAACTAATACTAACACACACACACCTACACATACATGACCTTCACATACATACTTCTCTTTCCATAATACACACACCCTTTACAAGATATTTATGACCCTTTAAAAAGGGCTGTCCCAGCTTCTCCATAGTTATACTACTGGCTACCGTTGTATTTGTGGTTACTGGTTCCTGGTTGTTGTGTCTACAGCAATAAGACTTGCGAAGAATATCGCAATTTTGGTGTGTAACAAGAGCAAATCATCAGGTGGTTTCAAGACTGATGGTGTTGGATTCATCCATGTCTTAATTGATGGACTTACAAGAAGTCGTCTGGTCAAGGATTAATTGTAGCTGATGTGGTTCGTAGACGCATGCTATTTTTCTTTATCTGATATTTGAAAAAGGAAAGTAATTTGATTAATAAGAGTAGTGAACTATTTATCGCGTGTACATTGACGTTGAGAGTTTTCAGTAAATTTTCAGTGCACTTCCTGTCAACGACTGCGCATTTACTAATTTATGACGTAGCTTCTAACTAGCAATTCTAAACCTAATTGACAACGATTGCAGTGTTGCCAACATAAGTAGATATAAATTTATTTTACATTCAGGAAAATAGTTTTGTGATCAGATTCTTGACTCTAGTATATCAACATTAGTACTAAATCACATTTCAGTACAACAACAAGTTTTAATATATTTCAATTGAAGATTAAACATGTTAAAATATGGATCCATATTGTTTTGAAGGATTGTTCAAAATATAATAAAATCAATTCTAAACGCAATAATTGATTCGAATATTTACAGATATATAAAAAAAGTTTATTGAAATTATGCGATACTAACAGTGATGTGAATTGCTATTTATGGTTTTAAATATAGTTATGATTATTGATATTGCTGATTTATAGTATTTGGTTTGTGCCTGTTTGTACTGCATTGTATGTATATTAGGTTGGATGCCGATTTTCCAGGAAGGTAATATTCCAATTTATTAGCGGAGATTCAGGTACATTTAATTGGATGGCGCTTATTTGTTTATTCCAGCTTAGGTGCTAGTTGTGCGAATTCTTTGGGAACCCGCCCCCACTCACCGTTGACCTAGTCTTGGGTACACGCCTTGCAGTTTCCGCAGTCCGGTCGAATATTGTATGTTTTAGTAATTGTTCCGTGTTGTGCTTTTGAACGGCGTGTTATATATTTTGTACCCTTTCGCTATAGAGCTTAGGGAAGGTTACAACCACGTGGAGGTAACACAATGTCTCCCTGGATAAAAAGGGTAGGAAACTAGGATTAGGGAAAGGTAGAGGATAGAAACTTACACAAAATATATAAAACTTAAAACTACATGAAATAAAATTTATCAATGTCTCTTTTTGCCCCCCCCCCTTATGCATACATATTAACAGATCCGGGAATGACGAATCGTTTATCACCATACCACATAAGCTAATTTTATGTATAAGTTTTGTATACGCTGCATGTTTAGTGCTGCGTATACACAACATTTTATGCATGAGGGGTGTACCATTTTTAAATACAATCTTCTTGTAGTCCTCTACATTAATTTGCTTATTTACCACGTTGCTGTTCACACTCCTCCACATCACTCCACATCCCTACCCATTCCTCCACATCCCAGGAAACTGTTATCTAACTTTTCTTGATAACTCATCAAGGTCTATATATTCCCCAATTTACGGTACTTTATTCTAAAACACCCTTTATATGCAACTCGTCAGATTAGTATATTTTTCTTTTCATAAACCCACCAAGTGTTGTATTCATGAACATATTTCAATCGTATGCACGATATTGCAAAATTCAAAATGTCACCTGGCTAAAAATGCTGAAAGTGAGATTATTAAAAACTATTACCTATTGGTGTAATAAAATTTTTTATCCAGTCCCAAGTTGTTGGGCTAGTGTGACGTAATTTGTCGACCCCAAGTTGTGAGACTAGGGTTTGGCAAAAACCGGAAGTTTCCTTATGTTGAAATAAGCGCACGGTGCTATTTAGATGGTAACTGGTTATAGAAAAAAAAAGCTCTAGCAAAATAAAGCGGCTAACTTAGATTACTAATTCAAGGGAGATCACGAGAGTAGGTGTAGTCCAATTCTGAATTGTCTCATAAAACAAACAAACAAACAAAAGAGGGCGTTTACTGACTTTAATAAACTCACTATTAGGAGCCTTGAGAAAAACCCCTGACCCTAAAAATTGTCAAAAAGAAAAGTTATCACCAATGTACGTGTAACGGTGACTCAACAAAAGCTTACCTGAGAGGGAAACAGTTTGATTGGTTATAACAAAAACTAAGTTTAGTAGCCAACATATAACAGCATAATAAAACGCAAAAGCATTAAGCACTAGTATAAGACACTAGTCTCAGCACCACTGATTCCTGAAAATAATTCTTTTATTAAAAAATTAACAACTTCAATTATCTTTCTAAACTTCTATATACGTCACTACTTCAGTTAACAAAGATAACTCATAATCTGAATTTTGCTCACCTTAGACAAGACTAACTCGTCAGAAAACCAGATGTGATAATATTGTATATAGTTCTATTTATCAAAATTAATTTTCTTTTTATGTATATAAGGAATAAACAATTATGCAACTTTAATATTTACAAAATAAATTATATGAATCAGACTCCTTTTCTTTAAATAGTTACTAAACGGTAATATGTACAGAGAATTTCATATTCACATTTTTTTTTATTTCATATCCTAACAAAGCATATCAAATCTTAGAGTGACCTATAATTTAATATGGAAAAATATTTATGTAATAATTTAATAAAACTTATTCAGATCTGACCAGTTCACGAACTTTCTTAATTTTGTTAAACTCGAAATGTAAATTCACAAAAATGTATCTCTACTGTTTAAAGCATTTATTAACAACTCAAATTTCACTAGAAGCAAAGTAAGGTTTTCAAACTTCAGCAGCATTCGTTTTCTTCAAACTTAACATGATAAAGAACTTTAATCAAATACGTATTTAAGTTGTAATAGAACGTAAACAGTTACGGTTAATTACAAAATGAGGATCCCAAAATCTAAACGTTTAGGATATAAAGAAGTTTTCTGACTTACCCCCACTGCCTAATTCGTACAAACCAAAAGCGTAAACAAACAGTTGGACTGTACGTCACAGCGTCACCTGTTGATAGTAAACGTTGGAATCCAACCTGTTACCAATCGAAAAACAATGTTTGCCTTCTACTTATCTAAATTGAACCATGTCCTTTACGTTCCATACAAATAACGATTGAAATCACCATATCTTGATCCGTGTGTAAAACAAAGCGTTTCTTCGAATTACATCATAATCCAAATGTACTTCCAAATATTCTATTGAACTTCTCAAAATGTGATCCTTACATTATGTTCAAATGTATACTCAAATATTCTAACTAACCTCTAAAGCTTTTCAGTGATTCTTACAATGCGCTAAAATAAGAAGTTATTAATTCTCAAATGAAATACCTGAATTACCATTGATAAAACTGATTCTTTTACACCTTGACTACACGAAAGTAAGTAACCCAACTAAGACCACGTCTCAATGCCAATCTGAGTTCCCATTCGGCAAACCTGTCAATTTTAACGCCATGAGTAACCAAACGAGAATGCTCGACTTCCCATTTTGACAAACGAAATCGCTATCGAATTATCGCAACGCCGAAGTGTCTACAATACCAACTAACACGAACGTTTGATCAAAGAAATTTATATACCAAACGACTACGACAAGTTATACGGGGTCGTAATAATAATTAACTGAAACACTTTATATTAATTCTGATGAAGTATTTAATATATAATAAATGTTCCTAAACATGTAGGAATTATGAAATTGAAGAAATAAAGCGATGCAAAAATATTCCTTCTTCTATAGCCGTGATGAGTGTTATAGTCGGTGTCAAACTGCAAATCAAATAACACTAAATTCACGCGTTTCTTTTCAATTTGCAAAAAGAAAACAATTAATGACCGTATCAAACCGGCATTCGCCCTTATTAACAACATAAAGAGTTATACATAGTTAGGTGCCAACCAAATATTTTAGAGCTAAAATTTTTATGAACTGCACAGTGCAAAAGTTCTTACTGAACAATCAAAATGCGTATCCTTCGATCTTGACATGACTTATTAACTTAGTTGTAGTGCATTTGTATTTCAGTACATTTAGAAAATGAGAAATATCTCGTATCTTTTCATGTTCTATTCTAGTCGCAGTAAAACACGTGGAGTTATCTATACAAGCAAAACTCAACCTTCGGAAACAGCATTTTTTCAGTAGAAATGGTATGACGCTGAAAGCAGCAATACGTTTCAGAAAACATAAAATTTGATTTAGCCTGCGAGATAGTACTGCATTATAAGCCATTCAGTGAATAGTTCCTAGTCTAGAGCTACACTCTAACCAAATAATATAAGCTCTCAGTTCCGGTTTTCCATTCGCTACTAAAAATGGAAACCCGCATTCAACAGCGACTAATGCTACGACCTACAACCAGCATGAAAACTAAATGTACAATAAGTTATTCTTTGACTGCATTTTTTATTAATATAGGGAATCGAATAGCTCAAACGGTTATCAATAACTCGCCGTTTACTAGCTGACATTTGACAAGGCAATTTAATTTATCCCACTTCAAATATTCCACACAACAAGATGTACTTTCTATTCGAAATATTTCACCTGTTTATGGTCACTTCAATAAGAATTTCCTGTAAGTTAATGAAAATAACCAAATCAGGGTGACATCAGATTAATTAACTAAGCTAAAGGGTTAAAATCTACATTCAAAATAACCACAAGTGGTCACAGTACGACCTCTGATTTACCCTAACTTAAACAACTTGAAGCAAGTTTCTAGTAAGTCTTAAAGGACGCAAGAAAATGAGAACGTTTGAAGTAAGGATTTCATTACTTACATCTGGAAAAGAACATTTTGAACATATGCAATTTTATGAACAGTATCAACAATTATACGTTGTTTTCAAATTTCAAACAATACGGTCTAGACCATTTCATTAATTTATCTTATTTCCTATGAAACTTGAGAAATATTAGATATATAATATGCTAGAAGTTGCAGCCTGACCCTAGGAACTAGTTGTTTTGCTACCAGTTGTACCTCAAAATTTGGCTTTCCAATGCTCCACCCGAAGATACTATATTGACCAGGAAATGAGTTTTTTTACCTAGAAATTTTAAATTTTAACAAACCTTTGCTAATGCAAGAAGGTAGGGATCTTTAGGCAGCTCCGTGGCGTAGTGGGTATGTGTTGTGACTACTACGTCCAAGGTCCCAGGTTCGTACCCGACACGGTCCGCTTGAAAAATGTTAGGCGAGCATTTTTCACAAAAATACGCCCTCGCTCGGATTGGAGGTAAATTAGAGGTCCAATGTATGAGTGTTGTTACGTTAGGTTGTTTTTAACAGTTCTGGCACCACATTTGCTCCAGCATCCACAATTGCTCCCTCATTCTGGACCAAGTAGTTTTCTTCGACTAGCCATTTCATCTTTCGTGATAAATGTACCTTGTTTGGTATCAATTAATATTGTATTTTTCTGAGCTACCTGAGTTTCTAGGAACTTCTTAGATAGCATCATCTCGCAGGGAGCTACGCTTATTTTAAGATTTTTTTGCTGTTAGCGATTTCTGACAATGCTTATAAATTTTTTTGCCCTGCGGCACATCGAATCAGTCTAGAATTTTACGCAGAATTCGAATATGTAAACAGATTTAAAATCGGACCACCGCTTACCGTTTTACAGACATACCCTCCGCAAGATAAATCTTTCTCCACATTTCCACCCACGAGATAAATGTACCTTGTTTGATATCAATTAATATTAGATTTTTTTCAGCTATCTGAATTTCTAGGAATTTCTTAAATAGCATCATCTCCCAGGGAGCTACTCTCATTTTAAGATTTTCTGCTGGTAGTGATTTTTGGCCGTACACATAAATTTTTTAGCCACGCGACACATCAAGTTACTCTAGAATTTTACGCAGAATTCGAATATGTAAACAGATTTAGAATCAAACCACCCCTTACCGTTTAACAGACATACCCTCTGAGAGATAAATCGTTCTCCACTTTTCCACCCACGAGATAAATGTACTTTGTTTGGTATCAATTAATATTAGATTTTTTCAGCTACCTAAATTTCTAAGGATTTTTCAGATTGCATCATCCCCAGGGAGCTACCCTCCTTTTAAGATTTTTTTACCGACAGCGATTTCTGACCGTCTTTATAAATTTTCTTAACCATGCGATACATCAAATTAGTCTAGAATTTTACACAAAATCTGAATCTGTAAATAGATTTAAAATTAGACCACCCCTTACAAAGTTACACTTTAAAGGCCCCAAACCTCTAAATTTTTGCATTCATATCAAACCTAGATAAAGGTTTTCTTTGACTACCCATGTTAATCTTATCTATAAGTTCCCAGGCAATCTAAAACCGTGGGAATTTTAGAAATGAACCCTTTATAAGCCATAAGTGTTTAATATTTAAAACCATTTTTAAACAGTAATGTACTGTTTTTAGAATATTCAAAACCACGATTTTGAAATTTTAAACAGAGTGAAAATTTTATCAATTTTCTGGTTTAACATTTAAATTTCTAAACACGTCATAACATAATTATGTAGTCAATGTAGTCAATGCTAAATAGGTATTTGGAAAATACAATTCGTATCCAAACTAATTTGTTAACGATTATGGATTACCCAAATTACATGTGAAAGCAGTGTATAATTTCTTTTAAAACGTACTTCTTCTCCAAACAAATACATTAATTACAGAAGGAAAGTACGCTGAATGCAAGCCAATTCATAGCTAAAACACAAAGAAATTAAGCACACAAAAGTTTAATAATTTATTTTATCGAAGATTGCCGAAGACACTTGAAGAGTGCACAAGCGCGGTCACTAAACCAATTAGCATTAATATCAAGTATTCCGTACTTTCGTAGGTTGCTCATTTCCTATAACCAAATCTTCCGCAATGTGCAATGTCCTTAAAACTATCCACATTAATATTCTTAACTACCCTTCGTGAGACCCCTTTAATCTTTTTAATCGTGTCTTCCTCGCTTACAATACAGTAGGACTTAGCCTTACTACCAACAAATTTTAATACTAGACCCACATTAAATTTGTCTTTGAATTTCCCTACAAATTTTTTTTGTTGACATGCGGTATATTGTGTTAATTATCTGCGAGGTACACCACCTTAAACCTAAAAATAAAAACAAGATAGCTTAATACGTCTATTAATAATTTTTGCTAATATTGGCGATACAAATATGTAAAACAAACTTTATCAAGAAATATAATGTTTTTAATAAAATATGTACATGTATTGATAACATCTATAAACCGCTGTGGTAACCAGAGTCTGGCGAATCTAGGATAGCCAAATCTCTATACATTTGCGCAAGCGATTGCCTTGCAGTCGCATCTTTTAAGTATTGCATGGGGTAACATTTAATAATTTCCAACACTGTCAAGTAATTTAAATTGCTGCAATCATTAGACAGAGAAGTACTGGCACGGCTCTCTTCCTCTAATAACGTTTGAACCCGTTTTTCCTCCGTCGTATTTCCACATACATTTTTTATGTCACCTACTATTCTTAATAATTCTTTTAATAAGTCACTTGGTTCTATAATACTAGAGTGTAATGTGTTTAATTTTGCAAATTTTACAGCGTTTTCTAATGTGGCTAAAATTTGTTGAATTACAGTAAGGGTTGATATTATTTGAGTGATTATCGTATTGAATCTGATTAAGTCTCGCATTCCTAACTTTGTGGTTTGCATGTTAGTTTCAAGGGTTTGTATTCTATTGGCTATACTGTTTTGATTCTTTACTAGCTTTCTTAACGTATCGTTGAATTTTATTATAGTTGACTGGGTTAGAGATATTTTATTTCTAACAATAGTTTTTATGTTGTTTTGATTTTCAATTAACTGTTGTATGGCGTTGTCATATCGTTCTGCATCTTGGTTGTCCAAATTGCCTGTGATAGCTTTTATTATATTACTAGTCCGTTAATAAGTGCTCTTTTTCGTCTTGTAATTTAATCCGTTGGTATTAATCTATTAAATTTATCTTCTCTGTTTCTTAAAACGTTTTCTATTATACTATTGTAATTCATCATTTCTATTGCATATTCTTTTCCGGATTTGGCCGTGTCCATTGATTGTTTCAGTCTGTAATAGTTGTCTTTAATTATGTAAAATTCTTGTTTTAATTCCGTTAAATCAAGGTCTAGCTCTAGGTGTGCTAAATGCGGTTTTCGCAGTGTCTTTCTCGTCCATCTCTACTTGGTGATATCCTGAGGCGAGGTCTAATGTTGAAAAATATTGACACTTTCCTAATTAGTCTGAAATCTCGGTGATATTGGGTAGTGGGTATTTGTCGTCGTTTAGCTTTCTATAGTCTAATTCGATGTTTTCGCTTACCGGATGCGTCTAATTTCTTTGGTACTATTAATACGGGGCTGCTCCATGGCGAGTTTTAGTGTTGGATTATATCCTGTTCTAAAAAACCTGTTACCTCTCTATCTGCTTCTTCTTGGCTTGCCTGAGGTAGTCTGTATGCTTTGGTAAAAATTGGCTTATCATCCGTTAATTCTATAATGTGTTTGACTGTGTTAGTTAAGGTTAAAGGTATTCCTTCGCAATGGAATATATCGCGGTATTCAAAACATAAGTCTTTAATGGTTCTCTCCTCTTCGTTATTAATGTCGTTGTTAAAACGAATGTTAATGAAATTTTCTCTTAACATCGTGTTGTTTTCTATAGGGTTGTAATCGTTTTCTAACTTTTCGTCTATTTCCATTTCGTTAAAGTTCGCTTCTTCTACGTTAATTGGGTTTGTCAGAGATAGTTCTACGGGGTAGTCATTTGAATTTAGAAATGTTGTAGTGGCGTAATTGTCTTTTATTAGTACTAGTGCTGTGGGTGTTTATACTCCGGGTTGGAATGACATGTGGTTTATGATTCCTACGTCGTCTTTTGATTTTACTAACATTTTTATTTGTTTCTCTGTCCGGGGTTTGATCGTGTGTTTTTGCTCGGTTTGGGTATTACTATTTTGGAATTTAATGGGGATTTGTTCATTCTTTGTTCTTAATAAGCAGCTTTTATATCGATGATTGCTCCTAATTTTCTTAGAAGAGCCATTCCTATTAGTTCGCCGTACTTGTCGTTAAATTCAAAAATGCAAAATTTATGTTTTATTCTTACGTTGAAAGCTTTTGGTAAGGGCATGTTCGCTATGAAATGATGTAGTGTCGTTTGATGGGCTGTTTTAATTTTAAAGGGTTCTCTTTCTACAAAATCTAAATAATGTTTTTTACGGTTCTGTTTTTGAAGATTCGGTATCGATTAATAATTTAAGTTCTGCGTGGGGCATTTCTATATATGGCAGTATTTGTTGATTGATATTATTTAAATTAATTATGTTTGGTCACATTTGAATCGGTCTTATCTAAAAATTTGAACACGCATTTTCCTCGTCGTCCTCTTCGTAATCTTCACATAGTTCGTCACGTTCGTTTCTAAGTTATTTGGTTCATCGTCTCTACTGGAGTTTGTGTAATTATTTGTCATCATTAAATTCTTCTACTTCTTGGTGGAATAGTTCTTCGGAAGTGAAGTTTCGTTCTTCATTATAATTGGGTGTGATTTGTGATATTGTTATATTTTGTCTGGTGTTACCAGATGAAGTGTCCATAGCAGTTGGTTTGTAATAACTGTTAGGGTTGTTACCTTTATTTATTGTCGGTGTGTTTCTGATGGGGTTTGCGCCGAATGTTTACCTTGGCTGGTTTATGTGTTGGTTGAATCTTGGTATAAATGTGGGTTTCGTAAACTTTGAATTAAATATTGGTCTCGGAAATTGTCTAAATTGATTGTTGAAATTTGTGTTGTTAAAATTTGGGTTGTTGATTCGTTTGTGCGTTGGATGGTGTAAATTTTTGTTGTATGGTTATTTGTCTCGCGACTTGTATGGTTTTTATCGGTAAATTGCTTTTATTTGCGTTGTTAGGGTTATATAATCTATTTTGGTAATCATAACGTTTTCTTCTTGCATGATTATATTCATTGCCTCTTCTAAATTTTGGGGATGTTGGAGTCTTATTTTGTCTGATAACCGTTCAGGTAGTACGTTTATGTAGGTATCTAATGCCATGTCGTAGTACAATTTTGTCTTTAATAGTCGGATGTTTTGGTCGGGTTCTTCGATTTTTAGATTTGTCAGAATTAAACTGCCTACGTCTTGACATTTCATTCCGAATTAATATGGGGATTGGTTACTCTCCATTCTAAGGTTTATTAAATCGCTGATTAGACGTTTGATGTTGCTTTGGTCGCCGATATATGCAATTAGTATGCGTTTGAGGTCTTCCCATTGTTCAAGGTCATCTCAGCTGGCAATTAGTGTTAATGTCTTTTCGGTCAGTTTACTTATTATTAGGCATAAAAGTAGAACATTCCGTTCGTTGACTCCTGGTTTATAGAAGGTTTTTAAAAATATTTCACACGCGATAATAAAGTTACGTAGAGAGCTTGCTCTTCGTTGTATTGCGGGATACCTTCGGGATAAATCTTAATGTCTGAACTAATGGTTGTTCTAATAATTAATGGTTGCTTTCAGTTCTAATTAATATCAAGTTTTTGTATAAATAGAGATTTATTTTTTGGTTTGGTTTGTTACTTTTCAGTTTGGATTGTATAAAGTTATTTAAAGAGCCGCTTCACTTATATTTTATCCGTAGTTATACGGTGTTATATGATTACATTAAGAAATCTCTGCTTGGTAATGCCCAGTCAATTGCTGTAGCCTTGAATTCGTATATTTTTATATTTCGCATGTGTTACAGTTGTTGTGAGTTTTAATTTTCTGAAAGGTTTTATGTGGTTAATTATCTTTTGCACTAATTGCCTTATAATTTGTACGTTTTATTTCAGTCCTGCTGAGTAATTAAGTGCTCGCTATAACTATCTTGTCAGATTTTGCATTAAGAGTGCGTAAATGCTTCCTTTATAATTGTAGAGTTCGTTACCTTGAATTGTCTAATTATAAAGTTTTAAGTTTCTGAATGGTGTTATTTCAGTCTCGGTGATAAGTAATCGTTTTGTGGCAGTAAATTGCGTGAATATCTCTTTATAATTAAATGCTATCGTACTGAAAATATTTAATTATAACTTTATAAACTTGGATTTTCTGAATGGTGTTTTATTCTAGTAATAATTTCTGGTAATAATTATATGAGAATCGCGTTATAAATTTGCACGCTGAGTTAATTTAATAATAAATTACAAAGATGTTTCTACAATTACACACTGAAGTGTTTAATTTATAGAATTTGATAAACGTTGAGTTTTGAATAAATCATATCCGTAATTAATTGCTATAACAAGAAGTGAGTTTTATTTATACATTAAAGTTTTAGGCTTTGATGAATAATTTTATTAAATTTTATTAAAGTTTAGCTTTTTACCGAGATTCTAAATTTGATTTTATGCAAACCAAAATGTTGTCAAAATTTGATATTTTTTCTTTAAAAAGTATGTTCAAATATGATTCAGGCATAGAAGTAGTTACCGAAATATTCGCTTAAGATAATTTTTGACGCTCTTTTTGAAGATTTTTGAATTTAAGGGTCCTGTAATGGACAAAGGAATCGAATTTTCTCGGCTAATGTCGAAATTACAAAAATTTTTAAAAATAATTCAATTTATATTCTCTGATTCTGAAAGGGTTTTTTCATTATGCTCCGCATCCTGGACAGACACTCAAAATATGTTACTTGTAGACCATATAAAAGCAGACTTGCAAATTAAAACAAATTTTAAATTTTCTTGTAAAGAATTTTATTATTATGCCCTTAAGTGCAAAAAGTTACTAGACGCTGTCAAGCCCGAGAAGAAATATATATTTTCAATAAATAATTATTATATTTTATTATACAATAAAGACGTGTTTTGCTTTACAGACGTTTGTCTTGTTTTTTATACCCCATATCCTGCTACTTCAATTTCGAATATAGCACCCCTAGCTGTGTCAAGCACCCATCGCAAATTAAATAAATGTATTTTCATTGATGAAGGGCACTTACAAAAAATGCTATTGTAACTTTAAGCTGTTTACTAATCGTTTTTCTTGTTCTTTTGTTTTGTGTTTATTAAATAGGTATTTGAGTTTTATCAGTTTGATCCGGAAAACTATTCATAGTGCACGCCTTTTTTTATAAGAACCTTTGAACCTTTAAAGATATTCGTATGCGTTTTTCATTAAAATTTTCCAAGTGTAGTACAATTCTCTATAAATAAGTATGTTGCTCTATTTGATTTTATTAATTAGATACTAAAGCTCGTATGGTCGGAAATACAGCCCTCTACCAAATTTAAAAGCATTAAGAAAGGAACTTAATATTTATCTCGTAATCATTGAGAAATTTTCTTCTGAGGAATTTAAAGAGAAATATTAGATAACTTTGTTTTTTTCAGTTCATTAGATCCTACAACCCTTATTGTGTGATTTACAAAAACAAGTTGAAAATCAAAATGATATAGAATTAAACAAACTATACATTTGCGTTTTATAATGATACGTTGCTCTGGAACTTCTGTAAAAATATTCAATTTTGTCGTTGAAAATAGCGATTGTGCCATCCTGCGGTCAAAATTGAAACTTAAAAATATTTCCAATACTTTGGTTTCGGCCACTTTACTTATTAAATTCTTTTCGCGGAGCTAGATAGGTTTTAGGCCTTCGGGAGCTTCTTTTTAAAAATTGTTTGATACCAAAAACACTTTTATTAATTTTATTTATACAGTAATTACAATAATGATTTGACAACTTGGACGTTATGTTCATTATGGTTTTAATTTTAATTAACAAACAGGCAAAGTTACGTTTTAATAATTACAATGAGTAGCTGAACTACCAACAATGTTAAAGTTATGAAGTTCGAGACTGACTGACTATCCTGGGCTTCTCAGGGTATTTATGTAATCCCTACTCTCACATCATCTTGTGGGAAATTACAGATCTCACGTCTGCTGCTTCTTGATAATATTCAATGTATTACTTCTTACTAATCTTAATTCTAACAATTGATTTTTTTATAGTTCATTGTGACCTGCACCTGCAGTATCATGTTGCATCTGGAATACAAAATAGTTGTTTCCCTTCTCACGTCTGATTATGAACTTTCATTAACCTTCTATAATGTGTCCTTCAATTATACAATGTAACATTCTATTTCTTAAAACTTAATGATTATATTTAAATATACATATATATTAATTTGGGGGATATGTAACTAGCTCTATGCTTTATACTTACGGTACGGTAAGCTTAGTAAGTCACTTGACATCTTGTGTTAGAATATATAGTTGTAAGAAACATATATTATTTATTATAAATTACCAGTGTAGTAAACCGAGAAAACTATAAATATTTCCTTTTAAAATAAATTTAAATAATATATGCAGTTTCCCTTTGCTAATTACATGTGCAATTTTTATGGATTACTAATAAACTGTTTTTCTATATTTCAAAAATATGCAGCTAATTCAATGAGTCAATGGGCTAGCTTCTAAAAAAATCAATGTGACACACAAATCAGTCACCAGAGTACATTGGTTAGGTTCAAGGTGATTATATTAACCAACTGTTAATATTATGTGAAAAAATTGTCGTTACCTTTAAATATACTGCAATAAAAATGTATGTGATGAATAAGATCATTTTTATACTAAATTAGTTTCTAATTCAAATAACAATTTTTGACCCGTAACCACTGACATGCGTGCCTTGCAGCACTAAAACCTGGAGCGATACATTACTTGTAGCAATCAGTCCTGTATCGTCGATATTATATCTTCTGAAATTGTATTACGTGGTCAGGTCGTGCATTTGATTTGAGCCCATCGAATACTTTCTTGTGGAGACACTTGTAGAAGAAAGTTATTAAAAAACCGATTGAAGATATGACCGACTTGTACAGCAAAATCTATGTTGTTATTGAAACAATTAATCGTCACACAATATCAAAAGTTTGCGTTATTGGGTTAATGAAAAGATTCCACATCACGCATTGATGCAAGAAGAAGATATGTTTTAGTTTGGCTATGTAGGTATATAATTCCTATAACGTTTGTAGGACATTATTTATATTCATATTTAGAAATTAAAATATGTTGATATACGATTATCTCCAAAACGGTTAATATTAGAAAGTTGTGTATAGAACCAAATTTCCTACAATTTTAAAGATCTTTTAATGATCTTCATCATACAGTTCTAGCGATAAAAAAAACTTTTAATCACGGCATTATCTTTACTTTTCAATTTAAAAGAACAAATTACATTATATATAGCAAATAATATGCTCTAATAAACGGTTTTTACAGAACTCAAATCTCTTTCCCTTTTCAAAATACAATCCCTGGGAGTCCAAAGCGAAACACTCTGACATTGCTGTTTTTTATACGCACAACCGCTGATGGCTACATACATGCCGGGTCAATGACCTGTGTGGTGACGGAAATCAAAATTACACCAAAAATTTTCAACCAACCAAAAAGGAACGCAAACTCTAAACTTTCTCAGTGTGCCCTTAAATACCAAAAGAATAGTGCATAATGTATTTATACCTTTATCTCATTCTACCATAATATTTTCATTATAAAAACAACAACTGAAAACATCTTTTTCAAATATCACATATCAACTATTTACAAGATCATGATATTTTATTAACAAAATTAACTCGTCATTTAAATACTGGCCTTAAACATTTTATAAATACTATACATATGAATAACAATAAGAACAAATATTGCAGTCAATTTCCTTATAAAACACACATCCTTATTAGGTTTTTGATCAATTTCCAGAATAAGGCATATAGCATAATCGTAAAATAGCGAATTTTAGAGGTTCTTACCTTAGTAATATATCTCATAGTAGTAATTAATTGTTTGTTTGTATCATATGAAAATTAATACATTTTCTGTTAATAAAAAACTTATCTATATATAATAGAACTGCTTGGGTTAAACAATATTCATATACAAAATCAAATAACGTAAGGCGTTCCACGAATTAAATTATCTAACTGCTCCTGCAGCTTCTAATGAGCTTACCTGCTATGCATCGTCTTAATGCGGTCAGAAACCCGTTTGTTACTAAACTTTTTTAATTTCTAGATCATCCGGTGCAATTGAAATTTGTTCTTCAATATAAAATAAAATCCATACAAATCGATGCTCAAAACCAAAGGTTGGTGTTATCATGCGATACTGAAGTAGGCAGCGTTTCATAATCAATTTAACGCTTTTATTTCATTCAACATGCAGAGTTGTCAGTGAACTTACTATCTTAAGCTCGTGAAGAGTTAAAAGTCTAACCTAATCCAGTTCAATAGCTTTTGAACAGTCGCCTGTCAAACACAGACATCAGTAATTATTGATGTATTTCTTACATTATCGACTGAGGGCGTCTGCTTGTGTTTGTATGGAAAGCTAACCCATGTCATGTAGTCATCAAATTACATGGGGTCAGTTGATCAAGCGATCTGAACCCTGTTTACAGTACTAATTAGAAACTTATGCCAAGGGGGTTTATATGTACAGAGTAGTTAATGTTTGCCATAATGGAAGCATTTGCCTATATGTGAGTCTATGTCTAGCAGAAAGGGTAACAAGATCTCCATATTAATTTACTATCTCTGGATTCTGTTAAAACAAAAGGTTCCATATACAATTATTAAAGCGCATAGACTTATAAATAGGATATTTAGTTTTTGAAATTCAAGTAGCTGTAAAAGAAGCTTTTTGGCCGCATAAGTTACTAAAATTACTTGTGCTATTAACGCATACGAAAAATTCAATTATGAACAAATGGTAGTCCTGACTGCTTTTAAAGATGCTCTAATTTTTTCTACACGGAAACTGCAGAGGATGTGCTGCATATAAAACGCCATAACACGGTAAAATGTACATATAAGGAGAATTCTGATCTCTGAAAACCGCAATTACATGCATTACCCTTGTTTAACATTTATTTTTTAAAAACAAGACTCTATTGTATTATAATCTGAGAGTGATGTAACTCATCATGTGGGAATACTGTTATGCTGGCAAAGGTGAGACAGAGTGTTTTAATTGTAAACAACTTGATCTCCTTATGTTCTTTATGTAATTTATAATTAAAGTGTTACGTTCCACTTCATATTTGAAATTTAATACCTCATTAAGTTAAAAACTATTCAGTTTCTAATAATTTGAATTTGTGGGTTGCTACACTTCTATAATTTCAAGCCCGCGTAAACAGGCAGCCTTACTTGTCTTTACTAAATTTGTCTATATTCCTATCCCTATCTAGACATATAATCTTTATGAATTAGAACTTTTCTGAATGTTACTAGTTTATGGTATTTAGTTAAAACCGCCGTGTTATCTTGACAAGATAAACACCTACTTAATTTATTCCTATTATATTGGGATTTCTGTGATTATTTCTTTGGAAAACAAGTTTATAACTACATTCGGTAAACAACGTCGTTTGATACTTAGTGTTTGGTTGCATTGTTTTTGATAAATCGGGCAGTTGCAAATCTTATTATGAAAAATACGCGTTCTCTTTTTACGTGACTAGTAAGAACTTGTAGGATGTCTTTGGCTCTTTATACGGAACATTTTCGATTTTTAGAACTAAGTTTGCCTCATTGTCTTAGAAATTTACGTTATCGATACAGCGTACTTTGTCTGGCTACCCATCCTCTTCACAGCCTGCGGGAAAGTATACTAGATGTTTTTGACCGCCAGCTGTTTGCTTCTACTCCGGAATGGTATGCATTTAGTATACATTCTAAAATTTTAGGAGTAACACTTTAGACTAAGATGTATCTAACAATTATGGTTTCAACTTTAAATGCATTATTATACATGTGTGTGGGTTTCGTATACTTATATGTTTCAGTGTCTAATCGAAGTGAATTCAAACTGCATTAATTAGTAATATATGATTAGCATTACTTGTTTGCTGTACCAACACAGATCATTATTAATTACGATGGTTAAATCCATTCAGTGTGTTATCTTAACTTATACGGCAATATTATAGGGGGTGTATACTTGCGTAGTTCTTTTGTTTCCAAAACACCCTCCGAGTTGTTTTGTTACTAGATACAAGTAGTATTTAACAGGGAGTGGAGGACACAGATGTTTGGTCCTTACAATTAAATTTTGTTTTGCTACTTAAATTATTACAAATTTTTTATTAGAATAATATTTTATGTGAGCTTTGTGTTCATTTATTGTTGCAGGTACGGATGCTCGACGAAAAGGGCGAATTGGTTGATGTGTACGGTCGTTTCGTTCTTTAGATCACCAATCTCCGACTAGGTTTAGCGCGGCATTCGTTTTATTGCTCATTTTATCCCCTTCCTTTGTTCCCCGTAACGCGAGCGAACACTTCGTTCTGTTCTTACTGGATCGCTCATATTGACGGTAACAAAAGTCTCGTTAAATGAAGTGGACTCGGTGACAACAAAAAACTGTGCTTACGTCCCTGGCCGCAGGAAATATTAAAGGGCATGGTTTTTCAATCTTGGCAATTAAAAATTTTAAAAAAATATTTCTATGTGATACATACAAAATTTCATACATACCAATCACCTAGCTTTTAATTAAAGTATAATAAATATTTAAATATATAGCTAAAAAAAATTACGTCTAGTGTTAATCACGATAATTTTTCAGTGGCATTTTCTTACCTATAAAAATTCATAATATGCATTTTTTCGTTTAATCCCTTTAGATAGCTCATTTTAAATGAAAAGTGGTGCCAAAGTATTCTAATATTAATTAATATTAATCATGTTGAAGTAGAATTATACACAGACTTACCAGCAACTATTTTCCACACGCCAACTATTTAATATAATCACACAACATATGTAGTTGCTAACGCCAAAAGCCATAATTTTTGTTTTGGTTTAACTAGAAGACGTGTTATGTGTGGTACTCAAAATTTTCAGCTTATCGCTCGCGAGTGCCGCGACAGATATTATTGCTAATACAACTATCAGGGGTTTCGGATGTGTTAGCGAGTGCGGTTTTCTATTTTTGTCAATTTTCTATCTTTCCAACCTTCCTTTCCTACTGTTACCGTTGGTTTCTGTTACATGTGCTCCAAGGAATTAGGTGAGTGCAACTTTCTATTAACAATGCAAAAATAACATTATACTCTCGTTGAGGGTCGGTGTGTGAATAAGAATTACAGCAACTGCATCATAAATAACACAATTGTGTTTGAACGCAAATAGCACTGCGTATAGCATCAAAATAACCTACGCTAAATAAGAAAAATACAACCATGCGAGTGGTCCAATACCAAATACATAAAGAATAGACAAAATTATAAAAACATGACTCAGTGTTTACCATTCATAGAGGCTGTAGATACAGTCACCGCGCATCCCTCGTTGGATATTTAGACTTCACTATTTGCTGACCCAAAATAACAGCTCACAAGAACATATCGGAAAGGCCGAATGATGATTTTAATAATAGTACAAATAACCTTATTATATTATTAGTTATACAAAAACGCTTTACTGTGTATTATTAATTACATAACCTACGAATATTCACCAGATTTTACTCTCAAATTAATCTGTACACCCTTCAAACTTGGTGGTCAAGAACCTACTGCCCTCTCATCTACCTACAATTGACGACTTATAACGGAACAATAACCAGGTATACTCCTTAAAGTGCCAATCACTCAGTCGTATACCCTAGTGATTCTAACGTATTAAGCAGTAAAGTTCGAGAACTTCCTAAAACTTTAATCGTGATTAGTGATAATAGCGAGATCACTAACAATAATGAATCTCCAAATTGCAGCGTTATATTGATTTTGCCTGGAACAGTGTAGCCTTTTTTATTCTTAAACCTTTTACGTCGTGTGTGCTAGACGAATTGTATACACAAAATATAAACGTAAAAGCTAAAAAGCAGCGAATCCCTTAGGAACAGGGATAAGCCTTGCTTTTGGACACGGTCAAAAGAAGACTTTGAAAATAACGAAATCACTTAACCTTTTTCCGGACTAACTTGATTTTTATGTGACGCGAGAGCATAAGAAGAGTGGTTGAGACTATTAAAACAATAAGATAGGGGGCGCCACTGCATGTAAAGATACTAACTAGAAAAATCTAAATGGTAAGATGCAGAAACCTTCAGGTTATGATGATCTTCAACAGCAACAGGTATTTTGGTTGAATCTGAAACAAAGAAAAACATATGAGAAAAACAATCATTGGGTCACTATTTGTACCCCATAAAATACACAGAATTGTATTCAATTAACAGTTCACTCTGGAATTACTGAAATAAATTTGGATAAATTAAGTTTGTTTTCGTATGTCCTCATATTGTATACCTTTAGTTATTAAAAGAAATATTGTCCAGTTTAAATATATAATGAAATCTTAAAGTTTCTTTTCATAATTTACAAATATACATTTTCAAGACATCATCATCATTAGGTCTTCAGTCCTGGAACTGGTTAGACGCGTACCATCATTGTTTCCTATTCTAAACTAACCTACAGATTTCCCTGAAATTTGCACAGTCTGCATCTATAACTATCTGATCTAGGTCTACATCTACCTCTTTTTCCTATCTCTGCTTGTAATATATCCCATACTATTCCCCAAAATGCTTTAGAACGTATTCCGCCCTTCTATTTCTCTTTTACCCAAATATCCTTGTTTCCCTACTATTTCTATAACCTATTTGTTATTATCTTTGTTTGTCCATGCTATCGTCCTCATACATCTGAAGCACAGTATTTCAAAAAGCTGCTACCGTTTTTCTGTCTGTGTTTCAGACTGCCCGTATTTCATAGGCATACTGTGCTGTGCTCCACACATATGCTTTCAACAATTTTCTTCTTGTTCTATGTTTGTTGTCTTTTTCATAGGTGCTTTTTTTTTCTTGTTAGATACAGTTCGGTCACCTTCTATTGTTTTACAGTTATATACCCTATTTTTCCTACCTTCAGTGGTTGTGAAGGGAGGTAAGCAGCCTGTGGCTGCCAAGTTCCCCCAACACTTAACCATTTACCGATTTAATATATTTTCCAATATATCTTTTCGCACAGTCAACATTAGTTGCAGATATTTCGCAACCAACAACTAGTTGTTTATACCAATCATCAGATTTATCTGCGCTTATTTTTTCGTCATTAGGTTTTCCGTCTCAAAACTGGTTGGACACGTACCTGCACTTATTTATATTCTAAGCTAGCCTACATAGTTCCCTGAAATTCTCACACAACATGTGTATACAGCTCGTTCCCCTTCTATTGTTTTCTAATTTTATGCCCTATTTCACCGAGATTCAGTGAAGGGGTTTAAGCAACCTGTGGCTACCAAGATCCCCCAACACTTAGACGTTTGCCGAATTAATGGTTTTCCTGGTAGGACACGTACCTGCACTTATTTATATTCTGAGCTAGCCTACATAGTTCCCTGAAATTCTCACACAGCATGTGTATACAGCTCGTTCCCCTTCTATTGTTTTCTAATTTTATGCCCTATTTCACCGAGATTCAGTGAAGGGGGTTAAGCAACCTGTGGCTACCAAGATCCCCCAACACTTAGACGTTTGCCGAAATAATGGTTTTCCAGTAAGTCCTTTCACACTTAACATTATTCGAGAATATTGCCCAACCAATTCTTGTAGTTACTTATAATAATCATCATGTTTAAGCACAGTTATTTTTTTCGTCATTAGTTTATCCATCTTGGGATTGGTTGGATGCGTACCTCCATTGATTTTTTTTCTGGGCTAGCCTACACATCTCCCTGAAACCCCTACAGCCTACATCTTCTACTATCTGTGTGCAGTAGTCTAACCTAGGTCTGCCTCTTCTTCTCTTTTTTCCGATCTCTGCTTCTAATATATTCCGCACTATTCCCTCATGCCGTAGTATGTGACCTATCATCCTATCTCTCCTATTTTTTACCGTTTTCCACATATTTCTTTCTTCCCCTACCTCTTCGTTCTTAACTTTGTCTGTCCATGATATCTTCATCATACGTCTGTAGCACCACATTTCAAAGGCTTCTACCTTTTTCTTGTCCGCTTCTCCTACTGTCCAGGCTTCACATTCGTACAGTGCTGTGCTCCACACATATGTTTTAAGCAATCTTTTCCTTGTTTCTATGTTTGTGGTTTTTGAGCACAGTAGTTGCTTTTTCTTGTTAAATGTAGCACGACCTTGTACTAATCTTTGTTTTATATCTTTTGTGCTTTTCCCATCTTGCGTTATTTGGCTTCCTAGGTAGCAGAAATCCTTAACCTCTTGTAAGTTAGTGTTACATACTTGTATTCTTGTTTTTGATTTATTTTCCCCACCTTTGCATACTAGAACTTTAGTTTTAGTTTTGTTAATTTTCATACCGTATCTCTCTGTCAGAACCGCTTCCATTTCATTAAGAGCAGATTCTAACTCTTCTTTGCTAGATGCTAATACTGCTATATCATCTGCAAATCTAAGCATATCAATTTTTTGTCCTTGCATAGTAATTCCAAATGTCTTCCTGCATTTGACAGTATTCATTGCCTCTTCTATGTACAAGTTAAAAATCAATGGGGATAGGGCACATCCCTGTCTCACCCCTTTCCTAAAGTTTACTTCTCTACGTTCCTGCTCTAATTCTATTACTGCTGTTTGCTCTTTGTATAAGCTATGCACTATTCGTCTATCCCTATAACTCATTCCAATCTTTTTGAGTATTTCAAACATTTTTTTCCATTTTACATTGTCGAAAGCTTTTTCCAAATCTACAAACCCTATATACACGCTTTCCCCTTTTTCTATTGTTTTCTCCATTATCACTCTCAGAGCTAAAATAGCCTCCCGTGTTCCCCTGTTCCGCCTAAACCCAAATTGGTCTACTCCTAGTATTTCTTCCGCCCGTTTTTCCATTCGTCTTTGCACAATTCTAGTTCATATTTTTGACACGTGTGCTGTCAAACTTATTGTTCGGAAATTTTCACATCTATCCGCGCCTTTCTTTTTTGGTATAGTAACTATGATGCTACGTTTGAAGTCTTTGGGTATCTCGCCTGTCTCATACATATAGCTTACAAGTTGGAAGAGACGTTCTGTTACTGCTTGTACAGCGGCTTTTAGAGTTTCTGCTTGCACCTTATCTGTACCCGGCGTCTTACCATTTTTCAGACTCTTTAATGCTAATTCAAACTCATCTCTAAGTATAGGATATCCCAAGTCCTCATTTTCAATGTCTGATTCCTGTTCTAATGCAGTTAGTTCCTCTCCTGCATATAAATTCCTATATATTCTTACCATCTACCCACTTTCTCTACGTTTTCTATAATGACGTTTCCTTGTGCGTCCCTTATATTTTTGCTGTACGGTTTTATATCCCTAAAATTGATTCTAATTAATTTGTATGCTTCGTCTGTCTTTCCTATTTCCATCTTCGTTTGTACCTCTTTGCACTTTTCATCAATCCACTGTTCTTTTGCTTTCCTGCATTTTCGAATAATTTCCCATTTTATGGCTTTGTATCTCTGTTTTCTAGTTTCGTCTGATTTATTTTTGTATTTTCGTCTTTCTTCTATTAAATTCAGGATATCCTTTGTTATCCATGGTTTCTTATTTTCTTTTTGTGTATAGCCCAGAATATCTCTGGCCGCCATGTCTAGGCTAGATTCAATGTTATTCCATTCTGTTTCTATTTCCTTAGTATCAGATATTTTCCCGATATCTTTGAGCAATTCATTTGACTTTTTTTCGAATCTTTCTTGAATATCTTTATCTTTTAGTTTCTCTAAGTCCAAGTGCCTTTTTCCGCTCCTTTTTCATATTCTTAAATTTAAGTGCGGCCTTCATAATTACGATGTTGTGGTCAGTATCTATATCTGCTTCTGGGTAGCTTCTACAGTCTTTTACTTGGTTCCTAAACCGTTGTCTAACAAGAATGTAATCTATTTGATATCTTCCTATATCTCCTGGCATCTTCCACGTATATCGTCTTCTAGCATGATGTTGAAATAATGTGTTTGTAATGATTAAATTGTTCTTGTCACAAAATTCTTCCAGCCTATTTCCCCTGTCGTTTCTCGTGCCTAAACCAAATAAACCCACTACCGCTCCTTCCCTACCCTTACCTACCACGGCATTAAAATCCCTTGTAATTATTAAATTTTCATGTCCTTTTACGTATCTTAATATGTCTTCGATATCTTTGTAGATGGCTTCTACCTCTTCGTCACTGTAGCTAGAGGTGGGCAAGTATACTTGTATTATTACTGTGTTTACCGGTTTAGATTCTAATCTAACCATGAGTACTCTTTCGTTCTTTTGTAAGTAATTTTCTACGCAGTATCCTATCTTTTTCCGCATAACTATCCCCACACCCAAATTTCCTTCCTCTGCTCCTGTATGAATTACCCTGAAGTCTCCACTCCAAAAATCCCCCGCCTCTGGCCACCGAACTTCGCTAATCCCTACTATGTCTAGTGATAACCTATTCATTTCGATTTTTAGGTTCTCTAGGTTACCTACTTACTTCATATTGCTAACATTCCACGCTCCGACTCGCGGAATGTTTCCGACTCTCTTTCCGATTGCATCCTCCGAAGTAGTCCCCTCCCGGAGATCCGAATGGGGGACTATTTTAACTCAGGAATCTTTTACCCCAGAGAATGCCATCATGTTTATTACAATTTAAGTACGCTGTGTACTTGGGAGATAATGTGGTGGTTTCCCGTTGCCTTCCACATCGCGGTAGTGTGTCTTAGACTGCCATACCGACCCCTATGGTCTCTGCCAATCTAAGTACCGAAAGAGCCGCTGCCCTCTTTCGGGGACCTGTCTTAGTCTGGTTCCTCACTAACGACCCTACTACTTTGGTTGGACCTGTAGTTTGGCTCTTTAGCTCATTAGAACACGCAAGCCATTTCACCTGTTCTATTAATTTAGAACTTCGTCAAGGTGCAGGTCCATTCGAAATGGTTTCAAGACATAAGGAAACATAATTGAATGTTGACTTTGTTCAAAAGCTATCAGACATAATTTATAATTAATTAATTTTAATGAATTTTCTAATTCCCAGATCCGGTAATTAGATTACAAGAAATATAGTGCATGTTATTTGTTCCAAAAATACTCAAAAAAATTATCATAAACAAATGTTATTTTTATCATCACAACTTTGTACTTTCCTCCTATTAAAAATAATAATTCACACACATGAATTTTGTTTCAATAGAATTTCCAATTATGATTTCCAAACAAAAGCTTATTTAAACTGCCAATGATGCATGAATATGAAAGTTGCTCGTAAATTTTATCACCTTCAGCAACTTTATCAGTTAATAACATCAAACGGAATTCACTAATATTCTTAAAGAGATTTGGTTTATACAACTAAAGGAAAGGTTACCTTATAAGTCCAACATCGGTGGTTGCATCAAATTCGATTAAATATTTACTTCACAACTTAGGATAACGTACAAGTCTCAGTTGTTGACTCAATTCAGCAACCATTACAAATATAAACGAACCTGCCCTTGCAAATAATCAAACAAAACTTTGTGATACTACACGTGGAACCACATTTCCAACCTAAAGCTGTAAATATCTTCTAACCATCAATAACCAAATTTCATCGATATCTACATTAATATCATCAAATTCCAAAAATGATGAGGGGATTATTCCTAATAAAAGTGTTATAAAGGATTTAGTTTTTGTTTTTAATTTATCACAAAATGCGGTATGTATCTCAAATACAACCAACGATGTTTTAAGGTAAAGAATACTTTGTATACAGATAACTGCTTACAAAGATACAAACTTTGTGACCGAGCCAAATATTTTGCAAAATTATTTATTAACCGCGTGTTATTGAATACTTTTCATAATTGTTCTTCCCCTCCAGGACAAAACGCTACTTCGATAGTGAAAAGCTGTACTGTCAGTTTAAAGCAAAATTTGGTAAGTTAAAAGTAATATGACACTGTAAAGTGTCACATCGCCCTTTTGCAGGCAACCTTTATTAATGTTATCGCCCAGTCAATTCGTTTGGAACAACCAGTAACAGTTGTACGTGCTAGTCCTTTACCAAATGGTGACACACCATCGTTGTCTCCTTTAACCCAGGATAAGCGTAGTTTAGATATATCTTATCAAAGAAACTGTGCAGATCCTGAAAGCATCTTTCATATAATCACTATACCTAAAAAATGAGCTACTAGAACATATAGCCCTTTAACGGAAGTAGATTTTAGTTCGGAAACGAGCGATTTATGGGACACACACGAGGTTGAACGACAAGATAATAATTCTGATAGCAACTCTGCCTCTGTGGCATTTGATTCATCAAATGACAATATTCCATTAGCACAACTTGTAACAAAGGCAAGGAAAAAGGCCAGGTTCCATGCAATGAGAATTACGCAAACGTCGTTCCGAAAACCGGAAAAATGGACAATCCTATATTACCGCTAAAGGCAAAGGTGTTCCAGCTTGAGTACGTTTATCTCTATCTCAAATATTGACTTAGATCAAGTATTTAAAGGCTACAGAAATTTTCCAATCAGAGACACACAAAAGCTAGCTTAATAAGTATAAAACAAAAGGACAAAGAAATCGACGAGAAATAGAGAAGTTACAGTATTGTATAGACTAGATCAGGACTGTTCAACTGACGGCCCGCGGGCCGTATACGGCCCTGCCCGCCAAATTATTTTTACGGCCCGCGAAAACATTTTACTATGAATACATTTATGTTACTAAATTATTATTATTAAGACTAAAATTATTTTATTATGTGAAAATTTAAATCTAATTTGAATTAAAGTAGGTACTATTTAGTTTGCGTAACTTCACTAGAACCTGGCTGAATACAGCAGCAATCCGTTTAACGTTTGATGATGGTTGACTCAACGTTGGCGCCATATATTATGTTTTAATTAACATAAACTGACTTTTCATTTATCAACCTTCTTGGCCCCTGAAATGTATGGTGAAGAAAATATGGCCCCCGAGCTATAATAAGTTGGACAGCGATGGACTAGATGGATCAGATAGTAACATTTGAAAAAATACTTTTTAAAAGTGTTTGCCGAGGGTTATAGCAAGGAGGAAGGTTTCTCTTACTTCAATTATTTTGGAATCCGATATACAGAGTACACACCAACCAGGTAACAAACGTTCCGAAAAAGATATCAGTTTTGCCAGGGGTCTTACAAATAGTGTACCGGTATATGAAAGTCATTACTTCCGTAAACAAACTACAAAACGATACTGAGAAAAGGACATGAACTTACAGGTCTTGTATAAGCTTTATAAAGTGGAATTTGAACACTTAAAATCAAATATTACCAATAAATCTCTTCGCCTCAGTATATTTCGTAAAGCTTTCCAGGCATTAAATTTTAAAAAACCCAGCAACGATACTTGCAAAATCTGTGATTCTTTAGTCATGAAAATAAAATCTTGTACTTTTGAAAAAAACCAATCAACAATTAGAAAATGTGAGATCACAGCATCAAGATAAGGCTTCTCTTCATTACGAAACCAAAAGAAACGATAAAAATAAGTGAAGGTAGTTCAGGCAAAATTATAGTAGTAGTGTTTGATTTTCAAAAATGTCTTCCCACTCTAAATTTTACTACTAGTGTTTCATTTCTACAAAAGAAAACTGTGGACTTTTAATTTTGCAGTCCGTAATATCACCACTAATCAAACCTCCTGCTATGTATGACAGGAAGGTGTACCTCAACGAGGAGCTAATCAAATCGCCTCTTGCATGTATCATTTTATCACTGAGCTGCCAGGGGACTAGAACAGCTTATCCTGTGCTCTGATACCCACCCAGGACAAAAAAGAAACAATATTTTCTCCAATAATGTTTATGAAAGTATATGAAAAAAAAACAACTATTAATGAAATCCATCACAAACTTCTTGTCCCTGGACACACACATTAATAATGCAATGCAGATCACTCTGCTATAGAACGATTTGTGAAAAAAAGACATTCTACAATATCAATTCCACAAGATTGATGATCCGTTTTCAAAATGACCAGTAATGGTTTTATAGGGAAACTGATGAAGCAACCAGATATTTTTGAATTTTCATGAAAAGAAATGTGGCAGAAGATAACGTTCATTTTGCCTGAAACAGCACATTTTGGTTGATGTAGAGAAGAGTCGTGATGTAGATTTTAGGTATACAATAAATACTGAAGAAACGGTTCGACTTTTTCAATGCACAAAAGAGGCAAAACAGTTTATTACAAGAAAATTACTCCCTAAGAAGTTATATTGAATTTTAACAAACTTTATTATAAAAAGATTTACAAAAAATTTTCTGTAAGAAAATTTAATTTTTATCGTTTACGATAAGTTGCCGTTTGGACCGGAATATCATTCATCGGTGTTCCAAAGCCATTTCAAGATATATACGAAACATTACAATGTTACTCATATCTTTTTCTGAAATATATCTGAAATCAAGGTATGCAAGATAGAGATTGAATGACGATAAACAGCTTAACTTTGTTTAAACTTGTAAAATAAGTCTCTTAACAAATTTTATCCACATTGCTTTCGACTAATGTTTACTTTGATTCTGCCTTGCAGAAGTTAGGGTGATTATAATTATAACTTTGTTGGTAGACGATAATAGGAGATGACTGATTTAAGAGGTGAACAACCACAACCCTTGATCTTAATCCACTACTCCCTTTTCTCTCAACATGATACAGCTCTTAGCCGAGGGCTGAATTGACAATAAACAACAGGGGAGCATTGGCATGACTGTCGTCTCTATATTCAAATTTCTAAATTATGGTTACCAAGCAATACGCACCTTAACATGAGAAGAAAAGTTTTGCAATTTCAATTTGTTCCTAATGGTTTAGAACTAAAGGTAATGCTTTATGAAAAGGATTTTATACTGAAGTGTGTGTTTTTTCTTTGCTTTTGATGTTTAAAAAGAATAACTTTCCGAACAGAAAAAAATTATTAAAAATTCACCAGATGCCGCTAAAGTGGGGGAAATACTAATAGGCATTTGTAAATATAGTGTCAACTATAATCATCTATGTTGCTTTAAACTGCATGTTAGTGCCATGCGGTGACATTTGGAGAAAGGGGAAAGTACTATCTAAAACTAGGATATTCAGAGAGCTGCTTTGGGAAATGTTTCGTTATTAAGAACAGATCGTGCAGAATTCCATACAAAATTTTTTATTTTCTTAAGAACCAAAAAACTATGTTCTACAGAAACACTAGTAGAGCGGATTATTAACAATAAGTTACAAAGCTTTAATATTTCAATGAAGGCTCTATGCAAAGATGTTCAATAATCCACATGTATTTTTTGCAATTTGTCTTTAAAAGCATATATCACCGTCATCTCAGAACCTAAAGCTGGCACGCCAAAAATAAGATAACATTCCAAAAATTTCTCATAATAGAAAATCAAAGACTAAAATGTAGCTCCTGCAAATTTCCTACTTCTAAATTCACTAAAATTACAGATTTTTAGAATTGGAAATCATTATATGCTCAAACCTGAGCTCGATTTGTCCATAAATCTGACCTATTATTTCAAATAGAAGTCATCAATATGATATAAGTTGTGTTAAGGCCTGTAGATGTAAGTAAAATTAAAGTTATTACTATAAAGGTCAGGTAACAAAATACCATTAGCCCACAAAAAAAAGATACGATTAAAATTGCTATTAACTTAACTTCAAATTGTATATGCATAGGGGACACCGCGCCTACATAGGTAAAACAGCAATTATTGTGCAGTTATGTGCATATTGTATCGCCGTTTAGTCCACCTCTGACCAGAATAATTACATTGGAGTGTAAGCGAAGCGTTTGAACACAAAAGATAATTGATAGCCCCTTGCTGGCGATGAACTTGATTGACAGCTACGATGGTTATGCATCTAAGTGCTTTATTTAGTTTGCAATAGATAGACTCCAAAATTATTTACATATTCTGATGTTCTCCAAATAATTAGAGCGGTTATATAAAATACAAATTACCGTGATGAGCGTTAGTTAGTTCAGTTCTAATTAAAGCGTTGATTGCAAAATGGGTTCTAATTTAAAGCTTTCAAGGTAATGTTATGAAATTAATTAGCGATACTTGCTGTTGTGAGCAAAATTACAGTAGTGATCGATATAAATTTATTATAGGAATCAATATACAAAAATTACAGTGCATTTTATGAGTTAATTAAAGTGCATCCATATAAGTTATGGAGAGGATAGCATCATGGTTTAAGAAAATGATATTTATTCTGTTAACAATTAGCTGGGAGTAAATCGTTGTGAGAGCCTTTAGAATTTTATTGCAGCTACGATTTGTTGAAAAAGTATAACCAGTTTGATAATAAAAAAAAACTTATTTGCACAAATAAAATATTCGTTACATTGATATCACCTGCGGGGTTGTAGAGGAAAAAAATTTAAACAATTTATATTTACATGCCTGTATCTCAGGATCAACAACAGAAAGGAAATAGCGTTGAAGCTGTATTTTTTTTTATATCTATAGCTAGCCTCACGCATGGACGCCAGTGAAACTAATTTTTTCTATAAGGCTGGCCCCACGTTGTGAGCCAGTGTAACGAAGTCTTCCGACATAACTAGGGGTCTATTCCTTGGGCAGAGCTATGAGAAATGGAGGGGTAAGTCGAAATCTGTTTGTAGATCAAACTTAATCTAAACCAAATAGGCGCCACCAAGTCCTGACTTAATTATGATAATTGCATGGCATATTTCTAAGGGCGGACGTGGAGACCCAAAGAAAAATAAGATCGCCTTCGCTGACAAAAACCTGTCTTAATAAAACAAGACGCAGCTCCTGTAAGAAATTGTAATAGTTAAATACATAAAAGAGTGGAACACTATTTGTGTCCAGCAAAAATACATAAAGTAGTAAAAAGGTATTTCCAATATAAAGTTGGCATCAAAGACCTACTCATAAGGATCTTTATGTGATTAGATTTGATCATACTTGATCAAAATAAAAAACTTTAATCCTGAACCAATTGTTTACTAAAAAGAATCTCTTTTAAAATAATATGATTTGTAACAAAAATTTAATCAATAACTGTATCAATCTATAGCTTTCAACTTCATGTTTATCTTAATTATTTTTAATCAAATACTTTACAGTATAATATGAACTTGTTATACAAATAGGGTTCCACCTGTGCAGATCTGTTCAGGTTGATGACAAATTAATAACTTCTAAAAATGTTAGCATTCAAGTTTTCTAAATTACATATGCAAGTTTTAATTTATATAAAGCTGATCACAAAAATAGACGTGTTTACATCTTTTGTACTAAAGCTGTTCGAGGCACTTGCCTTCAAAAATACATCTGTCAGCAGTACACAGCAGAAAAATATATGACGTCAGTAACACCTGTTGACGTTACCGACGATTCATAATGAACCACGCGTGTTGTTTTCTTAAAACATCAAATCAGTAAACTTTAGTTTTAATACTGGAAAATCCAGCTCAGCAATTAGTTGAAACTTTTACAATATTCATGCTTTTACGCATTAAAACAAATTAACGTGTTCCTAGTTTGAAACACATAAAAAGAACTTATCGCTATCTACGAACCAAAACTGCATTTGTCGCATTGTTGCAAGAAAAGATGAGATCCTCGTTATTTCAAGCAACGATAACAGCGTTGTAGTGTGAACCAAATTCATCCAAAACAACTTCTACTATGAATTCGTCCCACGTGTCGAATCAAATCCTGTTACAATACATTCTTCTAAAAATTGCCTTCTAAATTTTGTATTCTAAATTTCGTGTTCTAAGAGTTGCATTGTAAGTTGTCGCGCTAAATAAATTATCTCAAATTAAACAAGTTAACAAACTATATACGTTACCGACCGTTATTCGAAGATGTGTTTACTCATTGAAGTGGATTCGCAAATTGCCGGCCTGCAATCTAGGGTACATGTTATTGCTTCTACTACATATGGCCGACTGACTACAAAACTAGCTCGGGCGGCTGAGGCGTCCGGAGGTAGACCGTCAAACAGAGATGTGTTTGTAAATAGCTGTAGATGACACAGATATTTAACCACAAGTAGAATACCAAAGGACGATGCGGGCTTAACGTATTACTATTGTTGTTGAATGTAATTTACTATTGTTGTTAATAAAATTGTTATATTATTCTCGCAATTTTATGGAGGGATTTATTATCAAAAATAAAATTGTTACAGCGTAATCCTTCTTTTCCTAAAAGAATATAAAGTCAGACGTACAAAAACACAGAGAAACAAGGCCAAAGCCTGGCAGGGAAATTATATAAAACTATCGCAATGTTTACGTAAAAATTACAGGAAAATGCAGCAGTCTCCAAGAAAAACTAAACGAGACCGCCGTAAATCTACAAAAAATTTAGTCAATTGAGAGAGAAGTTTATACAAGAAGCTACTAAAACCGTGGAAAAACTAGATCAAAACGCAAAACCATTTGAGCAAAAATTAATAGAAAGTTACTGTCAATTAAAAGAGTAGTTTATGCAGGAAACTACAAAATGCGCGGAAAACCTTAAAGCCAAATTTCCCGGCGGTTCACAGACATAGGAAGTAAGGTTATCTGAAAACTTTCGAAAAGTGCAACGAAAGTGCTCGGGATAGAGGAACGGATTAATTCGGTAACAAACGACGGGGTATTCAATTCCGGAGATACAATAGCACGCCTCAGAATCTAGGAATGTCGGGGAAGTGACGCGGCGTCAAGATTCAGAGTAAAATGAAAACTTTCCTTGGCAGATATATTTCAAGCAATTTGAGATTTCTGAGAGATAACGACTGGAACGATGGTGAACGGGCAATCACGTTGATGGTCGCGTTAGGAGGTGTGGCCTTGAATATTCTGCAGACCATACTAGTTTATGACCAAAGAAGATACGGAATCTTAACATCCGACCGGAAATCAGGTACGGAGATTCCTATCTACAATAAATAGGCCATACTCAATTGAAGAACAATTAACAAAAGGCCGAAGAAATTTTGCAAGGGTTTGAAGCAGGTATTGCTCGTTTGGTGAGACTAGCCTACGCAACAGCATCGAATAGCTTTATAGAACAGTTGGCAGTACAGACCTTTGTTGACGGAATACACGACGGAGGGATCCAGCAGGCACTACGGCTGACTCGAACAAGGACCCTAAAAGATGCGCTAGTTTAGGCTTTGGAGTTTGAAGCGACATCGTAGTAGTGGCAAAGTAAAAGTAGAGGAGCAGGGTCAAAATAGCATAAAGCAGGTGATTCGGCGGGAACTTCGTGACAACCAACTAAAGAGGAAGCGACCCGGATGCTGGCATTGTGGGGAGTTTGAGCATATACAGACAAATGTAAACAGCACAAGAAGAAAGCAGAGTAGCCGGAAAACTAAAGGGGGTCTACAGGAGGGACCGAAGGTCGAATTGCACAGATTCTGCCCCAGAAATCATTATCCGCAACACACGATCTAAGCATACAGACAACATTCACATTTGCGGACAGTTTAACAGTATGCCTGCGCAGTTCTTGATTGATATCAAAACTACTAGGACAGTTGCTAATACAAATGTAATACGCAGCAGTGGCAAAGGGTCACCCGCGACTATGTATATTTGACTCGAGGCTGGTGATAAAATTGAAACATACCAAATGTCAAATGTAAAAATTGACGTTAGGAGCAAAAAAAGGATGTTTTGAGAGTGAGCGAGGAAGTGCCGTTTTCAGAAGCAGACGACGTGGCTGTACGAGTTTGTCTGACGGACGACGTTATTCTACCTGGAAAGACAGAAAATCTGGCAATAGGACGCTTGGATGGTGCTCTCCGGAAGGGTTTTGTGCGCGCTATTAAATCGATTTCTGAAGAATCCTTCGGAAAGGGCATGCTTGTGAAGAAGACTCTGGCTAAAGTGAAATATGGTGTACCTGCTAGGATTTTAAACGCCAATAACGACTATATTGTGTTGAAAAACAGTGCAACTATTGGGTGGTGTTCTTCGATTGTCCACATGGCGGGGTGTTGCGGTATTGGGAAAGAACCAACCACCAAAGAGCGTTCCGTGAAGTTATTGAGCCAGTTCACGAAACCATTACGGTACTCGGATGTGTTTGCGGTCTACGGCGATCGATTAGGAAAGATCACAATAGTCAAGCATACATTCAATACAAGAGATACAGTTCATTTACATTACCAATGCTCCACCTGTAGGTACTACATTGGCCAGGAGGCGAGTTTTTTGTTGCCTGGAAATTTAGAATTTTGCCGAACCCTTGCCGTTCCAGGCAAGGTAGGGATCTTTAACGTGCGTAACAACACACACACGGGACCTCCATTTAACCTCTCATCCGAACGAGAGCGTAATTTTTGTGAAAAATGCTCACCTGCCATTTTTCAAGCAGTCGGCCGTGTCGGGATTTGAACCCGGGACCTTGGGATCCGTAGTCTTACGCTTACTACATTGATCCACGGCGACGCCAATATACAAGAGATACATTACATGTGATTTTCCAATGCTCCACCCGAAGGTACTACACTGGCCAGGAAGCGAGTTTTTGTTACCTGGAAAATTTTGAATTTTGCCGAACCCTTGCTGTTCCAAGCAAGGTAGGGATCTTTAACGTGCGTGACAACACTCACACACAGGACCTCCATTTTACCTCTCATCCGAACGAGGGTGTATTTTTGTAACGTCTTTTCTAGAGATCAGTTACAGGAGATTAGACCGCGTGACAACGAGTCGGGTGTGATTAATTTGGATACCACCAAAGGATCAGGTACACATTGGGTGGGGTACCGAAAACGTAGAAATAATGTGTTTTACTACGATTCGTTTGGAGACTTGAGACCACCGGAAGAAGTGAAGAGATATTTTCGAGGTTGTAAAATTTACTACAACAGTGTGCCGGAGCAGACTTACAACACATACAATTGTGGACATTTAGTGTTAAAGTTTCTTAGTGACAATGGCTAAAACAGTGAGCGTGTTCGGGTATGGTAATGTCATGTCAACAGGATCCATTTACCCCCCAATTAAATTGAAGCAGGACAGTGAATATGCTTTGGGTCTAGTGGGGCTGTATACTTGTAACACTGTGCAAAACATACATCCAGGAAACAACAACTTATACTTTAACGATCCAGAGCATCGCAGAATAACCATTGAACCTGGATCATACGAATTAGAAGAAATAAATGCATATATACAGGACGTCTTCAAAAAATGGTTCAGTCAGAAGCCGGACATCAACGAGAACATTGAAAAATATTTTAAACTGAGTGCCAACAATAATACATTAAAAAGTTCTATACGAAGCAGTATACCGATTGATTTTGGGGTAAACCGTAAAAACAATATTGGAAGCATCTTGGGGTTTAGCAACCGCAAATTGGCTGCAGATACCGTACATATCGCTAATCAGCAAGTGAACATAATATCGGTCTCAAACATTTTTGTGGAAACCAATATCACCAGCGGATCATTCAGAAACCATTTTTTACCCACAGCATATTCGAATTCAGTCTATCTGTACTACCCGGGTATAATCTGAAAAAGGAACCTAACCACGTCATATATTATCCACTGAGCGTGACAGAAATTGATAATATTACAATCAGACTAGTCGATCATTTGGGTGAATTGGTAAACTTTTCACCGGAAACATATACCTGTGTGAGACTGGAAATAAAAAGCAGCTGAAAATGCCCATCGATTTTGTATATAAAACACGCTACAACACCCCCAGGCGGCCAGTAGTGACTACGACATCAAAGCGTCAAGTTGTCGAGAGACTTACAGCAGAAGAAATACGTTTCTTAAAATCTTTGGGATTAAAAGTTATAAATGATGGGTGGTAGAAGTAAACGCAGCTTAGATCTCCACGGCGAACAAAACGTTAAACTTGGATGTCTAAAATATGAGGACGTAACCAAATTGGATGTGTTTGGAGGTTATAAATTAGACGAAACCATACTAAAGGAAGATTATTATACATACCTTCCCTTTACATTGAATGCAGAAAACAACGATCGAATTTCAATTGAAATCCAGAGCAGTGATAACATCACATACCGTTCATTTACATTTCCAATGCTCCACCAGAAGGTACTACATTGGCCAGGAGGCGAGTTTTTTGTTGCCTGGAAATTTAGAATTTTGCCGAACCCTTGCCGTTCCAGGCAAGGTAGGGATCTTTAACGTGCATGACAACACTCACACACGGGACCTCCATTTAACCTCTCATCCGAACGAGGGCGTAATTTTTGTGAAAAATGCTCACCTGCCATTTTTCAAGCAGTCGGCCGTGTCGGGATTTGAACCCAGGACCTTGGGATCCGTAGTCTTACGCTTACTACATTGATCCACGGCGACGCCAACATCACATACCCCCATGAAAGTTTCATATTTATAAGGGGCACCTATAAGTCCACGGAAACATTAAGAGAAGCGTCAATAACTGTAGACCCGATTAGAGCAGTAGAACCAGATCCTAAAGCTTATGAATTTACTAGAAATGCACCATATTTTCTGTTTGAGGAAATTCAATACAAATTGGGTAATAATCAAATAATGGATGTCTGCAGAATCCCTGGAATTACTCGAACCATTAAAGGACTTGTATCCATGGAAGAATCAGAAACAAAATCTATTACACATACCGGGTGGAAGCCTGATACCATATTCCAAGATGGACGGTTTAGTTGTGCTATACCGCTAAAACCATTTTTGGGTTTAGGGAAGATTACAAGAAAACTATCGTCAACATGTCTCAAGAGCTGATTTTAATCAGATCCAAGTCGGACGTAAATTGCTACAAGTCGATTGGAAATACAGTAACGTTCAAAATACAACGTATTTCATGGGAGGTTCCGCATATAACATTAAATGACTTCGCCAAGACATCGCTGCTTTCGGAGATGCAAAATCAATCATCTATAATGGTCGCATTCAGAAAATGGGAACTACACGAATTACCGTCTCTAACACAATCAAAGTCGCGAGTATGGAGAATTAAAGTATCGAACGAAACAGAGAAGGCTCGGTGGATATTACTGGCGTTGCAAAATGGGAAGTACGACAGGAAAGAAGAAAATGCTACTAGCTTTACGATTCCAATATAACCAATGTCAAAGTGTTTTTAAACTCAGGCATTCCCTCAAGGTCATTTAAATTTGGATTTCGAGCAGAACGACTACTTGCCAGCGTACCTGTCTTATGCATCCTTTATGGAAAAATACTATCCGAACAAATCGTCAAATAAATGTTTAATGGACTACAACAGATTTAAGGACTCACCCGTCTTTGTAATCGACTGTCGTTATCAATTTGAAAGCATCAAGGACGCAACGGTTGATGTAAGAATGGAATTAGAAGCTTCAAGAAATTTGGAACCGTCGATGAAGGCTTATGCTTTAATTATACATGACTCTATGTTTGAATATAATACGTTTACGGAAATTGTTAATAGATTTATTCACAATTAAATATTTTGTATATACTTTTTAATAAAACAGTATAAAAGAGAGGAATTAATTTGTTGCAATTAGTTTACTTTTATCTGTCGACGTTAGATCCACTGCATGCGAAAACCTTTTTAGAATCCATTATTTCTGAAAATAAAATGTGGGCAATTTCATGTGGTCATATGGTCATGTGGTCATATGGCCGTGTGGTCATATGGTCATGTGGTCATATGGTCATGCGGTCATATAGTCATGTGGACATGTGGTTATATGATCATGCGGTCATATGGTTATGTGAGCAGGGAGATAAAATTTGGTATATAAGGAAGTAGTTTTGAGTTGAGCTTAGGTAAGACATTTTTCGAAAGTGGTGCTCCAAACAATCTATTACAAAAGCAGCAGAGGATATCCTAGATGGTTCGAGTTTCTACGCTGCTAGTAAAAAATATAATATACCTAAAACAACGTTATGCAGATATGTTAAAAGGTTGCAGAACGTGAAGAAATTACATAATTCCAACGATGCATCCAGAGATGTTATACAAAAAATTACAATACCTGTGCAGAATTATGATAACTTTGCTATTGCTAGTGCAAAAGAGGATGGTAAACATGGAATTTTGTTCCCGTCTAACATACGAGCTATATTCGCGAGACAATCGAGTTGTGGGAAGACCAACGCTTTAATATCTCTGATCCTGCACGAGAACGGTCTTAGATTCCAAAATGTCTATGTATTTTCGAAGAGTTTATATCAACCGAAATACGAATTGTTAAGAAACGTTTTTACATCATTAAAAGAAAAAATTGGGTACCATGAGTTTGAAAATTACGATGATTTGATTGAACCGGGAGATACCAAAGAAGATTCAATTATGGTTTTCGATGATATACCTGCAAACGAGCAAAGCAAAATCACTCAGTTTTTTTCGTTCGGCCGACATAAAGCAATAGATTCGTTCTACCTATGTTAAACTTACGCTAGTGCCTTAAAACATAGACTCACAGATAACGCCAATGTAATCGCATTATGGAAACAGGATGAAACAAATCTCAGACATATCTTTTCGGATCATATAAGTGGTGACATGACATATCCGAAATTTAAAGAAATGTGCTTACAGTGTTGGGGTGGGAGTGACTCAAAACATAATTTTATAACTATTGTGAAAGATTTTGGTTTGGATAATGGTCGATATAGGAAGAATTTTGACGAGTATATAAATATAAAAGAAACTGCTAATGGTTAGTCCCAATCCAAACTTTCATGATGACGGACGTTAACAATTTTATCGCAAATAAACGTAATCTTCAGTTAATTCAAGATGCTGTACGAAAAAAGTTTGTGGCATACAAAAAGGGAGACGCTACAACTCAGCAAAAATTCAAAGAAGTTTATAAACAATTGATCGATCCCTTGCAAGTAACCGCTTCCCAGTTACAATCGACCACTGAAAAAATTCCCACACCTACAACAAGGGTTAAACTCGAAGACATGGAAGCACCTATAAAGAAAATTAAACAACTCGTTCCAGAAGAACCATTCCATCTTTACTATGCAGATGTGTTAGCCAGAGACGAAGACGAAAATATTGACAAATCAATTTATGGAGGAAAGTATAATGCGGAAACCGACTCATGGAGTTTGTGGAAAAGTGTATTGGAAATTAACCCGGAAACTAGCGATATAACATTAAATAATGTGATATACCCGGGTACAAGGGGTTTATACAATCTGCTGGTTTATAAAAACATCAGCCCCGAAGATGGCGATTTCAATTTGCATGAAGATTTACCGAATTACTTGGAATTGATCAAATCAGCATCGATTTTGAGAAGAAAGTTTAACCCATTTGGGGCTCACGATTTAAGCGGATTTCCAACAAATAACAAAAAGTTTAACAAGTATGTGCAAAAATATCTCACCGAATTTCAGAGGAACCCCGAAAGAAAACAACCAAAGAGAAGAAAACAGTCTAAGGGAGCGGGTTTAGGCTTTTCTAATCGGTTTTACAAAAGTTTAAATTCAAAATCCGTGCAATATGTCTACTGGAATAATGTACAGTGTGTCCCAAATTGGATGTATTAAATGGGTAACTTAGTTGTTATTAAAGATACAATAAAACTGTGTGCGCAGTCATGTGCCAACTTTTGAGATCAATTCAATGGTGAAATCACAAATGAGCGATCTTCTTTTGTTTTCGAGTTATAGCCAAAATTGATATTTTTAACAATTCTATTAATTCTCATAACTCGTTTGTTTGCAAAATATCCAAAAATACTGTAGAAGTCTTTTATACGGTTTTACGTAGAATACAGTGGCGTACGCAAATATTTAATATTTATAATACTTTTGAGGTTATAATATAAACTTGCATTTTTTAAATGGAAACCACAATCGGTTGTCGCTTTATTGAAAAGCTCTTTTGACAGCTTTTCAAAATATATAGTTTAGTATAATTATTTTTCAAATGGCCGATTTATTCCATGTTTTGGTATAATAAAATAATTTATTGTATTGGTAATTTATAGTTGGCCGCGAAACAAAAGGTAAACACAAAATAAGAGTTTATTATTGTACCACACCACTCTAAACAACAAAGTTTGAAAGCTAGAAGAATACAATATCATAACTACATATATTACTAAAATTAATATAACTACATCTTAAATTGAAAATTATACTTTCCTATCCACATTTAAACAGTCTATAATCCATGTATGGATACACAAATACACACATACTCACACACCTCATACCCTCACAACCACCACACACACAAGCACGCGCCCATGCATGCACGCACGCATGCGCACACAACCACACACACCCTCACCTACACACACCCTCACACATAATATATATAAAACACTAGAACACAGATGGGAATACTACAATAGTTTTATTTACTGATAATTCAGAGTTATTGTTCAAACTGGCCTCCATTCTCTCTTAAACAAAGTTCGCATCGTTTTATTAAAGACTTAATAGAATTTAATAAATAAACCGCCTTAACTTTACGAAATACTGCTTCAATTGAATTCCGCAACTCTTCAATACTATGGTTCTGGGCTTTATAGATTTCCTCTTTAAAAAAATTCCACAAGAAATAGTCCAATATCGACAAGTCAGGAGATCTAGGCGGCCACTGAACAGGTCCAAACGTACCCATCCATTTATTGAGATATTCTCTATTTAAATAATCACAAGTAATTATAGCGTTGTGCGGGGTGCACCATCTCGTTGGAACCACACTTTTGTCCTCCAGTAATTCGTGCAAGTTGGTATACAAAATTTCAATATAGCGACAAGCTGAATGATTGTTTTCAAAAATATGGTATTGAAATTTGCCACCAACAATGTAGCAACAAATATTCAAACCATAACGGCTTTGTTGACGCCTCGTATGTTTGATAGATATTTTCATTCGACCAGCAAGTGCTTCATCAGACCATATAATGTTATTTCCAAAATTGTTAGTAGCAGAACATTTACGGGGATACCATTGACAAAATCGCCTTCTTTTTTGAAAATCGTCGGGAAACAAACTACGTATAATTTTATTTTTATAGGGTCGATATTTATTACGCTTCAATATTCTTGAAGCTGCTGATTTAGAAACACCCATTTCCCTTTCAATTTTCCTGCATGATGTTCTTGGGTTTGTTTCACACATGCTATGGTTGAAACAGTAGTTTGCTCTTAATTAAAACTGCATACTGTTTCGTTCTAGGTTTTCAAAGCAACCAAACTGTTGTAAATTACTATCTATCCTTTTAAACATGTTAATATTAGGTTGTTGTCTTTCAGGGTATCTGTATTATTTACAAAAGACATAGTAATATTATTTGCTATTAGTTACACAATTACCTAATAAAATATAAAGTTTTTGCTGATAGAGGAATTTTCGCAGACTCAATAAATGCAACTAGCATATCGTATTTTCGTAATTTTCAAATTTTGCCATTTAGTAACAGACTGATGCTTCACTTACAAACTAACAATACAATTTATTGCATGTGCAATAGATATGATTGAAGCTCGCTGACGTTTGTTATACAAACAATTGTCGTTTTTGTTTACCTTTTGTTTCGCGGCCAACTATTTATTACCAATATAATAAATTACTTTATTATACCAAAACATGGAATAATTCGGCCATTTGAAAAGATAATTATATTAAACTATATATTTTGAAAAGCTGTCAAAAGAGCTTTTAAATAAAGTGACAACCAATTGTGGTTTCCATTTAAAAAATGCAAGTTTATATTATAACCTCAAAAGTATTATAAATATTAAATATTTGCGTACGCCACTGTATTCTACGTAAAAACCGTATAAAAACTATTACAGTATTTTTGGATATTTTTGTAACCAAACGAGTTATACGAATTAATAGAATTGTTAAAAATATCAATTTTGGCTATAACTCGAAAACAAAAGAAGATCGTTCATTTGTGATTTCACCATTGAATTGATCTCAAAAGTTGGCACATGACTGCGCACACAGTTTTATTGTATCTTTAATAACAACTAAGTTACCCATTTAATACATCCAATTTGGGACACACTGTACATGAACTTGTGGATCGGCTGAGATTGTTGAACGCATCCAACCGAGCTGGAAATACAAGCGAGGAAAACATTAACGAGATGGTATCCATAATAGAAGAGTTGAGAGAAGAAGGTATAATACAGCGAGCTCAGTAAAAAATTACACAGTTTTAAAATGCCTATCGACCGCTTCGGACGTTCAGAGCGTAAATATGCTGATATTCGGCGCGGTCCTCCAGGTCGAGGATTTGTGTTAACGTTGGATGGTGATGGGTACGATATGCAGCAAAGAAGGTTAGTGAATTCATCAGACCCGAAAGACGATAGTGATTGTGTTAATCAGAGAAGCACTATAGTATTCAAGTCTGGAGAAGAAACAATTAGTTTTCGTAAAAGAAGGTTAGTTGATGTAATGGATCCTAAAGACGATAGTGATTGTGTTAATAAGAAATCCGCAGTCAAGCTCGTGAATCAAGCCTTTTCATACTGTCTAAAAAGTTCTGATGATATACAGCGTAAAGATAAAGCCTTCAATGCAAGAAACCAGCGTATCACAATGCTTGCTCAACCGGTTGAACCATCTGATGCAGTTAATAAACAATATGTAAATGAAAAATTGGATAAGCTTGTATCTGACTTTAAAACCTTTATACAGTTTTTTATTAATTTGACTGCAACTTCTAAAACAAACGAGAAGGAGCTCGGTCTCGCAATATCATCGATTTACGAGGCGTCACCAGCAGCTATAAAAAACAAATACTACAAACCAAAGCTTCAGTTTATGTCAAAGGTGCAATTGGATAAAGATAACCATATTAGTTTAGCAACAGTGTTAAGCAAAAATGAGTAAAGAAATCATCATTAAGGAATTATTTAAACCTGCAAGAAAAATTTTCAGCGTCGTCATACGAATCTGAAACATGTGAAACGTGATCTTATCCAATCGGACTTGTGCGAAATGCAGCCTTACTCGCGTGTGAACAATGGATATAGATATATTCTAATAGCGGTGGACTGTTTCACAAAATATGCTTTAGCTGAACCTTTAAAAATAAAACTGGAATAGAAGTTACAAATGCTGTGAAAAAAATATTGGACAAAATGCTGCAAGGAGAAAATAACGTAAAAACCAATCTACAAACGGATTTTGGGAAAGAGTACTACAACCGCTGGTTTAAAAAACTTATGTATAAATATAAGATAAACCATTACTCTACGTATTCCGCAATCAAAGCTAGTATGGCTGAGCGATTGATCAGAACAATCAAAAACAAATTGTACAGAAGATTTTACTTGCAAGGCAGTCATAAATGGGTGAATATTTTGCCTAAGCTTATGGAAGAATACAATAATACACCGCATCGGAAAACATCCGGAAAAAATAAAACTTTACACCGCTAACAGCGCTTCTAAAAGTCGCAAGAAGTTGTATAAGGTTGGAGACATTGTGCGTATATCAAAATATAAAGCAGTATTCTATCGAGGATTTCATCCAAACTGGAGTACAGAACTATTCAAAATTGTTAAAGTACAACAAACGAGACCGGTTTTTACTAATCAGATCGCTTTTTTATGCGGTTTGAAATAATTAAGCGTTAATCGATCCGTATTACAAGATGAAGTTTTAATTTCTCCTAGTCGAGGTCGTGATAGAAAGTACATTATGTACACCAGCAATTATACGGGAATTTCCTAATGGATGGCATTGAGCATATCTATTGTATTTCTCAAATCATATAGCCACTAATTAATAAAAAAGAAAGGTCTACGCTACTTTCACTTTACTTCACATAATTGTAAAGCAATTAGTTTGTAAAACGAATGTATTTTCCAACTATTTAGCATTGAGCATGTAATTATGTTTGTGTAATTAACAATGTTAAATCCAGAAAAAATTTAAAAGTCATGGGTTTTTGCGATATTCTAAAAACATACATTACTGTTTGAAAAAATGGTTTTAAATATTAAAAACTTATGGTTTATAAAGAACTCATTTCTAAAATCCTTGCGGTTTTAGATTTTCTCGAATAATGGTTGCTTAAAGCATTGTTATAGATGAGCAAAACAATTGAAAGAGGTTTGAGACTTTAAAAGTGTAACTTTGTAAGGGGTGGTTGGGTTTTAAATCTGTTTGCAGATTCGGATTCTGCATAAAATTCTAGACTAACAAGATTCGTCACGTGGCTAAAAAATTTATAAGGGCGGTCAGAAATTCGCTGCATGCAGAAAATCTTAAAATTGGGGTAGCTCTCTGGGGGATGATGCAATCTAAGAAATTCCTAGAGATTCGGGTAGCTGAGAAAAATCTAATATTAATTGATACCAAACAAAATAGGGTTATCTCGAAAGATTCAACGGCTAGCCGAAGAAAACTATTTGGTTCAGATGAGTGTGGAAATGAGGGATTCTCCTCATTTCCGCCTTATGGGAATATACATGTAAATGTGTGTGGAAATGTGGGATTTTTCCACATTTCCGCCTTATGGGAATTTACATGTAAATGTGTGGAAATGCGGTTCCACCACCACATTTCCACCTTATGGGAATTTACATGTAAATGTGTGTGGAAATGTGGGATTTGGGTGAAAATGTGGTCCCAGAACGTCATTAAATTACCTACTTGTCATTTATCACAATAAAGGTTGTTAGGTCTGTACAGTGTTGCCACCAATTCTACTTGCCAATGGGGAATATTCCTATACCTTTTATTAAATATGTTATAATTTAAGCTAACATTGTCAATGTGGTATTTTATTCAGTTGTAACGTCATTCTAAAGTTAAAGCGAATGGACTATACGACTTTCTTTCTTTCTGTTTTGGACCTTTATAAACTCAAGAAGTGCCCGTTGGTAATTTTTAAGTCGTTAACATATATTTATACTGTTATATTATATAAATCTAGCCAATTGATTTTAACCTCCGTGCATTTTAATAGATTTCAGACCTCTTGATGTATATTTTTGTTTATGTCAATCCTAATGCAGCTTTTGAGAAAAACGCGAAATTGTGCTAAAACGTTAAGTTTTTGATTAAAATGCTTTTCACATATTGTAATATTACTGGGCTATATCCAAAAGGAAATATCTTTATAATTTTTAAAGTTCAAAAATTATTATTCGTTATCAAATTCTGGTATTTCTTTCTTTTAAAATGTCAGTTTTAGGTTTCTTCTTGCTGGCACATTCAACCAAACAATACAGAGGTATTACAATGGAGAAATGTTCGTATAACTTAACAGTGCATGTTAGATGATACATTTGCATAGTAGTACACATATAAACTGCCCTTTGTATACAGGGTAGAAAAGAAAATATTAAAAGCGCTACTGCCCTAAAAATAGTTGCAAAATCAAATCCTTGTTTGTGCAAAACACTGTTAGTATTGACCAACAGTGTTTGCACAAAGAGGGCTTTAATTTTGCAACTATTTTTAGCGCAGAAGTGCTTTATAATATTTTCTTCTCTACACCGTATACAGAAGACAGTTTATATAGGTTCTCTCAACTGAATCTATTTTTACTTTTAACTTAAAGGAGCGGTCTTCCATCTTGCGCTTCACCTGCATTGCACGCGTATTGTGCTCGCAAAGAAGGTATCAACAGACTGCAAAGCAGAAATCGCTAGTGTTTTACATACGCAAAACCAGTATAATCCATTTGTGTTTGGTTCTGTTTGTGCGGTACCTACACAGATTGTTTGGCATCCTTTTACGTTAACCCCCTGACTGCTTCCATTTACTCACAAGTGAATGTTTTGAATTGCAGTAAGACTTGATATGAAAGCAGCCAGGAAGTTCCATTTGTATTTTTGTAACATACGTAATGGCATAATGATTCACCCGCAAAGATCTTTCATAAACAGAGCAGCCTTACCTGAATTATGTTGGAGGTTTCCTTGTTTGAAGCTTACTACATAGTGCACATTAACAGAGACAGTTAAAATTAATGTAAAAAAAGTCTAGGGGTTCAATTTATATTTCTGTAACATCTTTAATAGCATGCTGATCCACTTAATCATCTTTTTAAATTAGAGTTGACTTACTGAAATTGTTTTGAGGCTTCCTTATTTGACGCTTGTCATATATTGCAAGATAAAAACAGTAGCATTCGGCAGGATTGTTTTTTTATACTTAGCTTGGACACGCAAAATCAGGATATTCTTAAATGCTAGGCAAAGTGTTAGGATCCATTCGTGAGGTCATAATTTTGTGAGGTCATGAATACTTAACTGTTTTACAGCATAACCCCGTATTGTGCATTTAGCAGTATTGAGAAGACTGCTCCGTACTCACGGCACTATGTCCTATTTTTATCAAACTTTAATGAAGGATGTTACTGGATTATGGACCATCTAGCCTGCTGTTTTTTCAGTGCACTTCCCTGTTTATATCGTCCTTTCAAGCCACTTCAGTCAAGTCAAGTTGTAAATTTTTAGGATTGACTTAAACTGTTCAAGCCGCTTGAAATCATAATCCTGTGTGTTTAAGTCAAAGCTTGAAAGTCCGCTTGGCTTAATCCGGATAGAAGTCACCTATTTAAACGTGGTCAATGTACGCGAAGGTCGTCCAGGCACCCATCTTGTCGCGAATAATGTAGTGATAATCTAATTTGTTGTTATTAATGTCATTGTGATGTACCAGATGGTCATGTTCAATTTTATGTTGATTAAAATCTTACTATTGCAAGATTTAAACTTACTAAATAAAATAAATGTAGAAATGAAAAGTACAGCTAATAAAAAATTCCTTACATGCGTTCTCTTCAATAATATAATCAAAGGAAAGCGTCGTTACTTTCGCTGAACACTGCGAGAATAGCGGTAGTTTTCACATGATTGAACCCAACCTATACAAGACAGAAACAGATCCATACTTGTTCGTTAATCCGATTTATATTTCTGTTGCTGAATTTTCAAAACGACTAGAAAAACGGCCGGACAAGTCCTTACTCCAACAATCTGCGTATAATAGTAAACGATCGTTCCATTTACGTTCCGCTTTGCTGATAGCTCCTTTAGAACCCTTGCTTTATGTAGTGGAACTAATGGAATTGTTTAAACCACACTACACTGCAAATCTAATGAACTGGCGATAGCGATTCCCGTATTCCTGTTGTATTTGCTTTTAAGGTAAAAGGGCGACATTCAACACTTGTGTTCATAACATTGAAACACGAAATTAGTTAGCTAAAGTAAGCGTGAGGTGAGTTTCAAATAGTAGTTCTGTATTGTAGTAACGACAACAAATTTAGTTTCACATAAAAGGTGATGCTTGTTGTGGGATTGTAGCTCGCTTTCATGTGTGCCATCAAACTCATTTTCAGCTGAACTTTACCTTTAACTGATAGCTTCGGGACGAAGCAGCAGAATAATATGTTGGACGTAATAAGCGACACGTTATATTCCCTGAACGCACTTGCGCTGGCTCAGCAAATATGCTACTCATAACTTTCTTTTGAAGAAGTTCATTTGACACGAAGCTATATTTCTGGGAAAGTAATATTTTAGCACCTTTTTTATGTGGCCCAACGATGGTGAGAGAATATTTTAACCCTTACACGCATCATACTACCAATTGGCTACATTGTAAAATATACTCATTTAAAGTTCATGAAATGAAATATTTTGTTTACATGCATACTGTAGTAAATACGTATCATACATGCTCAAGTATATTAGTGCTGATTTATTGTAGTTATGCAGTGAGCCAATTATTTTATTAAGTGAATAAATATCAGGTTATGGCAAATTATTTTAATTGAATTATATAAGACCGACTTCTAAATAGGTACAGACAATTTTCTTACATATGTATTTAACATCTAAATTTTGAAAAAACCTAAACTTACTTGACCAATGCACCTTGATAACAAAATGTGAGAATTGTTACGTTCAGTTAATACTGTTATGACTTTTATGTATTCCCAAATAAAATATCACATTACCGCTACTTTTCTCGCTTATCCTAACTTCAGAATGCATTGTAAATAGGCAACCCATGTTACTCTGTAAATGCATAAATACTAAATTTGTTATATCTAGTTAGCGGTTCTGAATATTTGACAATTGTCATAAGAAAATAATTTTGATACCGTTGTTAGGTTTTACTTTATATTTCGTCTTGTGTTTGAAATTTAAGCGAGCAATTACCAAGCCCTACTCGAATTTCTTCCTTTTGGTTAATTGGTAAGTAACCGCCATTTAGTTGTATAGTTTCAAAAGTTAGTGCCTGATTTTTAGCTCGCTTATGGATGGATTTCCGTTGTATTGTACAGAAAGTGTATAATTCACTTTATACTCGTACTGTTTCAACCTACCTGAGGTATACCTTTTGGTTTCTACTCCCCCGCTTTACTGGAGTACTGGTTACTGTTTGTGCGGATTTGTTACCGTACTAACGGCTGATGATTGGTCACAATTCGACTGTCCGCAAAGCAATTCGAATTGGTGGTGCTGCATCTGTTCTACATCACTTTTGGTGAGATCCTTCTAGAATATCTCTTTTATTACGTTTATATGTACCATGTACTATTCAAATCGTTAAATACACTACTGTATATTGCTGCTAGGAGCCCGAACTCCGTTACTGATACTTTTAGAGTTTGTTCGTGTTAACACAGTTCAATTCTTCCGCTATACGCCCATGAATTTAAGATTATAATATATGTTAGATCTTAAAAACTATAGAAAACAGAGTTTACTATCAATATTTTTTTTCTACATTATTACTTTAAATTTCAATTAGAGATTGTAAAGCTGGTGCGTATCTGGAAACGTTTCTAATTGTGTATAAAGCTTTTGCAGTAAATTACGAATTATTAGTGAGAGGGTTACATAATTATGGTAACCTATTTTTTTGAGTTAGGCATTAACTGCACTTTAAAATTGTAAAGAAAACTGTCATACGTACTATACCAAAAATAATTGTTATTAACAAACCCCACTCAACCTTCCATGAATAAACTATCTAGTCAGGCTGTTTTACTTTTATTATTATAAATACTGATATCAGACCGATTAAGGTGTGGTCATTGTTTACATTTCTACACAACCTAACCTTTTTTATTTCAGCTATTCGATATATTCGTTCTTGTTTAATCCTACACCCACTCCCAATCTACGACATCCTTTTCGTTTATGCTACGGTTTTACCCTAACATAAATTTGGCGCCCTCGATTTTTGTTACTTTAAACCCCGCTCCGATAGTGTCCTTGGAAAATTATCAAACTTGTATTTTCGCTGATAGTTTTGGTGCTTTCATAGTAAAGCAAGTTGAAAATACTGGCGCCCAGTTCTATTTGCCTGCAGTTCTATATACGTTGGTTTTGCTATTAGTAGTGATTTTTGTCGTCTACAATCTCCGCACCGAATTGAATTGTTTTATTTTGGATACAATTTGGGGTTATTTTGGTTATTCTGGTTCTTTTGGATTTGTTTGTTTTTGCTTTTGTTGTGGATTTGTATATACTGTCAGTTTGAATAGCTTTGTTTAAAATGGCACATTGGACAATAAATGTTAATCGTTTACGGAAAACGGAACTCCAGTATGGGCTATCTTCTAGGGGTTTAGATCCTGAAGATAAGGTGGAAGAACTACGTCGATCCGTTAGAAGCGCATTACATATCGACTAAGACAAAAAAACTTCCTCCCATTTCGATGGAAGCGGACTTCGCATCCGAACATCGAATTGTTGAAATTACTATCCAAGAACTAAAAGATTCGCTCGTTACTTTTGATGGTGATGAATCTTCGGGCGTATTTAAACGTGTTAGCTCGGTTTGGTTACACCTCGAACGTCGCTGTACGAATATATCCCCAACAGTTGATGAACAAAAAAGACATCGCCAATTGTTACTTGTTCTAACCAACCTCCGTAGTGCGTACGAAGATAAAATTAAAAAATTTCGTCCCTGTGCCGTTTTACCCGGTACACCGTTGGCTACTTCTAGTCTTATCTCTACTCCTGTAGCAAATCCGGATGAACCTCCTCTACTTACTTCCGAGTCCGAGTCAGAAGATGAACCTGAACCGGTTCCGGCTATGTCACATAATGGTTTTACTAAAAGTAATGCAGTCTCAAAACTTGGACTAAAATGGTCTGGTGAAAAATCCTTGATGGATTTTCTTATTCGCACAGATGAATTGTGTTCTTCTAGGGGAGTGTCCTTACATCAATTGTTTGCGTCGGCTTCCGAAATTCTGTCAGGTCAGGCTTTATTACTATGTCGGTTCCACCGTACCAAAATGAAATCAGGGCCAGACATCGTTGACATGCTAAAGTCTTCATTTTTACCACCCGACTACGATGATCGTCTTATGAGGGAAATTTATCAACGTACGATGGGACCTTCGGAATCGCTTACTGGCTATGTTGTTAGTATGTTAAATTTATTCCTACGCCTTTCTGAACCACTTTCAGAAGAAAAACGTTTAAGCTTGATCCGGGGCAATTTAACTCCTTTCTATCAGACTTCTTTGGGCCTAACTCCTATTACTTCTATCGATCAACTTTTATCTTTAGGCCAACAATTGGAAGCAACAAAGAATTCGGCCGAACGATATAGACCACTACCTTCTATCAAAACTTCGAAGTTATTAGAACCTGCCCTTGCTTATAAACCAGATCCTTCACCACGCGTGTCCACTCCTGTCACTGATCATCCGACATCCGCACGTAGAACCAACTTGTTACCTGTCACTACGCCTACTGCTACTTCTATCAGACAGATAAAGTGTTTCAATTGTGATCAGACTGGACATATCTCTCCTAATTGTAAACGTCCTCAAATACTACACTGCTACGGTTGCGGTCATAAGGGAGTTACTCGCCGCAACTGTCCGAACAAATGCGAAAATTCTTTAAACCGGCGGTAGGGCTTTCGGTCCGAGACGAGGACCCTACTCTGTCCCTAATCTCGGATACTCCTTTTCAAGATCTTGACGACCAATCAAAGAGTCAACTAAATTTCATATGTGCTAGTGTTCGTGGCGACGAACGACCGTACTTGCAAGTTCAACTCTTCGGTATTCTTTTCACTGGTCTTCTTGATTCAGGAGCTACTCGCACTATTCTTGGCGGTTCCGGTTGGTACCGCTTGCGTTCTCTTAATCGATCTCTCCTTTCTTTCTCTTCTCCTTTTTGCAGTCTGGCTGATAATTCAAAATGTACATTTTTGGGTTCTGTTTCCCTTTCTATAACCTTTCAAAATACGGTCATTACTCTAGAAGTTTTGATAATCCCTGAAGTTACACACTCACTCATTTCGGGCATCGACTTTTGGAAATTAGTACAATGCTTCCCTTTTTTCGGGATGGCTTATGGACGTTTTCTTCTCCTTCTTTGATAGCCAGTATTACTTCTGATCTTATCCATATTGTTTCCAAACTTACTCCGGAACAGCGGCAACACCTGGATCTTCTAATTTCTACTGCTTTCGTCAAACACTCTTCTTGCCTTGGTTGTACTACTTTAGTCCAACATCATATTCGGACGTCGGCCGAACCGATAAAACAGCCTTCTAAAAATTGCTCATTCCGAACTGGACGAGATGCTCCGCCTAGGAGTCGTTGAACCATCCACCAGCCCGTGGTCAAGTCCTATTGTTTTGGTCAAAAAGAAAGATGATACCTACCGGTTTTGCATTGATTTTCGAAAAGTCAATGAAGTCACACAGAAGGATGCTTACCCACTTCCTTATATTTCTATAATTGTAGATCGTCTTTGCGATACTCGCTTTCTTTCGTCTCTTGATATTCGTTCCGCCTACTGGCAAATCCCTTTGTCTCCCAAATCCAAACCTATCACGGCTTTCACAGTACCCCAGAGGGGCTTGTTTCAGTTCCATCGTATGCCTTTCGGTCTGCATAACAGTCCTGCTACGTTCCAACGGCTCATCGACCAGGTCATCGGGTCAGACCTTGAATCTTTCTGTTTCGCATATCTCGAGGATATTATTATAGCTACCCCATCTTTTGACGAACACATCCGCGTTCTCGACCTAGTCCTTACTCGTCTCTTAACTGCTGGCCTTACCTTTCGTTAGGATAAGTGTCATTTCTATCTTTCCGAACTCCGCTATCTCGGCTACGTGATTAACCGTGATGGTTTGCTCGTAGATCCCGAGAAAGTTTCTGCCATCCTCAATATCCCTCCTCCATCCTTTGTCCCCGAAGTCCGTCGTCTGATTGGCATGGCCAGTTAGTACCGGCGCTTCATTCCAAATTTTGCTACTCTCACTTCTTCGCTTTCTAATCTAACTCGAAAGAATGTCCCTTTTGTTTGGACTCCTGATTGTCATTCTGCGTTTCTTGCCCTTAAACAACATTTAGTTTCCGCTCCCATACTTTCTTGCCCCGATTTTACGTTACCCTTTACTATTCAAACAGATGCGTCCCATTTTGGTCTAGGGGCTATCCTGAGTCAAAACTCTCCAGAAGGTGAAAAAGTTGTCAGTTGTATCAGTTGTTCTCTTTCCAAACCCGAGCGCAATTATTCTGTTACAGAGAAGGAGTGCTTAGCAGTTCTTTGGGCAATTGAGAAATTTCGCCCGTACATCGAAGGTACTCACTTTACCATTATAACCGACCATCACTCCCTCCTCTGGTTAAATAAACTTCAACGCCCTTCCGGACGCTTAGCTCGCTGGTCCCTTTGCATCCAACAATATAACTATTTCATCCTACATCGAAAAGGAAAAGATCATATCGTACCTGACACCCTTTCTCGTGCTGTACCAGTTCTCGAGCCTGTATCACTCTCTGCTATTTCCTCTCTTGAAGTTATCTTTCCTACTCCTGATCCTTGGTATAATGGTATGCTTCAAAAAGTTCCAAAATATCCTAGACGATATCCATCCTGGTCTGTAGTGAACGATATCATTTTCCGTCGTCATAAGACTTCTATCGCTGCCGATTCTCAGGACGATTGAAAAATCGTCGTACCTTCCGAGCAGCGTAAACATCTGATTTCCCTTCACCACGATCCGCCTACTTCCGGTCACTGTGGGGTGACCAAAACTTCCGCTCGTCTGCTCCACAAATATCATTGGCCTTGTCTCCGAGCTGACGTCGCTCGATACATCCGACGTTGTCCGATCTGTGCTGCCCATAAGGTTGAATAGCTACCTCCTCATGATCTCTTTACCCCGAGAGCTAAACCGTCCTACCCTTGGCAGATCATCTCGTGTGATCTTGTAGGCCCTCTACCCCGATCTACCAAAGGTAATTCTTATCTCTTTGTAGTGGCTGATTATTTTACTAAATTTCCTATGTTCTTTCCTTTGCGTCAAGCCACTACATCATCCGTTGAAGAGCAGACTTTTTGGAGTTCCTCAATATTTGATTACCGATAACGGTTCACAGTTTGGCAGTCATCAATTCACTTCTCTATGTGCCCGATATAACTCCAAAATTTTATTCACAGTTCGTTACCATCCGCAAGCAAATCCGACAGAACGCGTCAACCGTACTATCAAAACTATGATAGCCTCTTATGTTCGGGACAGCCAGAGACATTGGGATGTCAATATTTCAAAACTTGCTTGTGCCATCCGCACGTCCAAACACGAGGTTATTGGCTGTACACCTTTCTTTGCGTTGTTTGGTAGAGAACACGTCCTTTCCGGCGATTACTTCGGACAACTGTCAGAATTCAATGATATGTACATTCCTGATCCAGAACATCCTTCACCTGATCCCGACCACTTCAAAAATATTCGTTCACATGTCCTAAAGAAACTTTCCGCTGCATACCGCAATACTAGTAATCGATATAATCTTCGACGGCGACCTGTCAAGTTCCGCGTAGAAGATTCTGTTTGGCGTCGCAGTTATGCCCTTTCCGACGCTTCTCGTCATTTCAATGCCAAACTCGTTTCCAAATTCCTTGGTCCGTTCCCTATTACTAAAGTTGTTTCTCCGTGAACATACGAACTAACAGATCCTACCGGTGCCAAAGGCATTTGGCACGTCAAAGATCTCAAGCCCGCTCATCCTGACGATCCTAATGTTCCTGATATCGCATTACTATTCTTCTGGCGCGTAGGCGTCGTAAAGTTGGTTAGCTATCTTCTGGTTCCAATTTCTGATGCTGACTCTGCTATGTCTTGGTTGTTGGCTTTTGGTTTGTACTCATTTTTTTGTTTTAATGGTTCCTTTCTCTTTCTTTGCTTCCTATTCCGATTTTCCTTTAGCTGGTCTTCCTTGCTGTCGGTCCTTGTATTGACTTATTTCCTTTTGACTTTCTACGTTTTCTCTCTTATTCCACATTTCTGTCCTATTAATTTTTTTTCCGTTGACTGGTTTTCTTTGATGTTAGATATGGTACTGACTTCGATTACTTGTTCTATCCGCTTCCTGTGGTATATGCTTTGTAGACCTACTTTCTTTCCTTTGAAAATACAACATAATCGACTTTTGGGTTCTATTGGCATTTCTTTGGTTGTTTGCTTTTGGCAACTTTTTTTTGCTACCTCAGTTTGAAGCACCTCGTCTTTTTACCAGTTTTCCTTTTGTCTTTTCTTTTGTCGCATACATAAGGGTTGACACTATTGTCTTATTTTGGCTACGCTGTTAGTTTTCTTCCTCACTACTTTTCTTTCCTTTTGATTTCTGCGTACGGGAAATCAAATCCTTCGTTGAGGTTGAAAATTGTACTGTTTCTTTTCTGAAGAGACATCCGTCCTTTGACGACTGTTACAGTGTTGATGCCATTTCAGCTTTGTCCTCGTTAATTGCCTGCTCCATACCTTATTCTTCTCTTCTCTTTCTTCCCGTTGTCTTTCTTTGGTATCATCTCAATTAGTACTTAGTTTTATTCTTTTTAGTGGTCTAGATTTATAGGGCGTCGCCGTGGATCAATGTAGTAAGCGTAAGGCTACGGATCCCAAGGTCCTGGGTTCGAATCCCGACACGGCCGACTGCTTGAAAAATGGCAGGTGAGCATTTTTCACAAAAATTACGCCCTCGTTCGGATGAGAGGTTAAATGTAAGTCCCGTGTGTGAGTGTTGTCACGCACGTTAAAGATCCCTACCTTGCCTGGAACGGCAAGGGTTCGGCAAAATTCAAAATTTCCAGGCAACAAAAAAACTCGCCTCCTGGCCAATCTAGTACCTTCGGGTGGAGCATTGGAAAATCACTTGTAAGGTCTAGATTTATAGTAGTGTTGTTGGGCCTTCGATCCGGATAAAAATTTTTATCTTTCTTTTTCGTTCTTTTTTATGTTTTCTGTTATTGTTGTGTATTTTCTTTTGTGTTTTGACATGAAGTTCTTTGATTGGTTGTGTTAGAAGATTGTTCGTTTGGTGTTTTGTTTCCTACCCCGATCTTTTAATTTTGCTGGGGGGGGGGGGAATTTGTAACAGAATGTATCTTTACATCTTACTTCATTTCATCTCGCAGAGCTGCCAACATTAATTTTTATCTGATCTAGACATAACTTATCAGCTCCTGTGAGATTATTATGTACATTTTTGATTCAGACATTTAGTTTTACGTAATATAAAATCATCTTAACTCCTTAGGTTTCCTTATCCTACCTGAATGATATCTTGTAGATTTGGGCTCGAATACCTCAGACGATGGCGATTCCGACACATTTTCTACATAGGGTGTTTCTAATTCATCTTCAGTGGCTCCTCATCTCTATTTGAATCGATTGCTGCTTGATATGGTCTACTTCCGATGCGTTTGCATCTTCGCTAGGTAGAATAGAATTTATTTAAGAAGAGCCTGTACGTCATTTGACATATGCGCAAACCTTGTAAGTCAGTAGCGAAGCCGATTTAATAATTTTTAGGGTTTTGAAAACACTCCCATAGATTCTAAAATTAAGTTTTATTTGTTGGTGGTTTAAATTCACATGGGGAATATGCAAATAAGCAAGGCATTAAACCCAAAGAAACAGAAAGAAAACTATGAAAGAGTAGGAAATAAGCATAGAATGTCAAAATCACAAATATCAATTGACATTTAACAGCAAATTATTTACGCTACTAAAATGCTGAACGAGTACGTCTATTGGTAAACAATGGAGTAATCTGACACCGTTTTAGCCGTGTGCGCATGATGACGTACAGACTGTTCTTAAATAAATTCTACTGTAACAAACGAAGTAAATCCTTTCTATATGCCAATCATGTTTGTCTTACATCACATTTTCTAAGAAAATAACACCTCGAATTCTAAAGATTTTCCTAATTTTGATGTCCAATACAATGAAGAAAAAAGTATTTTAAAATGTACTACAATTGTAGTGAATTTTTCGGCTAAATGTGTAGTAAAATTTTCAATATTGCATGTTTTGTATATTAACATTGCAATACTTAAGTATTTCTCTAGTTACTATTACAATTACCACTAATAAAATTTGATAGAGCTTGTTGTAATAATTTGGAATACGATGCCTTACCCAAGATTTGAGTTAGATGGGAAACACATGGTACTTGTTGAATAGACTAACTTGTTGATGGAACACCCTATAGAATCTTAATTCCTATGAAATAGTGTTTAAAAACCCAGACCTGCATTTAAATCCGTATTCTTATTCCAATTATACCAAAAACTATAGATAATGGTATTATTTCTGTAAATACACAGGGAAACTCGAGAAACGGGTTGTAAATTATTCGAAAAATTACACAAATGTAAATAAACCAATAATATTTTAACCATAAAATTTTATAGTAAAAGCGGCTTATAAAAAGTTTCAAAATTATTAAAAAATTCATTAAAATGCACCTCAAATATAAGCGTTTGTGGTATTAGTAGGATAAATTCCATGCAATATGACATAATTTTAATAGATGTCTGAAATTACCGTGAAATGGAAACCACACACTTGGTATTATCTAGACATTGACAAAGCAGAATACAAAAGATAGGATTACATAGGCGAGGTCATCGTGTCAGAAAAATAAACTGGAAACATGGGACTGATGAAAGAGCACTCTACACAATGTAGCATTCAGATGCTGAGCTATAAAAGTACACACATCCAGAGTTGCCAAAAGATGATGTAATATTTTAGACATTCGACTACAGCGTGTGAAATTATATGGTTTCAGATAAAAAAAATACCGATACACCTACGTAAATTACAGTAAAATAGGGACTTCCTACGTGTTATTTGTCATAAACGTAAAAGCAATATTGTGCAATACGAAAATCCTCAAACAAGATACGAAATAGATGAGCAGTTGAAAGAATAAATCTAATTGAGATTTAATCAGTACGAGAGTCTATAGAAATCGGTAACCTGAACACTTTGAAAGTGTAGAAAGACGAAAGAGACGCTTTGAGGATTCTAACGCGAAATTCCCAGAGAGGTTAATGTAAGGGTATTTGGGAATTAATATGTGAATATACTCTTTGAAATGAATGTGAGTGTAAAAGTTCGAAAATGTAATGAGATTAGGCTATGTTAGAAAGTAAAACGAAACACAGTTAAACGGGGGAGAAAATACGCAGCATATGAAAAGTTTTAGATTTTACGTTTAGTGAAAGGTAAAACTCGTTATGGCCATGAGTAGGGAGAGAAACTGGATTTGTTCATCTCGCCATTAATTTGGGAACTTTGAAGTAATGTTGTTGTTGGAATCTGTTCTGGTGTTAAGCAAAACTAAATCAATAATTCCTTTTACTAACTTTCAGTTTTTACAACACTAAGGAATTTATGTTTGACTAAAATAGCAGTCTGCGCCCCATGTAGGGTGCAGGTAGTTACCCTTACATTTTATGTTTTTATAACACTATGATTTTTTTAGCTAGTAGTCTTATAATTGATTTCAGAACGTTCAGAAATGCTTTTAAATGAATGTGTCTAAATAAAACAATTTATACCAAAGTGGCTTATTATAATTTTTATATAAATCCGACTCCTATATCCAATAGGTTATGGGCCCAGTTTACGAACATATTTAATTGGTGCTAGTAAATACTTTAATTCAGTGAAAAAGATTGAGTATTATATACTAAAGACAATGGATAATACTAAGAAAATAAAAAGAAATATTAAGCCTTTTAATGGTACGCAATATAGTATATGCAAATTCCGCTTGCGCGCGTTAATTGAGGAAGAAGGTGCTTTGCGAGTACTTGATCAGGAATCTGAATTTGAGAAAGTAACAATATGGACTTATTTAGGATTCGGTATAATTTAAATGTGAACATGGACGAAAATATGTTTTGACATTTTTTTTCGAAATAAGACGTTCATTTAAGGATACATTTATTAGCAATAAACTAATAAGAGATGTGTAGGTGTTATGTATTTTGGAAATGACAAGATGATAGTGCAACGTTGGAATTAGACTGCCTCCTTGTTGATAAACAACATTATTATTAATTTGGGATTTATTAATGTAACAATTAAATAGGAAAGCAGGAAAATGTGGAGTGAAGAATGGCTTCGTTGCTGGATTAGGTTAAGTTTTTCTTTAAGATTTTCTTTAGGGTTTAGTCCAATAACACCTGGCGAGATTGCAGATTATTTTTAGAAAAGTGTATTTATATATGCATTTGTATTGAAATTATGTTTTTACGTTAATAGAGATTAAACTTTAGCTGAATTTGTATTTTAATAGTTTAGGGAAAGATGGGTATTATTAGTGTCCAGCTGCCCAGTGTTAGTCATATCTGGGAGTGGTATTTTATCTAGAGCAATTTAATTAGACAAACTGTCAAAAACCCAAAGAAAGGGAATTTATGCGGAATAAGAACCTCACACAGCTTGCCACGACTGACTATTTGGCAACTCTCGTTATTGACAGAAACAAAACCTTTCAGGGTAAGTAGTAATGTAATGTACAATTTTTATTTGGAAACATTGTGTTTCTTTATTACTCTTTATTTTCTTTCCTCATTCATCTATTGGAACTACTTCGGCACCACTGCAGTTAGCCAACGCACCCTTTCATTGTTACGGGGTCTCCGCTCCTTCAGAGCAAAGCAAAACTGAAATTGTTTAGACGCCTAGTTTACCCGCAACAGTAAATATTTCACCCGTGATGAAGTCAAAATTTTTTATTAAAATGTACCACGCAAGTAGTTACAATTTATATTATAAATTGCAATCAATACAGTCTTAAATTGTAATCACTAGCATTTGATATCGCAATCCACACCTTTTCATATTGTAGTTTCAACTATTTTAAATAGTACTCCGTACAACCTTGAATTGTAATTTCTACAATTCTGAATTGCAATTTTACAATTTGATAGTGTAGCTGTAAGAAATTAAAGCACAAAAAGAAAAAGTTTTTAATTAAACAAAATTTTACTTCAGTAAAGCAAATATAAATGTCACATAGACACAAAAATATTATTCCAAGAAGACATTCTGTTCACGCAAGGTTATCCCTTCTTTAAAATAACTAAACATTTTTGTAAATTTGAACGATTTGCCTTTCAAAACAGGAAAGTCAATTAACTGACAATAGTTTGTTTACAAATTTCAATATTAGTTGGCATTTTAAAACAATTTATTCGTAATTATTGATGCCACTACTTCAGTAATTCCAAATAAATCATTCTGTATAAACAAAGAATAATGCAAGTGAGGTAGACGTTCATGTTTACACTTTGGTTTTGAATAATTCCGATACAGTTCATGGTATTGCTGTCCACTGCCGCTTGAGTTTTCATTTTATTTAAACTAGATTTAATCTATAAAAATTATAATATTTAACAATAAACCTATAAAGGAAGTACCTACTTACTTCAAAAACCTTGTTTTAAATTGTATAAACCAACGACATTTTAATAACATCCTTGAGCATTGGTAGTTCCATTGCTGTTAGAATAAAATAGCCCCAGTCGTTTTGCGTGCACGTATTTCATTCAATGTTGTGCTGGAGGCGCATCATGTTAAGACGATTTACCTACATAATAGTAGCTATAATATTATTAGAACTATAACATACGCTTAAATAACGTTAAACTTGTATTCACAGCGTTCATACCTTTATAGTACGAGTAAATGAAAACAAATCATTCAATGCACACATGTTCGACAAATCGAATGTAACGACTGTTAAATACCAACGCAAGTAGTTCGCGATTGAGAATGCAGGCTTTCATTAGCAATTGTAAGTTATACGCTTGGACAACGCTCTACTACAAAGTCTTTTGTTGGTTATTACGATACGGTGTGGTAAAAATTCACGCCGTGCTTCGAAATTTTACCACTAAATGTATTGTGTATTACAATATTTGCTTCAAATATTTTATATATGAATTACTTATACTCAATACGTTAAAAATTGACGCAGGGTTCTCACTGATGGCATCGGACTCCATTTCTGCTGCTTCTTCAGGCGTGGCAATCGGTTCATACCGATTTGTTGTCGGCAGGTCGGCGGCGGTGGTCGTCTTCGGTTGCTTCGACGTCTTCTTCTTCGGCACCGTTAAGCCGTCGTCACAGGCCTCCTCCGCGCTTTTGGGGGTCCTACGCTTCGGCGCCAGGTGCCATCGCTACGTCCTCGTTCTCCATCGTTCCGTTAAATGGCGCGGGTAGCAATGCAAGCACTACGTCCACACAATGTAACGAAGCGTTCCCTCCAGACACGCACGGTCGGTTGAATTACTTCCGGACTAGCAGACTAACTAGCCCGTTCAGCGCTCAAGGTGTCTTAAGTGAAGCAATTCAACCCGTAAGAGTACTGCACCCACGCGTTAGCAAAAAGCACTTTCAAGTTCCACTACGTTGATCCGGGATGATTATCTACGGATTGGCAGACTCACCAACACGTTCACAGCCCAAGGTGTCTTAGCGGAACTTTCCAGTGTCAGCTCTACTAAAGTACAAAAGCTAATAAAAGCCTTCGCACGTTTGCAGAACTAAACACGGAGCAATTATTTTTTAATGCACTAAAGTCACTGCAAAGCTTCGTTGCTAGGTCTTATAAAAACGGGGGAACAACTAATTGTTTTTGCGTGTCTATAAAACCCACTCAATTCTATAAATACACGAGAAATGATTCGTTCCCGCGCGTTTAACAGACTCGGTTACGATGCTGTAGGCGATGTTTCTGATGAACGATGAAATTAAAACTCTTTGATGACTGCTCTGCTGGTCTGCTGCTCTGACTTTGTTGAACTAAATAATACTGAAAAGTACTATTTAGTTTAAATCGCTCTGGACTGCAGGTGCTCTCTCGTTAAAATCTGGACGTCGACTGTACCATGCATATGTAGCGAGATTGCTTATCTTTTCTTGGTCCGGAATTTCATTCATTTTCAATCCTGCTCTCGGCGGTGAAATACACACCTCTACAGGGTTAACACCGTTCTTGTCTTCTGGAGCAATGCATCCATTTTGCGGTTTCACAAACAAGGAGATCTTGATAGACGCATTGGTAAGTTCTGGAGCATTGATTCATACTAGCGAGGTTTTTTATTTTAGCTACTCGGCATAATCTGATATGTCCTTAGTCACAGGTCCCTTTGGATCTTCACAATAACCACTAAAAAGCTTGTTACTGCCACTCAAAATGATTCTGCCAAAAGAATTTTTGTCGTGTTTGACACGATTGAGGTAGCTAAAATTATGGCAACTTGTAATGCTGAAAGAAAAGTTCCAGTTTGCAGTTAGTGAACCCGGATCGATTTTTCCTGCTCCCGTTTATGTATCTGCTGTTGACAAAGAAGCAAATCCGATTGCAGCTTATGTTCTACCCGTTTCTATGTCTTAGTCTACTGCTGTCGGAAAAGAAGCAAGTCCTAACGCGGCTGAAAGTCTCCTTCAGGTTTTTCTTGTTAGTGATTGTAGCAATTAAGTTTAACCGCTACCGCTTATGAGATTTTTTCTTATGCGACCTGGTTTTTAGATACACTACTACCACGCATGCTGGCGGTCGGAGTGCATTCCGACAGTCATCTGCTGGTGATCATGAAAATCATGTAAGTAATTCTTTTCAATTTACTTGTAAACGGTTACATGGCTATGAGAACCAATATTTAACATAGTATTTTCGATTGTAATATATTTTTTATGGTGTGTAATACTAAAAAAAATCCTTCGGGTTTGTCCTATATAAATTAATACTTCCGTCGCGGGCTGATTTTGATTTTCGTTATTTTTTATTTACCTACTCCAAATGTTTCTCGTGTGCAAATTATAGCTTGTAAATAAAATTTATACCTGGATGTCGCCTGCTTTTTCTTAAGTAAGAAAATTTGGCACACCATGACTTACCCCAATTTCCGCCTTTGTGGCTAGCCCGGTTTATCTAGATTCCAGTTACTGTTTTTTTTTTATATACGTTTCCCCTCTTTTCAACGTAACAATTTTTCAATCACAAAACTGCTGTAAAATTATCTAGCCTACCTTCTTCAGTGTAAACGATATTCCTTATAAATTTTGGGAATATCCCACAAAATAACACTCATTACTCTTACTGTTCCACTTATTACCCTTTTTCTTTGGAATATGAATATAAATAAGCGCGACAACCAAAAGTTTAGTAACTAAGATCTATCTTCTCGTGTTTATACATTTCTTCTGGAATGTTTTATGTACCTGCATATGACGGTCTATTCTTCAAGTACACTACCGTGTTACATGCTTCTGCATACATTTCTTTAGGATATCCGTAAAGCGTTCGCGCTAATATAAATAAACACCAGATATGAAAGAAAAAGGTTTCATTGTACACGGACAGAATAAAGATGGCCCTACTCAGTATATTAAGATTTTACTAACTATGAACGTTAATTATGCATGGCATTTAAATTTTTTTATTTGTAGGAAATACAATTCCAATTTGAGTAGTTGGAATAACTAAAGGTATCAAAATTAATTTTCTTAAAAAAATTGTACACTTAATACAATACCAAGATATCGCATTAGTTATTAAGTAGGATAAGCATCGCGGCAATAAAAACCATATATACTGCATAAACAATTAAACGCTGAAATAAAGGATTTCATAAAACGTACATTGTATTGCTCATTAATAAATACAATGTTATATGTAATACAAGAAAGCTAAATTAGTGAGACAAAAACTACGATTAAAATAAAACGCGAGGTGTCATGCAATAAATAAAACCACAGATTATACATTGAAGAAATAAATTAATGCGTGAGAAACGCAGAAACCGCTAAAATGTAAACTATTTCTAAAACATGGCTAGACGTTCGAGAAAATGTAAATTACCATCATTGCAACAACATGAAGTAAGTGGGTTTTACGTAATTAACGTGACAATAACTTTTATTCAACATAGATAAAATGATACATTGTGCTAACGGGTTTAAACTACAATCATAGGGTTTAGCAGAAGAAAGGAAAATGTTATATAATGACTAAGTTCTACAAAAAGTGCGAAGTTAAAAGTTAAAAATAGTTACCACAAAAGTATGTAGACATTAGGCCGTAGGTCCCATAATGTAGGTGGCCGGCGTCGAATTGTTACAAAAAATTTATGTTACAAACAGCCCCACTTTGAATCTATCACAAATTTGACAACGAACTAGAATTAAACTGAAAGGAAAAGGCGGGGTTTTACAAATCCAAAAATAAAAAAATTGCCTGAAATAAAAAATTAAAAGTGCTGTAATAAAAATAAGCACACTAATTTATAACAGCAAAGTAAATTGGTTATTGTATGAAATTGCATGTAGCGCAACGATTTCGCCAAACTATAGAACATACCAACCGAAAAAATATTTGCAATTTACAATTCACAGTAACAATTAATGTCCTGTAACCTTGGGATTATTGAAAACGTTTTCTCCCACACCAATTGACATAACTCGCAAATGAATTCTAAGGAACTCGTTTCATACCAAGAATTAAATTCAATCCCAGCGTTATCAAACACACAGGTGTTAATAGAAACTCGAAACAATCTTTATCAGAGAAGTGTGATCTGTTATTCCAAAGTCTTTAGGATTGGGTATTATAGGAATTAATTATACTCTCTAGTAATATGCACCAGGACGACGGATACTTAAAACAAGGTACCGATTATTTAAATTATAGAGGAACTATCCATTTTGCAGCAAATGGGTTTAAATGGAATTGTAGTAAAGCGTACTTATAGTCGTACTGTTTCATATACAGGGTGGTGTATGAGTATCAAAAGTAGAATATATACGAATGAATAATGAAATAAAATGGCGTAAGGTTTAGCACATCGTTGAAAGGTGAACGTAACAGACTTGCTAATGTAAACCAAAAAGTTCAAACTCGTGTGCATAGTGAAATTTATATTGTTTCGGTCCGGGCAGCCATTAATGAAATTATACTTTGATAGGGTGATAAATTAGTTTCACTCTACAACAAAATGTTTGAATATAGGTAGATGGAATAGGGTGACCTAACGTGTCGAGTAAGTAAAAGATAAATCGTCGGTGTTCCGGAATGTTCTTCTAAAAGTAAATTGGAAATTAACGCTGAGTTAAATTTGAGTGTGCTCGTTTATAATATGTGTTTCTAAAATTTTAAATGTGAGTTGTAAATGATTTGTATCTATGTAGTGGGAAATTAACAGAAGGTGAAAGATAATTATTTTGCAGGACTAAAAAAACGACGGATCTCGCTTAGTTTTAAATATAAGTATAATATTATGGGCAAATGAAGTTTGGACATTTAAAAAAATAAGAAATAGGCGTGTATTAATTTTAAAGAATTTTTTTGTAAACAATTGAATGATGTAAGAAAATGTTGGTATTGCACTATATGTTCTATGTTTCGTTATTAAGGGATTTCTAGAAATAGAATTTAGAATGACATATATATTAACATTGAATACTGGAACAATAGTGTGGTTGAATTACTGAATGACTTAATATTCTTCTTCATGATTTCCTTTAGTAACTTGGCTAGTTTGATTTTAGGGAATTAGGTTTCGTATTAGGAAAATATTTGTATTCATATTATAACTATGTAATGTTAATAGAAATTAAATTTTATGTGGACTAATTTATGAACTAGGTGAAACTAGATAAATTTGTAAAAAGATATCCAGCCACCCTAGCTATGGAGTCGTATTTAGGAGAGACCTCATTTACAACTTTCTCTAATTTGACCAAAATTTAATGTTTTTAAGGTATTGCAGAATAAGGTAAAGTATGAGGTGACAGATTTAGAAAACCAAAAGCTAAGAAGACCTACTCAGAATATACGTTTTCCGTCTAGGAAATGAATATATAGAAATGGATTGCTGAGATAAGACGGTTTGACACCTCATAGTTATGACAACGGAATAAGCCTTTCAAGGTAAGTGGTTATTCTACGTTAGTTTTTTGTAATACAGCCATTTTAAACGTTTATTTTTTATTACTTTACTTTTTCCCAACTTTGGTACCACTGAAGTTACTCATCCAATCCTTAGACTTCGTCATATGATGAGTAGCAGTTGAGTTAAGTACCACCTTCTGATGTCATCCATCGACAGAGGCATCTGGAGCTGCTTGTAATGTCGTGTTCTTGAAACCTTTATTGTTGTCCCTTACACTTTCACTGCGCCTCACACGTATTCGCGTCAACCCATCCATTACGCTAATACGCCTGACGCTGATCCGCGTTTCTAGCATATATGGATATAATACATCAGTGCGGTGTAAGCCTTGCTGTAAGAACGTTGTTATTGGAGTGGCACATAGCTAGAAGATATCAAAGCTACGTGTTTTTACAGTTTACGATTTTTTCAATTAGAAATCAGTTTATCGGTGTTTAAATATTGTTCGTCATGGCAGATAGTGAACCAGGGTCTTCTAATGTTACAAAACCTATAATTGCAATTAGAAATAAGAATAAATTAACAGATGATGAATTACATGCGTTATTAGAGAATAATGACAGTGATTTTGATTATAACGATAATGAAGATGATGATGATGATTTCGATAGCCCGTTGGACAACGATTGTGTGTGCATGGTGTGTGTATTGTATATTGGGAATTTTTGCGATTATGTAATGAAACAAATATTTTTTTTTATTTCAGATGAGGAAGACTGTGTTGTCGATGATAATACAGCGGTTTCAGCAGCACCGCTACAATAGTGGTAAGGTATAGTCTCAATGCAAACATTCTCTTTTACACAAAATCAAAATTTGCTTGTACTTACTCCAGGAATGGGAAGTCCTACATATTTCTTTTATTTATTGGTAGATGAAAACTTTAATTCATCAAACAAACAGATATGCAGAAGAATTGTTTTTGTCTAGTTGTGATCTTAAATCTAGAATTACGAAGTGGAAACAAGGGACAGTGGCAGAGTTACGTATATTTATCGGTTTATTGTTCTATATGGGCACTAAACAACTAAACAGAATAAATTATTACTGGAAAAAGGACAGTTTTTGGATTGCAATGTTTTTCGGATCATATGGGCAGGGATAGTTTTGTAATAATTTTACGTTGTTTACACTTTGCTCCTAGTCCTGAACCCGGAACTGCTGAGACAACCAGGCAAGGAATTATCCCTAGATGAAACCATGGTTCTTTGGCGTGGGCGAATGCTATTTCGGCAATACATCAAAACAAAAGAAATGCAGTGTAAAATTGTATGAGTTGGCAACTCCAAACGGAATAGTTTTGGATGTGAATGTTTATACGGGTGTTTTAGATGAAATTAGAGGAAAGTTGCATGCCTTGAAAGTTGTAAATCACCTGATGAAAGACAGATTCGATTGTGGACACTCTCTCTATTTAGATAACTTTTATAACAGTTTCCAACTGGCCAAAGAACTTTCAGAAAAACAAACTTTTTGTACTGGTACGTTACGATCTTACCGTCAAGGAAATCTCAAAGAAGTCATAGAAGCTAAACTGAAAAAAGGGGCATCAGTATGTAAATACAAAAATAGTGTGATGATCGGCAAATGGAGAGACAAAAGAAATGTAATTTACATCAGTACTGAATTTCGTAATGAAATGATGACCTTCAAAAATAAAAGGAATCAAGAACATATAAAGTCTCTCCCAATTTTGAAATATAATGAATTTATGAGTGGCATAGATCGTCAAGACCAGATGATGTTGTACTATCCCTGTTCTAGAAAAACATTGCGAAAAAAATAAGCATTTATTTTTTGCAACTGTTATTAAATGCTCATTCCTTCTTCAATTTGTATTCAAGAAAGACAAAGTTAAATTTATATGACTTTCGTATAGCTGTTATACGTGATCTGCTAGCCAAAGGGATCAAAAAGACAATAAAAACTAATGGCTAAATATAATAACAATTAGCACGTACCTTCTCTCTTCAGGTAATCGATTTGAAACTAGATAAGTAATGAATTCTAATACCATGCATGCTAGTTTATAAAATTTACGCTGACAAGGATTTTAAAATACTTTCAAACCTAAATTGATTTTTATGGTATCACATCTTGAGAAAAATGTGAAACTGCTAGTCTTTAAGGTTTTTTAGAGTTGATCTTATTTGAACAAATACAAGAATTAGAATCCACGCAATACTTTTACACAAATTTTAATAAGTTTGATATAAGGCATAAGGGTATAGCTTCACAAGAGGTGGCTCGATTTGAAAAATTTCTAAAGATTTGGGTCTGGAGTGAAATTTCAATATTACTAGATAAGTCGAACGAAAACAAGTTTTGCACTAGGCCGTTAGAAATTGATTTGAACACAAAAATAAATATCAGGAATAACTCCTCGGTGGGCGCGTCGATTTAAAAAAATTCTTTCAGATTCAGAAAATTCTGGACTAATTTGATAGATCATACTACTGGAACGTAAGAAAAGTTGGTTAATCTAAGAAAACGTTTGTTATGTATGTTAATCATGATTAATCATAATCGGATTGATTTACGAAATATTGTCCATCGGTATATTACAATATCAAATGCATTTTCCACTACACATCGATCTCTACTTAGACCAAAAAGAATATCTCTGTTCTGTGTTTACTGCTTCTTCCAATATTACCTATAATTAAAAACCGTTTTTTCTGAGTTTAACATTGAAAGGATACGGCATCGTTAAATTATTACGAAATGGAAAGGTTTCGTCACCTACAAGATAAAATGGTATGCCATTACCGGCATATTCAATAGGCTGAGCAGGTGGAGCATCTAAGTTATTACTATATAGCAGTTTACCAATTCAGAGTTGCGTAAGAGTCACCATCACTTTGTTTCCCTTTCGTTCCAATATCCATGACCAGGAATTTATATTCAACAGCACATAATGCTAGCAAAACGACGCTATGACTATTTTTGTAGATATAGAATTTGGACCTAGTTTTTGGTGATGTCTGTAAAAAATGTTCGTTAAGTTTAATACATTAATATTTGTATTACACCTGAATAAGAATGTGCTTTCCATCCAGCAATCCAATATAATTTGGCAGTTGCCTCTCAACAATTTCATACCATACATCTACCAGTGACGCCCATACTCGGGGGCTTGGGACCCCCCGACCCTAGCTCGCAGAAAGAAAAATATATAATCGTAGTAAGTTCTGTTTTCAAGAAATTAATTTAAAAGTTTGTGTTACGTAGAAGTTGCTCAACAGCGTTGTTGTTGTTGAATTGAATTAACACTAAAATAATTTTGATATGTATACTATAACTATTATATTTTAGACTACTTGGTACCGTCTTAGCACGCGGTGTACAGACTTTATGTCCAATCCCAACTCAACCCCTTACACGACAACAGAAGCACAATTAGACTTTGGACCACTTCTGTCTGTAATGCGTCACGCCCTCCCCTCACTCCAACCAATTTTGAATACAATAGACAGGCGACACGACAGCGACAGTCGACAGGTGCTGGCATACTGTGGTACAGCGTTAAGTCATATTAAAGCATAAGTTTAGTTAACTGTTCACGTGACATAACCGAGTTTTTCAGTATATGCCTATAGTAGTTAGCATTTGGACTTGGTTAAACGTATTCAGTCAGTGTAAATAATTTGTAAATTAAAATAAATCAGTGCGTTAATATCAAAAACATTATTGTTACATAAGTTTCTTAGTTTTCCTCTTTCATTGCCATCGCGGTTCATAACATTTACAGTTATTCAGGAATTCAGGTATGCATACACCATTAAGCTAGGTTTGATCTTAGTGTAACTGTAACAGACAAATACAAGTTCCACAAACTAACTTGTGTTGCGGTAAATGTTTTAAATTTTAGTGCATTATGTGGACTATTACTAATTTCTGAAGTAGTTTCAAACGGCCAGATGGGAAATATTGGGGTGGTATAATGCAGGTTACACTTTTATTGAGAATCGGGTAACGACTAAGGAGAAATGAATTATAAAGCGTTCACGATTTTTAATATGTAGTTTGCGCGTTGCACCTCTTGAAATTTATCAGTTAACGGTAATAGTCATGTACTGAATGCTTGGTTCCTATTTTTCGGCCACCAATATGAATGTTATTTATATTATATAGCAAAAGCTAAGATTAGAAAATAAAGTTTTTTTGTTGATATTTTATCTTGGGTTAGGTCATTATGGGAATGGGACTCAGTTCACAGTTGTAGGTAAAATGAGCAATTGTTGTGAACCATAATCAGATTTTATCTGAAAAAATTGATCCTTATATCCTCGTATTTATTTTAGAGATGGATATCAGGGACTTCTTCGGACCAAAAAGTGTTTCTGTTGCACAGAAAAGGAACCTCCAGAAGGATTCATTAAATGCTACAGGTGCAATACCTTCTGAAGTGCGTTCCACAACACTTTCTAATTTACTATGAATATCATCTCCTAGCTTCACGTTAGCTGTTGAGCAGGATCTCTACATTGATCAGTCATCGGAAGCGTTATTGCTACAATGTTCTTTCACCAGTGATACTAAGACTGTTGAGCTGGATTTCTGTCAGCCGTTAACTTTAGTTCAACTCGTCAATGCAGAGCCTGATGAGTATAAACCATGCCAGTTATCAACATCGTCAGTTGCTATCACTAGTCCTGCCACTGGATCGGATGATGTCAACTTATCAATTTCCGCTTCTACTGTCAAGGAGCAGAGTAAACAACATTCATTAGCAATGAATCACTGCTTTGATTTAGGCGAATACATGATAAAGCATTCAGTGTCAGACGATGTCAAATTTCAGTTACTAACCAACCCACGTGCTCTAAACTTGTCTCGTGACTTCAAAAAGACGTTGATGCGGAAAAACTGATAAGAGATCTTTTCAAAGAACCTGGCTTGAAAAGTACTTATGGCTAGTATACTCGCCCACACTTAAAGGAGACCTTTACAAATTTTGTACTCCTTTCAAACCAGTTTTAAAAGGAAGAACTTTTGGTGCCTTTGTGATACAGGCTCATCATGATTACAAACACTTTCATGAAGATGCTTGAGGCAATGAAAAGAGCAGTTGGCATCTTGAATCTATAAATAAGGCCAAAAACTTTTGTGAGTCCATAGAAACGAGAAAGAAAAATGTAATGGAACAGTTAGACAATGGGATCACGGAGCTTGTAAATGCTAATCGCAAAAACTAAAATCAATTCTTACAACTTTAGTATATTGTGGCACTCATGACATATCCATTAAAGGAAAGAGTTCAAATGAAGGGAATTTTCAAGATTTGTTTTTGTTTAGAGTAAGTGCAGGTGATAAAGTGCTGGAGGATCATTTAGAAAACTATGGTGGAAAAGCAAAATATACATCACACAGAGTCCAAAACGATTTAATAAGTACATGTGGTTTTGTCATACAACAAGAGATTGTTGGTCAGGTAAACAGATCGTCAGTATTTTCATTATTGGCTGATGAAACGGCTGACATTAGTGGAAAAGAACAATTGGCGCTGGGAGTACTATTTGTAGACGACGACTTAAATTTTACAGTAAAAGAAGAATTTTTAAAAGATGCTGAGCTAACTACATTAGATACCGAAGGAATTTCCTCATCTATTTTAAAATTTGCTAAAAATTTGAACTTAGATATGAATAAATTGATTAGCTTGGGCTTTGATGGTTGCTCGACAAAGGTAGGCCATGAAAACGGAGTGCAGGCTAGGATTAGAGAAAAGTACCTGAGAGCTGTCTATTTTCACTGTGCATCGCACAGACTAAACTTAGTTGTCAATGATCTTAACAGTGTCCAGGAAATTCGTAACACTGTTGGAAGGATAAACATGTTATTAGGTTCTTTAGAGAAAGTGTATTGCGTAGGAAAACAATACCTAACATTCCAATGTTCTGTAAGACCCGATGGTCACACAAATATACATCAATTAGGGTATTCAGAGAAAGCTTCTTGAAAATCAAAGATACAATCATTATGCAAATAGCCGTGAAGTCAATCAAGACACTAGGTCGCATGCCAGCCTATATATATTATTTGTCTACATATTATATCAAGATATTCCTCATATTTAGAACCAATAGTCAACAAACTACATTATCTTGATATGGATCTCCACACGGTCTACAGATACGTCAACATGGACCTCCTAGCAACGACGAGTTCATAAACATTTTTGAGGGAGTAAAACAGGATTGTAAGGAACTTGAAACTGACATAAGAATTCCATGGATGGCTGTTAGGCAGAAACACAGATGCAATGTCCAGTACTCATCGCCCAAAGACTATTTTAGAGCGACAATTTACATTCCGTACATGGATTCTATAATCATGTCACTAACTACTAGATTTGAAAAAATAAAGACATATCTTTCAAAGGCGAAATTCTTCACCCACATTTAATGAATAAGGAGAAAAAGAAGATTTCATAAGAAACATAAAAAGTTTGCAGGAGTTTTATCAAATAGACAACTTGGAAGCAGAAGCCAGATAATGGTATGTCGTCTGGACAAATAAGGAGTGTTTGGAAAACACGCAGCTTCATGATATACTTCCAAAACGATATTCTAACCAACAGTAAGGAGAATGCTTATATTTTAGCAAACCATACCCCCCACAACTTGCACCGCAGAGCGTTTCTTTAGCACATTGCGTAGAGTGAAGGCGTGGCTGAGGAGTACTATTGGCGAGGACAGTCTGTCAAGCTTGTGCCTTCTAAGTGTCTACAGGAATAAAGCAAAGTCTCCTGGTTTCGAAGAAAAAGTAATTGACTTGTTCGGCAAGAAGAAAAGAAATTTACAATTTGCGTTTTCGGATAAATATTAGTGTCAAATCTATATGATGGAAAATACAAATAGCCGATTACTTACAATTCACTACCACAATAGCGGAGTTTAAAAAAAACTACACTTAATATTGATGAGGAAGTTGGTCATAGGAGATATGTGCCTCGGGCATAACAAATAATTTTGTCTGATAGCATGGAAGTATTCTACAAGCATATTAGATAAAAATTTATCTAAATTTTTGTGAAATATATGCTTATATAACACTTTTATGATGTCAGACAAAATTATTTGTTATTATGCCCGAGGCACATAGTCCCCTACGGCAAACTTTCTCTTCAGCATTAGGTATAGTGCTTTTCTTTCTTTCAAAATCCACTAATGTTGTAATGGGTAATCGGCCATTTCTATTTTTCACTTTTGATTGCTCCACTCAAAAGTACCGCATATAACTACATTAGCCATGCGGCAAGTTTTTGTTTCCGGTCTAGCCCCCCCTATCGACTGTCATATGGGCGCCCTTGAATCTAGTGTGGGTATGCATATAGCTCGGCAAGCATGCTTAATTTTGTGGCTTATAGTAGTTTTTCTCAGCCTGTAAGCATACTCGTAGCATACGGAAATCATATTGTGGGTCTCAAGCTAAATACCTTTAAAAGTAGCGTCTGTATTGCAGAACCTTACATGCGAATGTATTTACCTCAAAGTAACTGATAATTTTTCTGCTGGAGATATTGGCTTTCGAGAATGGAAAGTGTTGAGAATTGTAGAACTTATTGCCAACTAATAATTTATCAAAAAGGTTCCACATTCATTCGAAAATAGTTGCAAAGTTTCTCGGCATCGTTTAGACAAAGTTCTTGCATAAAGTTGTAGTAATCACCTTGTTTCTTCCTGTTTTGATAAATACTTCTAACCCACATTTTCTTTTGGAGTGATCTTTAAAATTTTTATGTATCACATACATAATATACACATATTGCAAATAGAATTTGTAGTATGCAAAATAATTCGTTTCTCCGTAAAACTCCATTTTTAGGCCAGTATTCTTGCTTTCGAGCAGGCGTTAAATGTCAAGCAAGATCAACAAGAATCATGCAAAAAAATAACCATATATTGCGAATAAAACACCGGATCTATGAAAATCAGAATTGCGTAATTTGTTTGAAGAATGCCAACATAAAAAAAACTATTCGATTTCGTATTTGTGAAAACGCTTCTTTATCTCTTTTATTTTATATTAGATAAAAATCTGAGATGTATTACTAAATTGCACATCTTTTTATAAATATTTGCGAGGAATTCATTCGAAACAAAAGGAATTTCAGCATTCCACTTACAGTAAGCAACATATAGTTTCATAATACTCGCACGTACTGAAATAGAACGAATGCTTCAGGGCAGTATAATTTTCAGTGGAACTCATATTCTCTAATTATTATGCTCTGGAGTTGAAGAATATGTAGATTCATAATCATGTGCGCTACACTCGAGGGCTCTTCATAATCCAAAGCCAATTAATTAATTCAAATTTTGATCGTTAACATATTATGTAACTTATTATTATATTAGGGGATATTACTTTATTGACAAAAAATGCTAAACGTAATTGAAAGTTAGGTTTATATATGGTACTGTACACGATTTGGATTTGTAAATTTTCCAATTATAGCCATCGGCCTCGGAAGCGTAATTGGATAACGCACAGTTCGGCAAAACTGAGATGCAGGTTCAAATCCTGTCCAAGGCCTTATATTTTCCTTCTTTCAATTACTAGCTCGATTTGAAATGATCATTTGGGCTTTACTTAAAAAGTCTAGGTTATTATTTCATCTTATTAATTGCAATACGTTAGTATTTATCAACTTACCTTGTGTAAAAAACTACTTATAATATTTATATATTAATACTTGGCTTATAGCCGTGATTTGGAGCGTTGCTTCCTGTCTATATCTGACATAAGTCAAAAACTTGACAATTTCAGATATGATTGACAAAAATGCTAAACGTAATTGAAAGTTAGGTTTATATATGGTACTGTACACGATTTGGATTTGTAAATTTTCCAATTATAGCCATCGGCCTCGGTAGCGTAATTGGATAACGCACAGTTCCGGCAAAACTGAGATGCAGGTTCAAATCCTGTCCAAGGCCTTATATTTTCCTTCTTTCAATTACTAGCTCGATTTGAAATGATCATTTGGGCTTTACTTAAAAAGTCTAGGTTATTATTTCATCTTATTAATTGCAATACGTTAGTATTTATCAACTTACCTTGTGTAAAAAACTACTTATAATATTTATATATATATATATATATATATATATATATATATATATATATATACAGGGTGAGTTTTTAGTGTGGCAACGGTCGATAACTCCGTTATTATAAAAGCTACGTAAACCAAATTTGGAGGCATATTAGGCATGCCTAAAGTGCACATTTTAAAAATATTTGGAAGCATACAGGGTGTTTCATAATTCCAGGGCATATTAAACTTATATTTTTTTAAATGAAACACCCTATATATTATTACATTTTTCAAAAGCCCATGAAAAGAGCTTTAATTTGATATCAAATTGTATTTGTCTATTCCTTTTAGTTTTTGAGATATTCAACTGTTTTTAGAAAAAATGACCCCGATTAGATACATTGCCCCTGCACTAATACACAACTTATGTTAATTTTCAAGATGCAGAAAATTTTACCATATGCCATAGTATATTTGTAAATATCACTTTTTTGAAATTTCTTCCCAGTATACAGGATGTGTCAGATTTCGCAAAATACAATTTTTAAAATTTTTTTTAAATGGCACCCTACCAATTTTATTGCTACAATGGATAGTTCATTTAGTGTCCTTTAATTTTGTTAAGCATTCCCTATACCTAAATCCATTACTTTCTGAGATATTTTTGATTTTCTTCAAATTTTATGAATGTTTGTAATTTACATAACTAAAAGTAACTTACTATTGGAGAATATTATAAAACAATTAATACATTTTGATTAACAATCAACTACAGTTATCCAATAACAATTTCCACTAAAGATATAACAACCTACAATAATACGCTATGAACAGAGTTCTGCCAGATCAACAATATGCATTTTATAGAAAATGTTCAAACAGGAAATCAGGCAGGCTTTGAAAAAAATAACAAACTTGCAAACCTACCAGAACTACAGTTCAAGATAGATCAACAAGAAGACGAATAAATAGTCAAGAAACCCATGAAGCTAGAGCATCTAGACTTAGACGACCTCAACCACGCCATGAAATTAGTGGAAAGTTACAAGGAACATTTAAGTGAACTCAAAATGCCAAAGTTACATTATGATAATATAAGCGTTTGGACAATTGTGTTAATCATTTTAATAATTTTTGTAATTGTATATGTATTTTACAAAATGTACCTTAGATATAAGAATGAAGGAAACAGTTCTAGATTTAAGGAAACAAAGAGAAATAAAGAAACGATAACTATACCCTTAGAAACAAAGAATTTTAAATGAAATTGAATAATAAATTTTATGTATTTAAAAATTAAGTAAAACCTTAATTTTTCATTTACGGTGGGAGGAGTTATGTATCCCCCAATTTTCTATATGTATTGAATATATTGAATCTAATAGGAATTATTAAAAATTGTTAAATAAAGTATAAGTTCATTGCAACATTGTAATACAAGGATAACCCAGAGAGGTTATCGACAGTTCATGAAAAGAGACATGCAACTTTGCATCCGAGAGGGCAGTGATACTGCAGGTGGCAGGTCACAGGCGGTTAACATACCGCAATTACTTAGAAATAAGATTGTTACAATGTAATAAAGTGTAGAATTAAGAGAAAAGCAGACATGAAATCTGCAAGTTCCTACAGCCGTGTGAGGGGCAGGTTATTATAAAAAGCCCGGCAGCTCAAGGCCCGGCAGTCAGTCTTCGAACTCCATACTTCGTTGTTCAAGCTACTCACCTTAGTACAATTAATATTATTTTTGATTAAAGTTATTATTTTTGACATTTATTCTAAATTTTAATGTAATTTCTGTTTAAAAATCAATAAAAAATGTGTTAAGTGTTTCCAAAGGCCCGAACTTTAACTCGCGTAGTAAATAAATAGTAGCTATAAGTTTTCTATGTAACTAAAGGTGCGAAAGTAAATTTTTAGGTATATGCTTTTGTTTAAAAACTATTTTTCGGTGCTTACAATTTAAAGTCGATATATCGATGATACAAATTCGACATTTGCTGTATTTTGTTTAATTTCTTGTTTAAGGTGTAAGCAAATAATTGTCAGTCACACGTCCGGTCGCAGGTAAATAACTTTTGAAATTGAATATAGCGAGGACCAGGTTAGATCGCGTTATTCCTATTTTGTAGTGCTGACTTTCTCATTAGATTGTTAACAAATTAACATTAATTTGTTACCTGAAGTTGAAAACCTTTGTTGAGACGCACGTAATTGGCGATCCTAATCAAAACTAAAATATTAAAAGATTTACAATTTGTGTGTTGTTTCATGCAGGTCTGGAAATGATAAAGGTACAGTAACAGCTGAAAGTATGATACGATTACAAGGTCCATCAGATATACATAAATGTATCGCATGTGTACGTTACTTTAGTTGTATGTAAAAGAAAGGTGATTTGATTATTTCAGGAGTGACAACATAAAATCCTTTTGATAAGGACGCACCCTGTATACTTTAAATAGTAAGAAAATCTCAACTAATTCCGAGGTATACAACAAAACTCACCAAAATAAAAACTGTGAGTGTAATGTTTACATCAATTGAATAATTCAATAATTTGTACAATCAAGATTTTTAACGATATTTATATGGGTATAAAATTAAAATTACATGTTCATAAGGAAAGATCAAAAAATTCCGCTGGTCGGATCAGGATATTTGAACGCAGCCATTTGAACACGTGTGGTTGAACTCGTCCCTTTGAACGTAGAGACGTTTGGACGCAAAGACATTTGGATGCGAAACGTTTCGGCGCAGAGACTCTTCAACGCAGAAACGTTTGGACGCAGAGACGGTTGAATCCGAACGAATTTTATTATAGGGTGTTTTGTATAAATACTAGTACATTTAACAAGGATTGTTCACGTTAAACGAGCTAATATTGGATAACCCACATCTATACATAAATTATTGTACATATATTAGCAAGGAAATTACGCAAATATCAACACGAGGCAAACCTAACCCATTAGTTCCTAAAGGTACAGTACTCCCTCTGTAATCCGGCATCTCAGCACTAGGGCACTCCCAGTAATTCGGCGTTTTGTATTAGAGTGTGAGCGACAGGACAGGACTGGTTAAACAATGCACTGGCATCAAAAGCGATGACTCACTCTATCAGTCTGTCACGAACGCGCTGCGTTTAGTGCTCAATCTGTTCTGCGTCTGTCTGTAACTGTCTGTTTGTGACTGTCGCTTCAATTTTAGAGAAGTGCTTAGTGTAGGATAGTGTTCGTAGTGTAGTGTTGAAGATGGCATCCATGCAGAAAAAACGTAAACATAAAACTCTATCTTTGTTAGGTAAAAATGAAATCCTAAACGGTTTGAAAAGGGTGAAACGTTAACTAGTGGTGCTAACAAATACGGTGTTGGTTGAGCTACAGTTCATGATATTAGAAAAAACAGTGATAATTTTTAAGACGAATAAAATTTAAAAAGTAAACGACACACATTGAAAACTGGTGAAAATCCTAAAGTTGACCATAGCCTCTATGCTCTGTTTTTACAAGAACGTGGTAGGCATACACCAATTTCTGGTGAAATCCTTAAAAGAAAGGCTAGGAATTTTGACCAGAAAATTACAAAAAGTGACGATTTCAAAGCCAGCGAGGGATGGTTGCAGAAATTCAAACAACGTTATGGAATTAACTGTTAAGTACAACGGGTGAGAAGCTTTCATGTGACGAAAGCGCTGTTGAGCCATATAAAGATTGGTTCAAACAGGTTATCCAGGAAATGGATTTAACTCCTGACCAAGTTTATAACGCGGACGAAAGTGGTTTATATTACCAAAAAAGAAAAAAACATTTGTGCATCGTGGAGAAGCTAGTGCACTTGGACGAAAGTTGGATAAGGATAGGGTCACTTTCATGCCTGGTTCAAATGCAAGCGGTGCACATACGATGACAATGCTAGTCGTAGGTAAGGCGAAGAGTCCAAAGGCAATTAAAAACATCAAACTTCTTGTTGATTACATGAGCAAGAGCAAAGGGTGGATGAATAAGCCCGTATTCACCGAATGGTTTAATGAAATGTTTAAACCCTCAGTGAAAAGATTTCTGGAGGAACGGAACTACCAGAAAAAGCTTTGCTTATCTTGGACAACTGCCCTGGCCACCCCAGCGAAGATGAGTTGAATTCAGCCGACAGTTTTATTTGAGTCATGTTCTAACCACCAAATGTGACCGGCCTATTACAACCAATGGACAGAAACGTTATCCATGCGATTAAAACGCAATACCAAAAAAGCTTACTGTACAATGTGTTATCTAAGGACGAGAGTGTGATTAAATTCTTAAAAAAAATAAACCCGAAAGAAGTGGTTTACTCGCTCGCTAATGCTTGGAAAAACCTTAACGAGAAAGTCATCATTTGCATTTGGAGAAACTTATGGCCGGATATGACACTACTGGATCAGTAAGAAAAATATGAACCAAACAAGAAAGCCAGTGAAGAGAGTGAGATTAACCTACTGCGAGACGTGGTTAACGAATAACTCGTGGATTCACAGGATATGCATTGACAACTGATTATGTACGCGTGTGGCTTACCGGTGAAGATGACGAAAACAACCAATTTATGATAGAAGATGGAATTATAGAGGAAGTGGCAAGTGAGGGAGAGGACGAGGAACAGGTTGAAGGAAGAGTGATGGCGGCTGTAGAATCAATCTCTCATGATATGGCCATCGCCTCGTTTGCCGCGTCAATTCCTTGCCGAAAGAAAATGGTGTCTCTGCTGACGATGTCCTAGTTTGAAGAAGGTTACAGGAACAAGTATTCAAGTGTCTCTCAACAATAAAAAGCAAAAGACAATTGATGTGTATCTTCAGTCGTCTACTTCCAAGGAATAACGTGAGTTATATGATGTATCTTTCTATTTTTATTTACATTGTTACAGTATCTACATATGTAATTAAAACTGATTTTGCAATAATAACTCCGTTTTTCTCGATATTTTCCAGTAATCTGGCTTTTTCGGCAATCCGGTAGTGCTCTGGTCCGATATAAGCCGGATTACTGAGAGAGTGCAGTACATAAATGGTACGAAAAACGCGCATTTATGCTTAGCATCCGCAGGTAAAGAAATTGACAAGTTTTAACACGCATCTTGCACCATTCTCTTCTAAAAATGACTTTAGTGATACAGAGATTTGGCGATTTGGATATTTGGAGAATGACTATTGGTTAAAGTGATCACTTGACACAGCCGAAAAACATCAAAAACGCCGAATCTACGATCTCCCAAAAGTTGGTTCAAGTTCAACTTTTCTGGCACATTTGAGATCGGAGCATGCGTGTTTGTTCAGAAAAGTACGTGATTTGTTTGTTTTGTTATAACCTTAACCTTACCTTTTCGTGTAGTTCACCGTTATATATTTTGCGTTTTGCCCATCAAACACATTGGAAATTAATAGCAAATCCGTTATTTTTTTTAGATACTCATAGCTTAGTAACAAACATTGAAAACGGTACTCCAAGGCTTAATAACAATAAACTATTGCTTTATGGTAGAGAAGGTAAGTATATTGACCACAGTTAAAACCTATTGTTTAATTACCTGGATTTTTTTTTTATTGTAGCGAAAGGTGTTGTTGAAGTAGAAGCTTTGCCAAGTATCAGACAGATGTTTGGTGTGCCTCTCGAATTACAACATAGTCCAGCGACAGACAATGTCTATTCATCTCTAATATATTGTGAAGATTCACAAGATTATCAAAATAAGCAAGAAACAAACTCTGTATTTACAAGTACTACAGAATTGCATATCAAAAAAACCTCCATTATATGATGAGCGTCTACCATTAATACAGAGGACACAAAGATTTAAAAGAGCACTTGAAATGGAAGTGTATTATGCTTTAAATGGTATACATATATTGCTTATTTTCTGTGTAATATATTATCTTAATCGTGCTTTATACTCTTGTTATGGCCTTAACATGTTCTGTTTTAATTAAATGTGAACCTTATAAAATATTGTTAAATTGTAGAACTCCCATTAACAGAAATATCTAAAAAATGGCAATATTTGAAAAAAGAGTATAGGAAGCATAAAGCGATTTTAAATAAATACATTGAAAGTGGATGCACCCTGCAAGAAGTTACGTCTATTGTCGGAAAACCACTTTGGAAGCATTATGCTCAAATGTGTGGTCGTTAAACACGTTTAGTGAATACTTAGTGAACTTTGATGTATACCAGGAAATATCAATTATAGACAACTCTCATTTCTACTTTGACAACCTCTTTGCAGGTTTCTATTTGTTAATTCACTTACGCTACAAATAATCGAATACTGAAAGAGATTAACATACAATGCGGATTACATATAAACCAATATGGCTTCTGTAAAAAAAAATCGACGTTGCAGGCGTTCCAACAAGTGCTAGAAACGGTGAGACAAAATAATGAGGACGGTAACAGATGATGCTCACTGATGCTTTTAGACATTGAAAATGCTTTTAACACAGCAATTTGGGCAACCATTATCGATGGTCTAAAAGAAAAAGGCATTTCGGAGTATTTAATGAATTTAATTAGATCATACTTTACAAACAGAAGAATAGAACTTAGTCGGGAACACGAAAGAGAACTAGGAGGCGGAGTTCCTCAAGGCTCGGTCTTGGGACCTACCTTATGGAACGTGATGTACGATCATGTTATGAGAGAAACATACCCAGAGAAGGTCAAGGTTATATGTTATGCCGATGACCTGGCGTTGATAGGAGCGGCTAAAAATAAGGTCACCTTAAAAAGAAGAATCGACGACAGTCTTCATATTATATATATATATATATATATATATATATATATATATATACAGCCTGTTTCAAATTAACTCGGCACCATTGCTAACTTTGTTATTATTGGAGCTACGGGGTTGGTTAAATGAGCAAAGAAGCTTAGTTTTTACAGCTGATTACCGTGGACAGCGCAAAAAAATAGTTGAACATCGCTGTTTTGAGATATTGATCAAAACACTTACTTTTTAAATGGAACACCCTGTATATTTTTAATTTAAATGAAAGAGAAATAAATTTTTAACAAAAAGTCTTATACACTCTTATATCAAAATCCTTAAGATAAGGTAAATATTAACAAATTTGTAATTTAATTAAGATAGTCTTGACTTTTAAATAAACCTTTTATTTAACACACTAAAATTACATAAACTGTTCAAAAATCCCCCATTTTCTTGAATGCACATTAAGGTTCGCCTAATAGCATCCCCTGTAGCATTTGCAATACTCCCACCGTCAATTGAATTAATACTTAATCAAATACTGTTTTCTAATTCTACTACATTGGTATATCTTCTCTCGTAAACGTTATTTTTTACGTTGTCCTAAAAGAAAAAATTTAAAGGCGACAAGTCGGGTGAACAAGTTGGCCACTTTATAGGAGCATTTGATCCCGTCCACCGGTTTTCAAAACGTCTTTGTTTCATTGCGCCAATTTCGCGAAAATTATGTGCTGGAGCTCCATCTTGCTGGAAGTAAATGATTTGGCGATCTTCTAGATTAATATCATCCAGGTACTCTTCAAAAACTTCTTCCATAATGTTCATATATCTAGCTCCAGTAAGCAATCCGTAATAAAACAAAAGGCCCACTATTTTACTACCAATCAAACCGCACCATACATTTAAACTAAACTTTGTTTGTGGATGGGATGGGAAAGTTAACAGTGGATTTTCGCGTGACCAGTAATGCATGTTTTTATGGTTAAACATTCCAGAATTTGAAAAATTTGATTCGTCGCTCTAAATTATATTTTTCACGAGACCAAGATTTTCCGTACGCGAGGCAACTAATCAACGACTTATTTTTTGTCGATATTTATAAGGAATAAATTTATGTTTTCTTAATATTCTATAAATCTCTAATAGAATCATTTAGAAATGCTTCAAATTAAGTTAATACATTTGTTTCAATGTTTTTACTAATTATAAATCTCTTTCTAGTTCTTTTTTTCAAAAACAAATTTTCATTGTCTTTAAATTTTCTGTACAGAATTAGAAAATATCTTCGGTCTGGAGAGTTTTGATTAGGAAAGTTTTCGCAATAGCAATTTGATGCTCTGGTAGTATTTTTTCTATTTATTATAAAACTTTCCAACATATCACACTTATCTTCATGAGTAAAAGGCATTCTAACAATGTTATTAATACTTCTTAAAGTTAGCTGCTACAACTAAACACGCGAATGACAAAAACTTTTTAAACAAGTTAATTCTATTTAAATATCCGCGCCTACCTTGATTAATTTACAAATTTGTTAATATTTACTTTATCTTAAGGATATTGATATAAGAGTGTATAAGACTTTTTGTTAAGAATTTATTTCTCTTTCATTTAAATTAAACATATATACAGGGTGTTCCATTAAAAAAGTAAGTGTTTTGATCAATATCTCGAAACAGCGATGTTCAATTATTTTTTTGCGCTGTCCACGGTAATCAGCTGTAAAAACTAAGCTTCTTTGCTCATTTAACCAACCTCGTAGCTCCAATAATAACAAAGTTAGCAATGGTGCCGAGTTAATTTGAAACAGGCTGTATATATATATATATATATATATATATATATATATATATATATGAGGCGAAATCAATTGAAAGTAGCACCCGACAACACAACAGCGGTCGAGTTTAATCTGAGCCCCAAGGCCAAGCAGGTCAGGTTTGAAATAGACGGGCTTGTAATTGAACCTAGTCCCTAGGTGGATTACTTAGGTATCAGATTAGACTATGGACTAACATTTACCAAGCATGTGGAGAAGGCAATAGAAAAGGCCAGTAAAACAGCAAAGGCGCTGCAAGTAATTTTGCCCAATGTAAACGGACCAAAAGCAACTAAAAGAAGGACCCTGATGATAGCCTGTCAGGCAATATTACTATATGGAGCGCCCATATGGAGCGGAGCACTCAGAATCATAAGAAATAAAAAAAGAGTGTTAAGATTCCAGCGGGTGTGGACAACCTGAGTGTGTAGTGCCTACCGCACAGTGTCACCTGAAGCACTGTGCGTTATAGCGGGGATCCCGCCAATTGACTTAATAATCGTAGAGAGGCGAGAAATTGAAGAAGAAAAAAGACGACAGCCAGACAGGAAGGTTATAGAAATTAAAAAAGAAGCGAGGAAACAACTGATGGAACTATGGCAGAGAGCTTGAGAAGAAGGTACAAAGGGAAGATGGGCCGCAAGCCTAATCAAACATATAGAACAATGGACAAGCAGGAAATTTGGGGAACCAAGTTATTATATAACTCAAACGCTAACTAATCATGGATGTTTTGCTCAATATTTAAACAAAAAAAAAAATGAAGAATCTGACAGGTGTTGGTTTTGCGAGAAATCTGATGATGCAGCACATACATTGTTTGAATGCAAAGATGGGATAGAGAACGAACTATATTATACTGACCATAGGTGAAAGAATAGACACAGACAACATGATAGGTATCATGACAGTAAACAAAGAAAATTGGCAATATATAGAGAAGTTTATTAACAACATTATGCTAAAGATGGAGGAAGAGGAAAGTATATTGACTACAGTTAAAACCTATTGTTTAATTAACTGGATTTTTTATTGTAGCGAAAGGTGTTGTTGAAGTAGAAGCTTTGCCAAGTACCAGACAGATGTTTGGTGTGCCTCTCGAATTACAACATAGTCCAGTGACAGACAATGTCTATTCATCTCTAATATATTGTGAAGATTCACAAGATTATCAAAATAAGCAAGAAACAAACTCTGTATTTACAAGTACTACAGAATTGCATATCAAAAAGACCTCCATTATATGATGAGCGTCTACCATTAATACAGAGGACACAAAGATTTAAAAGAGCACTTGAAATGGAAGTGTATTATGCTTTAAATGGTATACATATATTGCTTATTTTCTGTGTAATATATTATCTTAATAGTGCTTTATACTCTTTGTTATGACATTAGCATGTTCTGTTTTAATCTAAATGTGAACCTTATAAAATATTGTTAAATTGTAGAACTCCCATTAAAAGAAATATCTTAAAAATGGCAATATTTGAAAAAAGAGTATAGGAAGCATAAAGCGATTTTAAATAAATACATTGAAAGTGGATGCACCCTGCAAGAAGCTACGTCTATTGTCGGAAAACCACTTTGGAAGCATTATGCTCAAATGTGTGGTCGTTAAACACGTTTAGTGAATACTTAGTGAACTTTGAGGTATACCAGGAAATATCAATTATAGACAACTCTCATTTCTACTTTGACAACCTCTTTGCAGGTTTCAATTTGTTAATTCACTTACGCAACAATGGCTATAGGATAACCGGAACAATACGGAAAAATCGATTCCCAATAAGCGTTTATGATGGAAAAAATCATAATCATACGACTGGGTGGTACGGATAGGGACTTGCTAGACAATATCCAATATCCAATATCCAGAGCAGAAAATGTAGACGACGAACAAGTGATTATGTATCACGTCAAAGATACAGGTATGGCGGAACTATGCAAAATGGTGGCGTGGGTTCTCAAAGACAAGACAACAAAAGTGTATATATATATATATATATATATATATATATATATATATATTATACTGTCAAGAAGGGGGTGGGCTTATAAAATGTTTAAATAGGGCTTCGAAACGACTTGCTAGAATGAGGGTTTATTTGGTTTTGTTAGGGTATTTTTGTTTCAAGTATTTTGGTTTATAAATTAACAACAACTATTCCACGTTTATAAATTTATAAAGCTTTTGAAACTGCATTGCATTCAACAACGTATACCGGCCATAGACCAGGCTAAGCTAGTTGATAAGTTTGCATTGTATACGTATTTTAATTGTTATGGTTGCACGTATATGAAATTTAATTTGGAGTTAGCGTTTTCAGAACCTTTTGAATGTAAAAACAAATATCAAAATTGCTTGGTATACTGCACGCTTTTAAAATCTTAAGGAGTTAAGTGATACTCCTGAAAAATTTGTAAATGAAGTTCAGTTTGAATATGTTTGTAACAATTAAAGATTGGTTATGTAATGACAGGACGTTTACCGAATAAGACATAAATGTCTGTTACGTACAATTTAAAAGCTGAACCATCAAAGTTTGTTAGCTATTTTCAATATTGTAAAAAGTTCAATATACATAGATCACTGGATTATCAAACCATCTAGAAAATGAATGTATCTAGAGAAAAGAACTGTATTATTAATCAATTATTAATAATTATAAATTGCATAGTGTGCGTAGAGATAGTTGTTATGGCAACGGAAACAAAGGAAGACGGATTTTATTTATAAAGGACTTCAAATTTATATTACTAAAAAATAGACGTGTTTTTGTACTGTTCTGAGTTTTATTTCATTTAAACAGTTACGAGTAAATTTTGAAAGTCAAGTTGTACCTGGAGATAGCAAATAGTAGCAGTTTTGTGGCGAATAAAAATTAATTAAAAGAGGGAGTGCTGGTCTGTACCGTTATCGTTTTGAAGAGGAAAGAATAGTGGAATTGGAGTTATCTGAGTATTTGTATAACATAAAATTTGTAGAAATATTAGTAGTTTTATAGTCCGAAGATTACCAGTTGCTCGAGCAACTTATTTTTCAGAAGGTGCCTGCAGTTGGTCACTTGGCTTCAGTACGGCTGGAAGGCGGCGCTTGTATCTGGATTCCAGGTATTAGTATTTAATATCTACGCAGTGCTTTAATCAAATTTATAAAAGTGGAACCAGTGTTTGGGGATACTTTTGGCTTTTAAAATTATTTTGAAAACTCCTTGGATATTTGTTTGGGTGTCTAGTTGAGAGGTGTTTGCCTAGGACGGACCCACCCTAGGTAGATTCCGCTACGTGTTTGACGGCCCTGTAAAATATTTAAAGATAAATTGTGTGGCATAACTCAACTAGGCTCTAAAATAAGACAAGGAGTGACAGATAGATACATTACGCCTATCACTAATAAGGTAGGATCACAGTATATATAATATATGGCGCCAGCAACGTGAGGCAGAGTAGATTTGTTAGTTGTACGTTGCATATATTCCATTTAAAGGTGAAAATTAATATTTGATTGACGTTTCATATATATTTATTTGACAGTTGTTGAAAGTTTTGAATTTATTGTAGTAGGCAAAGACGTAATTTGGTATTCATACTTTGGGCAATTTCAACGGCGGTAAAACACTAGGTGGGGCCCATTATCACGAAAAAATTTTTTTATAAGGAATAATGGCGGACGACGATAGACATATAACGCGCTCAGGGAGAGTTTTCGTACGTGACATAGGAATAGGAGATTTTAGGGTGACAGACACAACACAGGAAACTGACGTACACGTGGAACCTGACATTGCTGTTGTAGATGCCGGACAGACAAGTGCTAGAGAAGAAGACGAACGGATAAGTTGCGAGAACATGGACATAATGCGGTTTTTAAAGAGACTGGAAAAATCACAGAATGAGGGAATGTTGAGATTAGAGAAGTCACAGAACGAGGGAATGTTAAGATTAGAAAAATCACAGGACGAAGGGATGAAAAAGTTAGAGGCCGGGATAAAAAGGATAGTGGCTATAGAGAACCGCATGGGAGAACTTACAGCGTCTATACAGGGGACATATGAAAATTTTAAAAAGGAGATCCAACAAGAACTCGACACGCGGATAAATGTGGTCGAGGGTAATTTGGTAAATGGGATAACATCAGTACGCGATGACATGGAAAATCTAGACAAACGTCACACAGACAGGTTAAAGATTCTGACAGACGAACACCAGACATTTGCTAGGAACATACAAACACAAGTTCGGGAAAACGGGGACGACACATCCGAACTTAAGACAAAGATAACAAATCTTGGGACGATGGTTGACGAAATGATATTAGGGGTGGATGGTAACGTGCAAAATATTAGAAAAAAAGTTGATTATTTGGAAAGAACGCAGGGATTTGATATGAGTTTTCAAAACAGGATGGGAAAGGACGCTTGGCCGAAATTTGAGGGGAGAAAAAACGAACAACCCATGGGATTTATTGATAAACTTGACGATTTTGTACTCGACGAACCCGAGAGAATCAAACTACAAATCGTAAGCGCGGGGTTACAAGGAAATGCCGAAAAATGGCATAATATAATCCGGAAACAGTACACTACATACGACGATTACCGAAATGTAGGACAAACCATGCATCACGCCAACAATTACCACATGCAAGGAAGGGACCGACAAAATAGACAGAATTTCAAGACGCGAAACGAAGCGGAGTATAATATGCACAAAACACAACGGAGCAATTACGATGACAGTAGGGGCACCGGGGGTGGAGTTCACAGGCAACCGGACACTCCAAGGACTTTCGTCCAAACGATTACGGCGCGCCAGGACAGAACTGACAGAGATAACGAGATTCAGGTGGCGGAGGTACACGCACCGCCAGGTTTAAAAAAAACGCCGATTTTATAAATGTTGATAGTAGCTTAAATATTAGTGTAGTTAGTTCTGTAAATAATTTATTGTTTTCTGAATATTTAAATAATAAGAAGTTACCGTGTGTTAAAAATGGTTAAATGGGATTACATACTGGGGTCTTTGTGATACGGGATCACAATGTTCTTTGATCAAGGAAGATATAGTTTTAAAACATATGGAAGTATTAAAAGATCGAATTTGTAAAATAAAAGGAGTTAATTTATGGTTCGCAATGAACAAGCAGTTATCGACAGCTAAAAGGATGCTGTGTAGCTGTGTATACCAATTACGATCAATGGAAAGGATTTAGGCAACGTGGAGTTTTTGACTGCAAAAGAGCTGTATTTGAATTGTATTTTAGGAATTGATTTGTACAGAAATGTGGGGTTGTTTTAGATGGACGAGATTGTACGATACAGATGTTAGATTCAAAGAGGATTTGGGTGGAACCTAATGGTAGTTTGGAAAAGGGATATAAGAAAAATAGTGAGAGAAATGGCAAACGTATGAATAATAATGAGTTTAGATTTTGGATTGGTTATTGGAGATAGACTGGATAACAATAGGAATGGATTTACGGACAGTATTAGATTAGGAACGGTTAATCAGGACAGACAGCAGGGTTTAAAGGATGAGAATTTATTGGATAATAGTTTGGAAAAACGGAATGGAAATAATTTTGACAGAAATGAGATAGGGATGAATTATAAGATTTATGACGGCAACGGTAGGGTTAAAGTAAATAGAGAAATTGATAAAACGACGGCATAAAAGTATGCAATTTATTTGAAAAGGTTTTCGCTGACGACCAGATAGGATTAGTTGGGAATCAAACGGGGGAACCGTGAATAAAAGTTCATAGTAGAAGTAGAGTGATTTTTAAGTAAAATTATATATTAACCTATCAAAATACACATTCGACAGTAAAGTCATGCGAATATTAATTTTCATTAAAAATCAGTGGGGCCTTATATACTGTCAAGAAGGGGGTGGGCTTATAAAATGTTTAAATAGGGCTTCGAAACGACTTGCTAGAATGGGGGTATATTTGGTTTTGTTAGGGTATTTTTGTTTCAAGTATTTTGGTTTATAAATTAACAACAACTATTCCACGTTTATAAATTTATAAAGCTTTTGAAACTGCATTGCATTCAACAACGTATACCGGCCATAGACCAAGCTAAGCTAGTTGATAAGTTTGCATTGTATACGTATTTTAATTGTTATGGTTACACGTATATGAAATTTAATTTGGAGTTAGCGTTTTCAGAACCTTTTGAATGTAAAAACAAATATCAAAATTGTGTGGTATACTGCGCGCTTTTAAAATCTTAAGGAGTTAAGTGATACTCCTGAAAAATTTGTAAATGAAGTTCAGTTTGAATATGTTTGTAACAATTAAAGATTGGTTATGTAATGACAGGACGTTTACCGAATAAGACATAAATGTCTGTTACGTACAATTTAAAAGCTGAACCATCAAAGTTTGTTAGCTATTTTCAATATTGTAAAAAGTTCAATATACATAGATCACTGGATTATCAAACCATCTAGAAAATGAATGTATCTAGAGAAAAGAACTGTATTATTAATCAATTATTAATAATTATAAATTGCATAGTGTGCGTAGAGATAGTTGTTATGGCAACGGAAACAAAGGAAGACGGATTTTATTTATAAAGGACTTCAAATTTATATTACTAAAAAATAGACGTGTTTTTGTACTGTTCTGAGTTTTATTTCATTTAAAAAGTTACGAGTAAATTTTGAAAGTCAAGTTGTACCTGGAGATAGCAAATAGTAGCAGTTTTGTGGCGAATAAAAATTAATTAAAAGAGGGAGTGCTGGTCTGTACCGTTATCGTTTTGAAGAGGAAAGAATAGTGGAATTGGAGTTATCTGAGTATTTGCATAACATAAAATTTGTAGAAATATTAGTAGTTTTATAGTCCGGAGATTACCAGTTGCTCGAGCAACTTATTTTTTCAGAAGGTGCCTGCAGTTGGTCACTTGGCTTCAGGACGGCTGGAAGGCGGCGCTTGTATCTGGATTCCAGGTATTAGTATTTAATATCTACGCAGTGCTTTAATCAAATTTATAAAAGTGGAACTAGTGTTTGGGGATACTTTTGGCTTTTAAAATTATTTTGAAAACTCCTTGGATATTTGTTTGGGTGTCTAGTTGAGAGGTGTTTGCCTAGGACGGACCCACCCTAGGTAGATTCCGCTACGTGTTTGACGGCCCTGTAAAATATTTAAAGATAAATTGTGTGGCATAACTCAACTAGGCTCTAAAATAAGACAAGGAGTGACAGATAGATACATTACGCCTATCACTAATAAGGTAGGATCACAGTATATATAATAATATGTATATATATATATATATATATATATATATATATACACGACAGTGGACAGGTTTAACAAAAAAAGTTACGTTGAAATTAGCCGCAAGCCCAAACAAAATGTATTGGCTCTAACGGTGGAAAATAAAAATGTTGACTACCTAATGGCATTAAAAGACATAAAAGGAAAGTTAGACAAAAGAACAGCCCAATCAATAATGTGGGTAAGAAAGACGAGACAAGGGAAACTCCTGGTGATGATCAAAAAAGATCAAGAAAAATTTAATTCTATAAAAAAACCTACTAGCTCAGAACGGAGACAGCATAATTAAACAAGTAGGTGCAAAGATACCAATGGAAACAGAGCACGTGAGAGGAATGGAGCCCAGTACAGGAAAAGAAGAAGTTGAAAACGCACTGAAAAAGAGGCTTGGAGATAGTTTAAAAGAATGTGACTATAAATTAGGCTAACTAAGACCAAACGCAAAAACACTCGCCATCACCATAAACATTTATAATGAGCATATAGAAAAAATAGGGAATGTTCCATCGAAAAACGAATACAAATACTGGGATGTCGTAGGTGTTGGGCGTATGATCACGAGGTCGATGACTGCAAAGGACCCGATAGGATGAATTTATGTAGAAATTGCGGTATTAATGGACATAGATCGAAGGAATGCCATAATACGCCACAATGTTTACTATATGATGAAAACCACAAAATGGGTGGAGGTAGCTGCCCGAAATTTAAGACTGCTTTGCTCCTAGCTAGGAAACTAACAAAGAAGAAAGACACAGATTACGAAAATTGAATACTATTGGGAACTGATATAAATATAATTATGGATAATAAAAAATATATTAAAATTTTGCAAATAAACCTCAACCATAGCCAAACGGCTATTGACCTGACCATGGCAATGGTTTATAAAGAAAATTGTGATTACATTACAGTCAGTGAGCCCAGCAGTAACCTCCATAGTAGAACAAACGTGTACATGAGTAATAGCAAAACAGCGGCAATTATAAACTCTAGCAAGCAAATAATGTAAAGAAATATAGTGCGGGAAACTGCTATGTTAAAATAGAAACTACATATTTTTCGTTATACTCTGTATACATTAGCCCAAATTGCGGTATTAATGTCTATAATGCATCCCTGGACGAACTTTACAGGTCCGTACACCAGGAAGAACAAGAGGTTTTTATAACTGGCGACTTCAATGCTAAACACGTGTACTGGGGACGCACTATAAGCGACATCAGAGGCTGGAACTTATTAGAATTCGCCAATTCAACACAAATGCATGTGCTTAACACGGGAGAACATCCCACGATGATAAGGCATAACGAAATCTCATATATAGGTATAACCGTGTGCAGCAACAGCTTAGCGGCGAAACAACCAAGATGGAGTGTATTGGAGGACGAAACCGCCAGCGATCATCAGTTCATAATGATGGAAACGACAGTAGCCAAGCGCCCACAAATTGGGTGGAGATATGGGCTAATTGATCACGAAAAGCTGAAAAACACATATAGAGAACTTCGAGCTGCAAATACGAACAGTAAAACAGCCATAAAACAATGCGTTAATATTATGTATACAGCATATAAAACCACTACTCCAAGAACAAGACAACAGGGTAACAATCAACCATACTGGTGGAAGGATGCAATTAGGGCCCAAATAAAAGAATTAAAGAAGACACGCTGAAAATATCTGAGAGCTCGGCTTATACAGGAAAGGGCCGCACTCAAAGAAGAGTACTCTAGGGCAAAGAAAAGCCTAAAATATGCTATAAGAAACAGTAAGAAAGAAAAATGGCAGGATATAGAAGGTAATATATTTGGGGACGCATATAAAATAATTACTAATCAATTGAGGATAATGCTGCCAAAAAGGTCATGCCCGTGGAGGAGAAAGACCGGCAATTTCAAACCTTATTTATACCAAAAAACAGAAGAGACGGAGACGATTAACATGCAACCGGCGCATTGCGGAAGGCAATTCACAAAAAAAAGAGATGCACGTAACAATAAACAGAATAAAAAAGGAAAAGCTCCAGAACCAAATAACATACCGCCTGAAGTAGTACGTATTTTAATGACACAAGATGATGAGTACTACCAACGATTGTTCAATAATTTAATGAACCAAAATAAATTTCCAGATGAGTGGAATAAGGCCAAACTGGTATTAATACCGAAGCCGAAAAGAGGCCAAAACCAAATGCAAATGTACAGGCCGATTTGTCTTATAAGCGTTATCAGCAAAGTGTACGAAACGCTGATCAATAATCGAATACTGGAAGAGATTAACATACAAGACGGATTACATATAAACCAGTGTGGCTTCTGTAAAGGAAATTCGACGTTGCAGGCGATGCAACAAGTGCTAGAAACGGTGAGACAAAATAATGAGGACAGTAACAGATGGTGGGCACTGGTGCTTTTAGACATTAAAAATGCTTTTAACACAGCAATATGGGCAAACATTATCGATCATCTAAAAAACAAAGGCATCTCGGAGTATTTAATAAATTTAATTAGATCATACTTCACAAACAGATGAATAGAACTTAGTCGGGAACACGAAAGAGAACCAGGAGGCGGAGTTCCTCAAGGCTCGGTCTTGGGACCTATCTTATGGAACGTGAAGTACGATCATGTTATGAAAGAAACATACCCAGAAAAGGTCAAGGTGATATGTTATGTCGTTGACCTAGCGTTGATAGGAGCGTCTAAAGATAAGGTCACCTTAAAAAAAAGAATCGACGACAGTCTTCATATTATATCTATACGGATGAGGCGAAATCAGTTGAAAGTAGCACCCGAAAAGACAACAGCGGACGAGTTTAATCTGAGCCCCAAGGTCAAGCAGGTCAGGTTTGAAATAGACGGGCTTGTAATTGAACCTAGTCCCTAGGTGGATTACTTAGGTATCAGATTAGACTATGGACTAACATTTACCAAGCATGTGGAGAAGGCAATAGAAAAGGCCAGTAAAACAGCAAAGGCGCTGCAAGAAATTTTGCCCAATGTAACCGGACCAAAAGCAACTAAAAGAACAGCCCTGATGACAGCCTGTCAGCCAATATTATTATATGGAGTGCCCATATGGAGCGGAGCACTCAGAATCATAAGAAATAAAGAAAGAGTGTTAAGATTCCAGCGGGTGTGGACAATCCGAGTGTGTAGTGCCTACCGCACAGTGTCAACTGAAGCACTGTGCGTTATAGCGGGGATCCCGCCAATGGACTTAATTATCGTAGAGAGGCGGGAAATTAAAGAAGAAAAAAGACGACAGCCAGAAAGGGAGGTTATAGAAATTGAAAAAGAAGCGAGGAAACGACTGATGGAACTATGGCAGAGAGCTTGGGAGGAAGGTACAAAGGGAAGATGGACCGAAAGCCTAATCAAACATATAGAACAATGGACAAGCAGGAAATTTGGGGAACCAAGTTATTATATAACTCAAGCGCTAACGAATCATGGATGTTTCGCTCAATATTTAAACAAAATAAAAAAGGAAGAATCTGACAGGTGTTGGTTTTGCGAGAAATCTGATCATGCAGTACATACATTGTTCGAATGCATAAGATGGGAGAGCGAACGAACTATATTACACTTGACCATAGGTGAAAGAATAGACACAGACAATATGATAGGGATCGTGACAGCAAACAAATAAAATTGGCAATATATAGAGAAGTTTATTAACAACATTATGCTAAAGAAAGAGGAAGAGGAAAGAAGGAGACAACTGGGATATTAAAATTTAAGGACCCGCTATTGACTAAAGTTATCTGTGATACAAATACGAAGCTCTCGGTGATATTTAAATTTATCTACTTATACAATTATTTTACAAACTTTATTTATTTACTCTTATCTATTTATATTACTTTTTATTTATTTATCTGTTTTGTTTACTAGTTTATTCATTTTTTCGTTTATTTACTTGCTTTGTTTCCTGGTTTTCTGGTTTCTTTGTTTATGTATTTATCACCGACGTATCTAAACTGACTGCAAAAGAAACTATTAATAGACAATCACAAGAACTAAATGAAAAGGCTAACCATGCCCCTCGAGCTACCCGACGAAATGCCCACGATGGCGGTACCAGGTAGACTCTGTCACGAGAGGGAAGGCAGTTTAGTGGGTATCTCTACTAATAGGGGAGTCCCACACTCCTCCCGGCCATAGAAGCTCTTGAGCCAGCCGGGAGGCTTGCCAATAATATGATTCTCCAATCCCAGGTAAAAAAAAGGTTAGGTTAGGTTTGGGCAGAAAGAGGTCATGGTAATATAACATATTGGTTGACACAGGCTCTCTTACTGGTCATGGCTCATTTAGAGAGTATAAGTTTAGAATTAAAAAATCAGAAACGGCAATATGTGCTTATTGTCATCAAGAAGAAGACTCGGCGGAACTTACCTTGTTCAGATGTGATAAATGGAATGAAGTTAGAATATCTACAGAAAATAAACTCGAGGCAAGACTAAAAATCGATAGCATGGTTCCGCAAATGCTATTAAGTAAAGAGAAATGGGAAATGATTAAGACCATGATAGAAAATATCTTGATGAAAAAATCACAAGACGAAAGAAAAAACGAGTGGTAAAGGAAATGGAGATACAACGATTAATACCCTGCAAGCTTCATGAAGAAATACCTAGCGGTGGTGCCGTGATGCTTTGTCACTAGCAGGACGAGAGGGAAGGGTTTAGTCGGTAGGCCCTAATAGCAGGGAGAGTCCGACACTGCCCCCGGTATAGAACATCCTAGCCGGTGGTGTATTTTAAATATTCCTAATCCTCTTTAAAAAAAAAAAAAAGGTTAGACCTTCTATTTTCTAACCAATAATCAATATTAATAAAATAAAATCAAATTCCCATATACTTATAATAGGAGTATTTAGCCATAACTTTTTAAGGGCTCGTTTCCGCACAAAATGACTAAAATATTCTTGCTCAGGGGAAAATTCCCTATCGAAATATATATACGACCCCTAAAAAAAAGTGTCTTTCTAAAAAGAAGTCTTACCTCCATTTTATATACACATTGCATGCAGATGTATGTTAGACAGGCAAACGACCATTTTTTAGCAGAAGTTATAGAATTTTGTATTACATCTAAATTATAGCTTCCTTATTAAGCAAAATCTCTTTGGTGCTGAGAATTAAATTCAGGTCACGTAAAACCGGCGCTTCTATTTTTACTAGACATGAAGTTCAATACGTAATTTCCTTTGAATGTGTTGCTGCAACGAGTAACAACCCCTTGGTGTAATAAAACAAAGCGGAGTAACTCAACATTGTACGTGATAGTTAGGGAGAAATACTAAACACTTGACTACAAAAAGCTCTCATGATTCACGTTCTAGTACTCGAGATATTGCATAAAGTAATTGCATTTATTTGCAGTATTTTAGAGATATCAGATTTTGTGCTAAGAACAATAATTCGTTCGAGCTTAGAGGATAAACTCTCAAGCGGTAACGCATAATAACATAAATCTAAGTATTCTTCAGCTCGAGAGGACAATAACGTTTATAACTGCAGTATCCGAGCTACAGCAAACATTATGCTGCCCAAAGGCAATTCCACTTCGGCTTGACTGTGTAATTTTTAACCACAGCGGACATGAAGTTTTATGTTATATATCTTAAACGAAATCCTAAAATTTCGTTTAGCTTTGAAATATAGTCTGAACAAATAGCAGAGAAGTGCAATTGTGATTCAAGTAATGCAATTTAAATTTATATCTAAAGTTGTTTACGAAATTCAAACTGTACAAGTGCAGTAAGAAATGTTACGAGTTATATGTATAAATTAGTTGTTTGCATTTAAGAAATATACAATACGCCGTTCAGAAATTACATTTAAAAGACATTTATGTTATTCGAAAAAAGGAATGGAGTTGCTAAGGAGACCCGAGTGAATGTTATATTGTTTAAGTTAAGATTTTGCTACAGAAACGTCAAACACTTTGCAGCTGCACCCCGAATAAGGATTACAATTTCTTTCTTTTAGGAACATTGCAGAAAATTAAAGTGCCTGCGGCAGAGACAGTATTATGCATCCGCAGCAATCACGACTGCGGCCGGTGGAGATCAGTGTGTTAGGGAGCGCAATTTTAAATAATCAAAAGTAGATTACAAAACGAAATAGAGAGGCAACTTTATATCTTAAAGAAATGTTGTTCGTAGTTTACAAATGGTAATAGTGTATCGAGCGACGTTTACTAATGTTTCTCAACCTGTAGAGCATGTTCTCTTAGTCGGGCACAAAACAGACAAAAAGATGCACGAAATGTTAGAAAAATGACGCAAAGGTGCAGAAAAAATTTGTTATTAAAAACTAAAATGCAAATACCATTCAGAAACATCGAATACATAAAATCTAATAAGCGTAATTTTTCAGTGATTTACGTGAAGTCCACGGAAACCTTAAGTGCACTTAGTCCTGTCTTTTCCAATTATAATATATAGCATAGGAGCATCTCTCACTTGGAATACGGCATGCTCAGAAATCATAACTGCTGGTATTTTCTAAGTTTGAAATTCACAGAAATGTTAACTGCACTTAGTTCATTATGCTTTTAAAAATGATCGAGAGCACTGGTTATAATATACATTAAAACCATTGCGTATTGAGAAATTTAATACTAGATTGTGCTAAGCGATCTCAACAGAAATCTTAACATTATTTAAAAAAATTTTAACGCACACTTCATATAGGTGCTGTTTTACGAGTGTCTATAAAAAAATGGGATAAACGCTTGATAAGTAATTTTAGTCGCACGATTGGGCGTTATATAAATTGCTGTGAACAGCCCCTAGTTGGTCGTTATATTTATTTGCTGTAAATAGCCCCTAACGTTGGTACGATACCTTAATTGCTGTGATCTCAGCCCCACGATTAGATGTCGTACTAATTTTGCTGTAATCTCTGCCCACGATTATTTCGTTATACAACCTTGCTATGTCACAGCCCCTAAGGTTGCCGTCGCCTTTTAAAACTTTACTGTTATGTTCGTACTCGGCCTCTTTCCTCTGCGTCTCTAAATCCTATAATTCCTTGAATTTGTATGCCTCGCCTAGCTCAATCCATTAAACACAGATTGCCCTACGACACGACAATTAAGATTGTTTAACCCCTTTTCTTTCGATTACCTACCTATTAAAATAATGTAAATGAAAATGAAAATGAAGCAATCCAAAAATATACAATATAATAATGGATAATATGTACACTTTTATGTCAATAACTTATTAATTTGTTTAATATTCAAAAATTAACCCCTGAATAAAATATTGATATTTATCTGATTCCACCAAAATATGTTCCCTGAAAACCAGCAAAAATACCACTGTAATTACTTTAAGTATCCTTTGAACGTTGAAAACGATCCTCTCTATTTTTCAAATTCTCAAATTATTTTGATGACCCTTACAAATAATTTGATATAGCAAATATTAAATGTTAAAAATTGAAAAACAGTCCTGTACTAATAATGAATAAAATGTCTGACCTGTGTTTTCTCTGCGTGCTTTGTAACATTATTTTGTAATGTTAACGAATAAACACATTAATTAATTAAAATTCAGTAACTTGCATAAAGTATAGACAAAAATTCCCACAATAAATTACCTCATTTTATTTAGGACCCTTGTAATAAAAGACCACATTTATACCGATAGCTTCGGGCTAGTAAATTCCAGCGGCAGGTCATCATTTAAAGCTCTAGACCCCATCGTAAGTCAAATACAATAAACCCTTTAAACTGTATAGTACCTTTTTAGCGTAAATAAAGAAAACCAATTTCAGTTTGAAAAGCTTAACCTTCGTTGCTTGACAGCGGGTTAGACAAAACAAAATATTATTATAGCACAAAACTATTTCCAAGTTGATTTGTTCAAATATTACAAGTAATTTTAAGTAGTCTGGAGACATTCATTGTATTTAAAATCCATTTCGGCTCAAGTAGGTTTGCCGGTCTTTGTTAATGCCAGACTACGGCCGCCATAGGTAGATCCCACATTGCAATAATTAGGTAATTCGTAGAAGGAATAGATAATTTAAATTCTTGGGAAAAATAGTTGCTTCCGTGATTCTCATCTAGAAAGGGGTTGGATTTGGTTTCTGAAATCTTGTTTTGTGGGAGGTTCTGTTCAGTCATTGGATAACAGAAAATGACGCTCATAATTATTAGGATAGGAATAGTCTATATATTTAAAGGCTTTAGCAAAAGAGAGGGAGTTTTTCTAATGGGGCCGACCGTGGTTAAGAAGTAGAAAGAAACGTAGTTTGCGGGTAGCGTTTCTCCGGCATGACAGCTAGAATATACCACTTCGTATCACGTTAGTAAAATAATTAGAAAGAAGTGTTACTCTTCCAGTTTCGCGAGGGTTATGCCCATAGTTCGCGGATTTAAAGTGATGCAAGATAAATATTTAAAAAGCTTGTAGGCGTGTGACGCAGCAAGTAAGTTATATTGTCAAAATTCTGCCGAGTTCGTGTGCCAGTCAATTTTCTTAAACATTACAAACAGAAGCAACAAGCGAGATTCTCTTCCCAAAATTAAGAACTGTTCTACGTTGGAAAACAAACCCTCAAACATTGGACAATTATTAGTAAGTAAGTCTTTATAGTTAAGTAGCATGACCAATTTTTAGTTAGTTTATTTGTTAGGACGTTTTGGCCATAAACCGTAGGATTAAAATAGTGTACGATTTATACTATAAGTTTCTTTCATATACAAGTGTTTGATAACTACTTATGTACACAAAATTTTCATAAATTCCATAGTCACCTATTCATTTAAATTTATAAACTAAAATCAATGCATGTAAGAGGTTCACGTTTATTGCTCTGTGAATTAAATAGTTTTGTTTGCCGTTGATTAAGTTAATAGTTTTTCTTATTTTTTTTATATAAGTAGTAAAAAAGTGAGGAATTGATTAAAAGAAACAATTGTCCTCCTTGGGATGACAAGTCTCTCAAGGTTTTGTACGAACATTTGGACATTCTCGACTTGTCTGGCGCCCTTGGCAATTGTCATTAAGCCACAATATTTTATGAAAGGTAAGTGCCACATTTTTGTAGTATATTATAAATTAATTTAACCCCTTTTTCAAAATTTTAACCCTCTATATGATCCACGACCTCCCGCTAGCTAGTGCCGGTGACCCCCCTTTAATTTTTGTTTTACAGGCCGCCCCCATTTTATAATTTGACTGGAAAAGATACACTTAGTAGCTTTTCCGCCTGTAACAGTTTCTAGGAACTGCCTCTGAATTTCGATGATCAGCATCCCCTGGATTGTTACAGCTTGACCAGAATGATTAATTAATTGTTGATCGAATTCTCCCTTCGGTTTTGAAATGACTTGGAGTTTACTTGTAGTTTAATTGGAGTATCTTGACGTTTATTTTGTTTCCTTGTAAGCTTATTTAGAAGTATTTTTAGAGATACATTCAGAGCCCTAAATTCTTAAATATTAGAATTAAATTCAATTAATAGTTCACCTTACGTTTTAAGATCAAAACGACTACTTCTTGTTGTATAAATTGGTACTTTTCATTTTCACTATTTTAATAAATTATTAATTTTCACCAAGTTTACTTTTACGTTTTAAGATCAAAACGACTACTTCTTGTTGTATAAATTGGTACTTTTCATTTTCACTATTTTAATAAATTATTAATTTTCACCAAGTTTACTTTTACGTAATATTTCACTTTCAATTGACGTGGTGAGTGCCTTGGTCGAAGAGATACTGAATGTTTATGAGGTCCCCATAGTATTTATAGACTCCTCCTATTAATTTTTCCTCTTGGTGTTCATCGCGTGTCTGTTGATGAAGGCGTCGTACCTTGCGCTTATCTCTGCAGAACTCGGTATTTTCCCTGTTCCGATTCTTGGTCAGACGCTTCATTTCACACGTTGACGTTTAATTTGGTGTGGCATATTTTATAGAAAGTCCAAATTTTTACTGCATTTTGTCACGTCTTCATGTTTGTCGTCGACTATAGTCCAAACTGTATCATATTACGGACCGCCTGTTATTTATTGTTTGTCACTCCAATTATGTTGGATTTTATTGAAATACAATGTCTTTGGTCACGTATTCAAATTCCTATTATGACGTATTTGAACGCGTTTACTTATTTATGCGTCGATATATTTAATGATATTATTAAACAGCTAGTATGATAAGTTGTTTATCTTCACCAATTACGTGTTTATTTTGATAAAACTTGATGCGTTTAAAACCTTATTTTTGCTCGTTTCTTTCCAGTTCTGGACTTGTAAATTTAACCTAGAACGTATTACACGACGTACACATTATTATTTTTGCTAAATAGTATCTGATTATTAAATAATGAGCTTCTTTCTTATGAATTAAATTGTTTATGATTTATATTGAGTGTTCTCGCTATTGACTTTATGTAAAATAGTCGATTTACTCCTATTTAATGGTGGAATTGTTTGGTTTTCTTAACGTTAATAATATTTACATTTATTTTACGACTCCTATGACGTAATATACCCTTAAACTAACTTCATATCATAGAATTATTCCCCAAATTAAAATATAAAATTTTCATTCAATGCCATCTTTGGCGGCCAGCGTGAAGACAAAATCCTCATTGATTCAAATTGTTGTATTTTTATTTCTTTATATACAATTCAATTGTCTCCTAAATTCCTATTTGTTCCATCAATTTTTCCTGCAAAATCTGATTAGTCATATCTCTAAATCCCTATCCTAAATCCTATCTGTACCTATCTTAACTTATAAATATGTTCCTATTCTAATCCCTTATCTATACTTATCCGAACTTATAACTATATCCACATTTAACTCCCCTATTTACATTGTTTATATTTCAATTTGTACAGTTGCTTCTATTCTTCTCCATTATCAAAAACTTTTTTATCTGAAATGATTTTGTCCTTCTTTCCAAAATTGACCATTGCTACAAAATTATTTTCAGAATTTCCATCAACGTCTTATTTTTCCCCCTAATATATCCTACTTCGCGTCCTAAAAATTTTATTTCCTCCTGAACGAATTCACTCTTCTTAATATTTATCTTTCTCTCTGCTACATTTAACTCCAACAAAATTCGTTCAAGGTGTGTGAAATGTTGCCCTATATCGTCGCTGAAAATTAAAATATTACTCCTATAATGAATGCAAAATTCTTCATACGGTCCTAATATACCCTGCATAGCCTTCACTATCGTAGCCGTACTTGAAGACAAACCAAAAGGAACCACTTTAAATTGATAAATTCGCCCTTCTATAGAAATATCCGTATACTTTCTTGATTCGCGTTCTAGTGGAATTAGCCAAAATGCATTTTTCAAGTCGATTTTTGAAATGCTGGATTAGGATATAACTTCGTGTTACACGGCTCCGTATTTACAACTTCTAATTTATGCACATACCCTGTTGCTATTCTGGACTCTGATCTTATTAATTCGGAATGCTTCATTAATAATGCCTTCACCCTATCTTTCATTTCTTCTGGACATTTAATCTCTTCATCTACATCCCCCTTTATATAGACTTCACCCTCAAATTGATTAATATTCAAACAGTCACCTTTGACTTCGACGCTTTCGTCATTATCTTATTTAACATATTCTCCTTTACATCTACTTCTTTTCCTTCGGCATTTATCCTTAATCAATAATATCCCTACCAAATATCACATGTATCCTTAACCCCGGTTCCACTATAAATTCGTTCTCAAATCTCATCTTTCCCACTTCACATTCCAGAATTATCATTTTATTAACACTTGCAAATCTCTTGCTATTCGGTGCTATCAAATTACACTTCCGAACAGGCATCATCTTCTCCATTAACCTATCCCGTTTAACAAAATCTTCAGACACATGCGATGCTTCTGCTCCCGTATCAATGAGTATCTTACTTCTATTATTTTCCACTTTCAATTCAATTATCGGTAATAAGTTTTTATTTAAATCGTTTTCCCTTCATGTTTTATATATTCGCGCTGGTGTTCGTATCCATTAATTCTTAAGGGCTTACCTGGTTTGCCCTCATTCAAAAATCCTGATCCGACGTAACTGGTCTTGCCTGACTCGTAGTTTCAGTGTTGATGCGGTATGTCCTGTATGGTTGTGACGTTTGTTCCACATGTTGTTGTGGACGTGTATGTTGATTTATATTTCTGTCGTGGTGGGTCTGCTCTGTTTCTCTCCTTTGTGTTTTAACTTCATCCACATGTTGCCTTTGCATTCTATTTTCCATTATATGACTTTGTCCCAACTCATCACAACGTTGTAAATATTCCACAAATATATCTCGATCTACTATATTTTGAATTGTAACATAATGCTTGATTTCATCTCCAAAATGTCCGGCTAAGTACTTTATAATTTGTTTTTCTTCCAACGGAGCATCTAGTTGCTTTGCGACACTAAATTTTTGCATAGCGTATAATTCTCGGGTCATTCCTAGGTTTTGCGTATATTTTCCCATAATTAAATTATCTCTTGCTTTGTATTGCTGATTGTCCGCCCAAAAGTGTCTTAAAAATTTACCTTCAAATTCCTCAAATGTTTCTATTTCATCCTTTATCAAGCCAAACCAAATTTCCGCGCCTCCTTTTAACATTGACCTAAGTTTAAATTGTATCTCTCATCCGTTGATCCTTGTATAAATGTTTTGATATTGTTTAGGAATACTTTTGGATTCATCTTGTTGTCTCCGTAAAATTTCGAATATTGCTCAACTGATATTTCCGGTCGATTTAGTCTAACAGGTTCCCTAATGTACTGCCCCTTATTCCTACCAAAATTTACTAAGTCTGATTTCAAAAAAACCTAATTCTCTATTTACATCTTTAAATCCTATCTTGCAATTTGCTTCAATTTCCTGCATCTTTATACCTAAATTCATAATCCTATCTTTCGTTTCCTTTTCGCAAGTTTCTTGATTGAATTTAACTTTCCAAACCTCGTCCTTAACATTATCGATATCATCTATAATTCTTGTGACTTTATTTTGAAATTGAACCTGCATTTCCGAGATCGTTCGATTAATTTCTTTTAAACCGTCACTCAAAATTTTTAATTCGGAGCCTAACATTTTGCCATTTTCATTAATATGCATTTTTATACCTTTCGTAGCCTCTACGTTTTTGTCCATTTTTCTATTTAACGTTAATAAAATTGACATTATTTCAGATTGATGTGATATCTGCTGCTCTTCACTTTGACTCCGTTCTAATTCTCTCCCCTGTATTTCCGTCGGTGTATTATGTAAAATTACGCTTTCTTGAGACCCTATTTCTACCCCTTCATTCCTCAATGCTTCTCTAGTTTCCTAAATTTAAATTTTTCAAAAATTTCCTTCCTAACTAGCTGTGTTTTCTAATTTTAATTAATATGCAATTTTTAACCTTTATAACCTTTAGGCTTTTTGGATTACTACGATTTTCGGATTGCTATTATTCTTTCTAATTTGATCGAACCCTTACGATTGGAATTGCTAAATTTTATATTTGTTCGTGCCCCTACGATTTGAATTGTTAAATTTCTTTTCTGGTATTCAAGCCCCTACGATTTTCGAATTTCTAAATTTCTTTTGTTTGTTCCTGCCCCTAGGATAAGGTCGCCATATAATTTGCTTTTAAAAATGTTCCACGTTGGGCGCCATATAATTATCTGTGAAATAGCCCCACGATTGGGCGTTATATAAATTGCTGTAAATAACCCCTAGTTGGTCGTTATATTTATTTGCTGTAAATAGTCCCTAACGTTGGTACGATATCATAGTTGCTGTGATCTCAGCCCCACGATTGGATGTCGTATTCATTTTGCTGTAATCTCTGCCCACGATTATTTCGTTATACAACCTTGCTATGTCACAACCTCTAACGTTGCCGTCGCCTTTTTAAACTTTACTGTTATGTTCGTACTCGGCCTCTTTCCTCTTCGTCTCTGAATCCTATAATTCATTGAATTTGTATGCCTCGGCTAGCTCAATCTATTAAACACAGAGTACCCTACGTCACGACAATAAAGATTGAGGTACCCATTGGATATTGATATGTGAATATAAGGGTGATTTTTGAATTAAAAATAACATATGTAGATAATAACTCACGGTCTGTAACCATCGTTACTTAGTTTACACCGAACGGTTTAGTCCGCCTAAACCTCTTTAATTCACTTAGACGCTTTGATATAAACACTTTCGGATTTACTCCCTGTATGTTTGTTGTGGTTGATTGTTATTTCTTCCTTCTCTTTGTTGGGAATAAAACCACATAAAGTTTTTATTTGTATTTTTATTGACGTTTCGATCCATGACCTAAGATCGTTGTCAAAATAATAACAGATTTGGTTTTGACATTTGTCATATAAATTGAAGGCAACTTTGATTTATTAACAGTTGATGTATTTGATTTGAATAATTAAATAGTAGATTGAAACTTTATAAACTGAACTGGAGTAAGTGCTTTAAATTTATGTTGTGCACCTGGGAGCGACTACCAGATAGTCAATCAACTTAACGTGAAATCAGCTGACTAACTTAAGATTCTTCTTAATCTTCTTTGGGAATTAAACCACTCATAGTTTTTAAAATTATCTTTATTTACGTTTCGATCCATGACCTTGGATCGTTGTCAAAATAATAAAAACTTCAAGTTTGACATTTATGACATAAATTGAAGGTGACTTTGATTTATTGATGTTCGAAATATTTGGTTTGAGTACACTAAGCAAAAATTTTTAAAGTTTAAAAGAATGATTGCCTTCAATTTGTGTTACGGCCTGGGACCGACTTTTTTTAGGTAGCCAATACGCTTAACGTGAAATCAGCTGATTAATTTTTATTGGTGTATTTTATATAAATTCAATAACTTGGGAATTAGAAAACATTTTTTTAACATGTTTCTATTTATACAATTGAGAGGATGGTTATTAAAAAAGTGTGCGATTGCATTATTGAAAGGCTTAAGCAGTCGTTTTTTAATATTTATTTTGAAGGGGAAAATCATTATGATTTAGGCTACCTCTTTGGTAGATTTTTACATGGTTCTGAGGCGACCTTATGGCGGGTTTACACTTGTCAGATACCAATGTTGTTCTATGAAGGTTGTATATGGATATGAGGCGACCCTATGGCGGGTTTACACTTATCAGATACCAATACTGTTTAACGGAGATTGTATATGGTTGTGAGGTAACCCTATTGCGGGTTTACACTTGTCAGATACCAATGCTGTTTTACAGGGGTTGTTAATATGCTTCATCATCATCATCATTGGATCTTCATCTCAAAACTGGTTGGACACGTACCTGCACTTATTTATATTCCGAGCTGGCCTACATAGTTCTCTGAAATTCTCACACAGCATGTATATAACTTGTTACATATGCAATTTTACAGCTCATTTGACATTACTTATTTTAAAATTGGACTTATTAATAGGCAGAAGGAATGATAGTGAGAATTCCACATCCGTTATTATCACAATTATCGTGAGAGTAGCCACATGGGTATTTATTATGTGTTCAAAATTGATAGGTTATATATTTAAGTGTACAATAAAAACTAATCTATCCTTGTTATGCTTTATAGTTCTAGTAATAAGCCAATGTTTATGATTTACAATTAAGAATAATTTCCGTTTTTGAGATATATCAGAATGACTAGTGGCAGAAAATTTTGCAATGTTTCAGAAGGGCAGCTTTCATATCTCAGAAATTCTGGCCTTAAATGGACAATGATATGTAAAGTGCTAGGTATATCCAGGAGCACTCTCTACAGGAGATTGTCTGTGTTAAATATTAATAGACGACAGACCTATTCCGATGATGAGCTTGATGATGTTCTTCAAACAATTATGCATGAGAGACCTAATTTTGGTGAAACCTACTTAATGGGCATCCTACGAGCCAGAAAGATATTTATTCCACGATGGCGATTAAGACAACATATAAGCATTTTAGACCCAATGGGTAGAAAAATACGGAGCACTAATGCTATTCGCCGTAGAATTCATAATATTAAAGGTCCAAATTATCCTTGGTAAGCATCTAATCTCATTTTTATTTGTTATTAACTAATGTAAATGAAGCTAGATTCAGTCCAATAATTAATTTTGACTTCTTACTTTAGGCATATGGACACCAACCATAAATTAATAGACTAAAGGTTTGTATTTCACGGTTCTGTGGATGGGTTTAGCAGGTACATTATGTAACTATTGCGCAGGATTGTTTCAAAGCAGTATACAAAATATGGACTTCCTATGAGAGTGAGAGATGACCAAGGAATGGAAAACAGAAAAGTTGCTGAATACATACTGCAAAGACGGGGATTAAACAAAGGTTCTTTTATAACAGGCCAGTCAGTTCACAACCAACGAATTGAAAGATTATGGGCCGAACTACACAGGGTAGTCACGAAACCTATAAAAGAAGTATTTCTTTTTATGGAAAACAGACATTTGATTTATGATTTGATATGATTTATTTGCATTGTCCTACGTTTATTTACTTCGGATTAGAAAACGATTAGATATGTTTATCGAACAGTGGAATGACCATACTCTTTCAACGTAACACAGCATGACCCCAATGCAACTATGGCAGTTGGGCTTTATACAAAATAGCGAGTACTTGAGGATGATTCAACATATCAAGGAATTCCCGATTTATATGGTGTAGATGGAGATTGTGTTCATGAAGGTATCGAAACTGATAACAACATTACGGTTCGTGAGATACACTTAGGTGTAACCAATAGAATTATTCAACAGGTTCAACTTGCTGTACCAGATCCTTTAGCTGAAGTTAACAATTTTGGGAGAAGCCATTATTTGGAAGTACAACGAATACTGCACATTTTATATAATTAAGCTAAAATACCATAAAAGCTAGTATTTCAGATTTTACTATTACTGCTACAGGGAAGGTTATTGTACCGTGTATTTGTGTATGTATTTTTAAAGTATAGCATTATTGTTCTTTCAATATATTTGTATTGTAAACAAAATACTGTAGTGACATAGTTACGGTTACTGTTTTTCCATATTTACACATAAGAATTAAAAGCATATTTTAAACATAAAAACATAATATATTAAACACTGTTTAAAACAATGGTGTTGTTTAAAACTCAAATGTTTAAAACACGTGTTATTGCTTTTGTTTTGAACACGATAAAAAACAATGGGTTTGAAACATAGTGTTTTCGTTTTTTCGCATTTATATAAATACATTTGATGAATCAGAATGAGACTCGGAAAAAGGAAAACTTAATTTTGGAGCAAAATCGTTAATGGCACCCATGGTATGGAATTGCATGGTAATTGTTTCATGAAATTAAAACATACACCATTCTATAATTTTAATTGGCAAGTGGTAAGGCTATAAAAAATAGATATAGTAAATATTTTCTATAATGATAAGAAGAGGGTGTTGTCAATAGTGCATTACAAACATAATATTAACTTGTATTTGAGATGTGCACAAGTAACAAATTGTTAACATCTGAGATACTATTTTATAATTTATTGCTATTGTGTGACAGTAGGAAATTCAATGACCATCATTGTAGATGACTAGCATGCATAAATTAAAGGCAGAAATTGCAATAAGAATTAGGGGTAAATATCATCTATATTATATTGGTTGCTAGGCTAATCATAACAATAGCTATTAAATTCTGATAATATAAAATGAAGGTGGTCGATTTAAAATTTTTGTTTTGTTTTGAACACTGTTTAAAAGAGAAATGGAAAACATTATAAAATTAAATCTTTGAATCATAAAAACAAGTTTTAAAAGAAATGTATTTAATGTTGTTTTTAGAAAAAAAAAAGTTTTTTGCATCCCTGCAAAGATATACAACGAATAATAGAATGATTAAACGAGAATATTTAATTGCCATCAAAATAATTTGTAAGAAAATATACAAATATCTGTTGGCAAAGATATCTTAAAATTTTAATGCTACTAGGCATATCCAAAAGCCATTCCATTTTTAATCCCAAATGTTATATAATACTTGAATGTTTCATAGTCTCCGTGAACCGTAGGCAAATGCAGTTCCAATGCACAAGTATTACCTTTTGGATATGGGCAGGGGTCATTATACAAAAATCGTATAAATGGTGATGTAGTGAAACCAGCAAGTGGAATTGAATGCAATGCAGTGCAAAGTATTAATATTTCTTCCAGTGTGCATACATCATGTTCCTTTTCTACAGTATGATAGCTACATAGGATGTTAAATATGTTTTACTACCTACCAGCAATTAAATAATCACGCCAGAACGCTATAATACGATTTTATGTATTTCTCCTATTACCTCCTCCTTCGCTTAGTTGTGTAATAAATATCTCCTCTATCTTCTGCAATGTTAAATTGAGCTTTTCCGTTTCACATAACACTTCAATGAAATAAACAGAATACTTTTTAATATATTTATACACACTTAAGGTATTAAGACCTTCTACAAATTGGTTAACACTTGGTAGAAATTTTATAACATCTAAAAAATAACTTACATAACATAAATACATGAATCGCTTTATTTGTTACTACCTTGTATCATTAAATCCTTGTGGTTATAGTTGGTAATACATTCCCAACCCGCTAAACGAATGAAGGTACCCTCACAAATATTGTTCCGCAGACTTTATAAATCTGAAGCTTTCTTAACCAGAATAATTTCCAAAGTAGGAACTATACTTTCAGGTCTATCTATTAGCAACGAAAAAAATAGCTTCGAGACGAAACATGGACCAAACTCACAATGTACAATTACTAGCGAGATTAGTGTTCCAGCTACCTTGTATTGCTGATTTTGGAAGAGGATTTTATCAAAACTTATGAATTTTTGTTACACCTCACTCTAAGAAAAAGACAAAACGTAAAAAACAAAGATGGTGTGGTCCTATGAAGGCAACAGCTGCGTAACTTGGATTTCATCGAGGGGGGGGGATATAAAAGTAAATAAAAGATCCATAATCTTCAGAATGTGATATATATATATATATATATATATATATATATATATATTGCTGTGAATCCTCTCATATCTGCAGGAACTGACCCTTTCAAAAAAAAACATTCGAGCCCCACAGATTGGGCGTCAAGAAATGCTTGAAACCTCCAAAATCCGGGAACTACGGTTTTCGAATCGTGGCCCACGATTGGGCGTCAAGAATGCTGTGAAACGTACAAAAAGCTATTAACTTAACTGGTCCGTTGACTATCGTCTGTTAATCGCCTCTTTACTCTTTTCCGCCTCGGCTGCTCACCTAGTTAAACCTTCATCCTCATTCATAAACAAACAAACACATTCCTACCACAAACATCAACCTTAACTCTATTTACATCAATATTCACAATACATAAAAATTTCAAAATTAAAATTCAGCATAAATTTCAGTATCAGAAAATTTCAAGATTAAATTTGTTATCATTTTAATGTGCATCCAGAATTAAAGTCCTTGTAGGATGCCTACTAATTAATATAACAGTATATGCAGACCTGAGTCTGAGTACAAAGGGAGCATCTACCACCCCTTTACGTTAATTAACCAGGTTCGTCTAATTGAGCTCAAAGACATACCCAAATTTTCATCATAATCAAGAACATAAATACTAAATACCCCTTTCTACTTAAACAAGAAATTTAACCTTAAAATTAAAAATTTGTTGTTAGTACAATTTCACTACTGTCCATTTTAAGTAAATCAATTATAAAGTTATTCAACACACACCAAAACATCAAAACTCGAACAACAAAGCATAAGTTACCTGAAGGTTAATGCACTCGTGGCTTCAATGTACATCGTCCTTGCTAATTTCACCATTCCAACTGGGTTATGTTTACGTCCTCGGATTACTGGTCGCTTTTAAACATTTTCTCTACACCACCATTCATCTAAAGTTGTTTCAGTGCTTTTCCGGAACTCATCTGTGTATATCTGAACCTTGTTTTGTGGATCCAGACACGTTTACGAATCATTTAATTATTAACACCCCCGAAAAATAGCAAAGAAATTCATACTTCTTTCACAAATATACGCCAAAACTGCCTACTTTTGTGTATTCATTTGTCGTTGCAAATTTGACTAATTGGTACAGTGATACTAAACTTTATTACCTTGTACCTTCTTTTCTAAGTGCACTAAATTACATTCATTGTAGCACGTAAAGAACAAACTGTTTTAAATCACCAAAATATACGAGCAAACTGTTTAAATTATTCTATCAAAATCGGAAAACTAAAAAGCACTGTTTAACGCATTGAATCAATTCGAAAATCTAAGAGAGAAACTCATATTAACCCGGGTATATATAGTGGTTAGCTTGTCTGTCGGTCTTGTCCCCAAAACGGCCAGTTTCTAGAATTTCGTATACTATGTTACCATCTCGACCGCCTGTGCGTCGGTTCTTATTAAATTTGCACTCGCACCAGTTAAATCTCAGAAATTTCGACACGGCTCGCAACGTCTGGGAATAACTAATTAATTTTATACAGAAATGTTATTTTTACCTCTCATGTTTGCCTCTGATTTTCAACCAATCGCAACCCAGTGACGTTGCTCAACTCACGCCTTTTACTATATGTGTCTCTGTCTTGCGCATATTATCTGTCTCTATCTACCCTGTTCCGAGTGGTACAAATCTATATTCTTTAGTATCGGTTATTTTCAGTCCATGTGGACTTGTGAAATAACCCACCTTATTAGCATTTCCCGTAAATATTAAGCAACGGTTTCTCCAACATTCTCTGTAACCATTTGTTATCTGCAAATTTTACGCAGAACATAAAACTTTTAAAAATACGCAGGTGTTCAAACATAATACTTCTACGATCTGAATATTATTGGGTTTTTACTGGCTTTTATACATATTATATGTTACTAATAATTCAATTAACTTCAATTAAAAATAATACCCTTTAATTTTTAGTGACTCCTAATCAAATATTAATTATTATCTGTACATTTTGTTTAATACCGGTTACTTAAAATTGAGTTAATTAATATAAATTTTGCACGTAATTTCCATTTGTTTCTTTACTCGGAATAATTAAATTACACGTAGAGCATTTTAATACTGCTTCTTTTTTTTTGTAGCAAGCGTCTTGTAAATAATTTAACTCCCTTATTCTTAATGACACGAATGAATTTTTATGCTTCACGGTTTTAATAACGCGTACCTTTTCCCAAAGCTTCTACACGGTGATTAAAATTATTTGAGGTGATTATTTAATTTTCTACCCCGGTCTAAATATGAGTATTTTCCCCCTATTTGAATACAAATAATCCCACTTATTTGAATGCAAATATAAAGCATTTAGACTGCCACAAAAAAATTTACAAAAAAATTGCCTATCTCTCTCTACCCTTATCTATCTAACTTACCTACCTTATCTCCAATCCAAAAAAAATATTTACACCTGTCCTATATCCCTATCCTATTCCTAACTTTTAACTATACTCACTTCCCCCTACCTAATCCTATATACCTATCCTACTCTTACTCTATTCCTAACTCTCCAATAATCTTATATGAAATATCTATACTTAACCTATCTTATTTTCTTCCTACATTTACTCTTTATTCTCATACTAAACCTATTTCTAATTATCTCCCATATTTATCCTATACCTAGCTTTATTTTCTATAACTATACTTATACTCTTTTCTATACACCTATATCTATGCCTATATATTTAAATTTTACTCTATTATACACCTATCTACTCTCTATTCTTTGTTCATCAAGTTATTTAAATCTAACTCTACTCTTGACCCTCCGCGTCTTTCTTCTCACCATCCTAATACTCTTCATCCCTATTTCTCCCCCTTCTATATCTATACTTATCATCCCTATTATCTCACATACAATAAACTTATCATCCCTATTATCCTGACTCTTTAATATTGCTTCTTCTTCAGTCCCTACACTTGTCTGTCTCTTATTTATTCTTATTTTCTTTTCTGCCGACAAACCAAACGATACTACTTTAAAATTCTCGATTTTTCTCTCTACGGAAAATCCTATGTACCTTCTAGAATTCTTGTGTAATGGAATCAGCCAGAATAAATTCCTTACATCTACTTTATTAAAAACAAACTTGCCACTTAACCTCGTCAAAAGTGTGTCCATGCATGGTGGACAATGGAATTGCGGTTTGGTCGATTGGTTAATTTTTCGTGCATCTTTAATTAATTCTGCCTTCACCTGCTCCCGATCTGCTGCTGTTGCTTCTACCCCCACTAATTCTGCATGTTTTTGTACTAAAGCTTGAACCTCTACTCTCCTATCCTCTGGACATCTTATTGTGTTGATCTGTTTACCTTCATCATCCTCTACCTCTACTACATTAATATTAAACCCCGTGTCATCCTCTGTGACTTCATAACTGCCCTTCCATGGCACTACCCTATCCTTAATCCTTATTACCTTCCGTTCCATATCTATCAAAACCCCTAACTGCATCATACAGTCAACACCTAAAATGCTCTGAAACTTCAGTCCAGGTACAATTACAAACTCCTGTTCACAGCTTAAACCTCCTATATCTATCCTAAGCACCACAACACTATTTACTACAGCAAACTTCTTTTTATTTGGAGCTACTAAATGGCTACGCTTTATAGGCATAATTCTATCACAAAGCTTATCCCTAATTTTGCTGACGAATTCCTCCGATATTAAACTCGCCTCTGCCCCTGTATCAAGTAATACTTCTACATTATTCTCAAAAATTCCTATATTAATAATTGGCAAACATAATTTTTCCTCAGTTTCTGGCTCTACTTCCTCCTCAATTTTGAAAAATTCACGTGGATGTTCATATACATTTACACTGAAATCTAGTGGTCTGTCGCGTTCTAAAAATCCTGTCCAGGTCTGTTTTCCCTACTTGGTCCTGGTCTAGCCGTCACCTCAGCGTATGTCCTAGGCGTTTCCACTCGTTCCGTGTCTGTATTAGCAGTCTCCCTTATGTCCGGTGAACTATTCCTTCTGGTAGGTTCCGGTCTCGGTGCAGGTCCCCTTCCTAAACTATTGCTTCTAAAGTATGGTCGTCTCTGTTCCCAATTCTGTCGCTGGTATCCGTAACTATTCCCCCTTCTAGCATAGTTGTCCCGTCTATTGTCAAACCTAACTGTGTTGATCTGTCTTTCCCTATTATCCCGAGATCGTCCACTACTTACGTCGTCGTACCTCTGCAGGTATTCTAAAAACATTTCTCTGTCCACTATGTTCTGTAGTGCTACGTGTTGTCTTACTTCTACCTCGAAGTGTCGTGATAAATACATGATAATTTGTCGGTCCGTCAGGGGTGTGTTCAGTTGCTTTGCTATGCTATACTTGCGTATAGCATATTGCTCCCTACTTCCTGAAAATACTCCCTTAAATTTCCCTGTGATTAAGTCGTCTCGTACCTGGTCTTGTCTGTGGTCACTCCAGTAGTGCTTTAAAAATCTGTCTTCAAAGTCCGTGTAGGTGTCAATTTCCTGTCCTACTAAATTGTATCATGCTTCCACGTTGTCTTTCAATAAAGCCTTTATCGTATTCAGTTTAGTCTGTTCGTCAAATAAATTTCCCACTAGATTTCTTACACTATTAATAAAAATTTGTGGATTTACCCTGTTATCGCCATAAAACTTCATGTGTTGGTCCAATGATCCTCCACCTGTAGAAAATCTGGGACCATCCCCCGTTAAACTTGACATGTTGTATTTGATACTACTAACTTCGCGTTCTACCCTGCCTGATCCCTACATGAGTCCGTTACTTCAGTCATTTTTATATTAATCTCTTCTTCACAAAAACTGCGTACTTCGGACCTTAAATGTCCCATTTCCTGTCGAAGACCTGTAATGTTTTTCTCATTTCTATCAACCCTACTTTCTACTTCCCCCATTTTCACGGTAAGACTATTTTTAAATTCTGTAAATTCTTTCGTCGATTTTTCTATTTTATCCCCTAATTCCTGATTTAATTGGTCAAATTTCTTATTCGATTTTTCACTCATTTGCTCAAATTTTCGATTTGAGTCCTCTCTAACCCCGCTTAACGTCTCATTCATTCTTTCAAGCATCCTCATTATCATTTCGTTTCCTTGATCCCCTGATTCCGTCCTCGATTGATCTCTACTGCCTCCAGCTTCTTCCATTTTAGAATTTTTCTCACACAATGCACTATCGTCACTTCCAATTTCCACTCCTTGACTCCTTAACCATTCTTTTCTCTGCATACATTCTAATCACTCACACACACTCTCAAAATACTCTTAAATTTATACACACACAGAAACTCTCTCTCTCAGATCGCCAGTTTCCTGGAATAAAATCACAAAAATTTTATTTGGAACTCGAGCCTCACTTTTGGGTCGCCAAGAAATGCTGTGAATCCTCTCATATCTGCAGGAACTGACCTTTCAAAAAAACATTCGAGCCCCACAGATTGGGCGTCAAGAAATGCTGTGAAACCTCCAAAATCCGGGAACTACGGTTTTCGAATCGTGGCCCACGATTGGGCGTCAAGAATGCTGTGAAACGTACAAAAAGCTATTAACTTAACTGGTTCGTTGACTATCTTCTGTTAATCGCCTCTTTACTCTTTTCCGCCTCGGCTGCTCACCTAGTTAAACCTTCATCCTCATTCATAAACAAACAAACACATTCCTACCACAAACATCAACGTTAACTCTATTTACATCAATACTCACAATACATAAAAATTTCAAAATTAAAATTCAGCATAAATTTCAGTATCAGAAAATTTCAAGATTAAATTTGTTATCATTTTAATGTGCATCCAGAATTAAAGTCCTTGTAGGATGCCTACTAATTAATATAACAATATATGCAGACCTGAGTCTGAGTACAAAGGAGCATCTACCACCCCTTTACGTTAATTAACCAGGTTCGTCTAATTGAGCTCAAAGACATACCCAAATTTTCATCATAATCAAGATCATAAATACTAAATACCCCTTTCTACTTAAACAAGAAATTTCACCTTAAAATTAAAAATTTGTTGTTAGTACAATTTCACTACTGTCCATTTTAAGTAAATCAATTATAAAGTTATTCAACACACACCAAAACATCAAAACTCGAACAACAAAGCATAAGTTACCTGAAGGTTAATGCACTCGTGGCTTCAATGTACATCGTCCTTGCTAATTTCACCATTCCAACTGGGTTATGTTTACGTCCTCGGATTACTGGTCGCTTTTAAACATTTTCTCTACACCACCATTCATCTAAAGTTGTTTCAGTGCTTTTCCGGAACTCATCTGTGTATATCTGAAGCTTGTTTTGTAGATCCAGACACGTTTACGAATCATTTAATTATTAACACCCCGAAAATAGCAAAGAAATTCATACTTCTTTCACAAATATACGCCAAAACTGCCTACTTTTGTGTATTCATTTGTCGTTGCAAATTTGAATAATTGGTACAGTGATACTAGACTTTATTACCTTGTACCTTCTTTTCTAAGTGCACTAAATTACATTCATTGTAGCACGTAAAGAACAAACTATTTTAAATCACCAAAATATACGAGCAAACTGTTTAAATTATTCTATCAAAATCGGAAAACTAAAAGCACTGTTTAACGCATTGAATCAATTCGAAAATCTAAGAGAGAGAAACTCATATTAACCCGGGTATATATAGTGGTTAGCCTGTCTGTCGGTCTTGTCCCCAAAACCGGCCAGTTTCTAGAATTTCGTATACTATGTTCCCATCTCGACCGCCTGTGCGTCGGTTCTTATTAAATTTGCACTCGCACCAGTTAAATCTCAGAAATTTCGACACGGCTCGCAACGTCTGGGAATAACTAATTAATTTTATACAGAAATGTTATTTTACCTCTCATGTTTGCCTCTGATTTTCAACCAATCGCAACCCAGTGACGTTGCTCAACTCACGCCTTTTACTATATGTGTCTCTGTCTTGCGCATATTATCTGTCTCTATCTACCCTGTTCCGAGTGGTACAAATCTATATTCTTTAGTATCGGTTATTTTCAGTCCATGTGGGCTTGTGAAATAACCCACCTTATTAGCATTTCCCGTAAATATTAAGCAACGGTTTCTCCAACATTCTCTGTAACCATCTGTTATCTGCAAATTTTACGCAGAACATAAAACTTTTAAAGATACGCAGGTGTTCAAACATAATACTTCTACGATCTGAATATTATTGGATTTTTACTAGCTTTTATACATATTATATGTTACTAATGGTTCAATTAACTTCAATTAAAAATAATACCCTTTAATTTTTAGTGACTCCTAATCAAATATTAATTATTATCTGTACATTTTGTTTAATACCGGTTACTTAAAATTGAGTTAATTAATATAAATTTTGCACGTAATTTCCATTTGTTTCTTTACTCGGAATAATTAAATTACACGTAGAGCATTTTAATACTGCTTCTTTTTTTTTGTAGCAAGCGTCTTGTAAATAATTTAACTCCCTTATTCTTAATGAAACGAATGAATTTTTATGCTTCACGGTTTTAATAACGCGTACCTTTTCCCAAAGCTTCTACACGTGATTAAAATTATTTGAGGTAATTATTTAATTTTCTACCCAGGTCTAAATATGAGTAATATATATTAATATGATAACGCCGTACTTGGTGTAATGACGTTTTTACTTAACTCCACCGCTCTGTGTTTTCAAACCAAGTCTAATCTTACTAATTTTACTATTATGCCACGGCTACGTTACGATGATCAATTTTTCTCTTCTCCACTCCTTTATGATTACCTGTTTGTTTGAATTTTAAAACGAAGTCAATTAATTTCATATAATGAAAAGAAATATTATTTACAATTTTTGAAAAATATTTAAATACACCCTTCAATCAATCAATATCATATGTATCATTTATCCCAAAATTTATATACTTTGAATTCAATCTAAAGTCACCAAAAACTAGCTCTTTTTACCAAAGAAACCTGGAACGTTCTAGACCCCTTCATAATATTTTACGTAAGTTCAACGTATGCAATGATTGTTGCTGACTTCGTCACAAGTTTATATAAATTGAATAAATTCAGTATTGAAATTTAAATAGAAAAATATCTTTAAAATAAGTAGATCTGACCTGCTACAGCTTGTTCGGGTTGTGGATCAACACCCCTTTGTTGTCCTCCTTCGTTGAACTAGTGTTTGAATGCAGTTACCCCTCGTGTCCCAAAAATTACTTTGTGCTTCTTTATTTTATGTGCCTTGAATCTCGCAACTCAAAATTGTCCCAGAATTGTACCAAAATATAGTAGTCGACGCTGATTTGAAATATTATATTGACCCAGATTTGAATTATTCTTATCGACGCATACTTGAATTATTGCAACTTGAAATGTTCAGAAATACTCCACCAATTTGAAATGTTATATCACAGATTCCACTTATTGTTAACGCAGACTTGAATTACACCACAAATTTGAATTATTGTCATCAACATTCGAATTATTATCATCAACACTCGAAGTATTCAAAAATGTACCACCATTCGAATTATTCTCATCAACACATTTGAAATATTCTATCGCCCAATTCGAAGCCCTATTATTATTAATATTTAGTTTAAATAAATTACCCCAAATTCTACTCACGTTAAACGGCAAAAGAAGTCTTCATAATTGTAGCACTAGTTGTCACCTGTAACATACACTTGAGATATTATTAAATATTAAATTACGCGTGACTTTCTGTTTTGCAGTGACGCAGCTTCGCCCTGCTTGAATTATGAACCGACCCGTCTTATCATTGCTCTGTGTTAATATAGACTGTACCCACTTACATGTGGGCTGGGTTTTCAACAAGTCTTGTAGATATCTAAACCAACTACGTCTTTGTATTTCCTGCATTTCGAAGTTGTTTCTGGTGTAATTTTCTGCTAAATAAATGCAGTTTTTCGCTTCCTATTGCAATTTATGGTTACTACACGACCCTTGCTATTCAATACACCGCTAAACAACCCCGTATCACAGCAATATATATATATATATATATATATATATACATATATAATGTACATATACATAGCCTTTACATAAGGTAAGTTGATAAATACTAACGTATTACAGCTAATAAGATGAAATAATAGCTTAGACTTTTATGCAGAACCCAAATGATCATTTCAAATCGAGCTAGTAATTCAAAAAAGGAGAATATAAGGTCTTGGACAAGATTTGAACCTGTATCTTAGTCTTTCCGGGACCATGCGTTTCCCAATTACGCCACCGAGACCGATGACGACAATTGGGAAATTTACAAATTTAAATCATGTACACAACTATATATAAACCTAACTTTCAATTACGTTTAGCATTTTTGTCAATCATATCTGACATTTTCAAGTTTTTGATTTATGTCAGTAAAGACAGGAAAGAACGCTCAAAATTACGGCTATAAGCCAAGTATTAAATATATAAATATATTAGGTAGTTTTTACATAAGGTAAGTTAGTATATTAATCGCCACCTCTCTGTGCCTTTTAAATAATTTAAAATTAACACAATCAAATTTATGCCTCGACTAGCTCAGTGATATCATGCACAGAGTGAAACGACGATATGATAAGAAATGACAACACGATTGGTAGGTTATTTACAAAACTAAAGGACAGAGTGGAAAAATCGTTGTGTAACAATGTTATTTACCAAGTACATTGTAGTTATGAAAAAAGTTACGTGGATCAGACAAAACAGTGGATCAAGAAACGTGTAATACAGCATAAGAGCGATGCTAAGATAAGAAAATCTTTTTGCGCCTTGTCTTCTCATCTTTTTGTCACCGAACATAGCGGATTTAGATGGAACAAAAATTTTGGACTTTGAAGAAAATTATCATAAGAGATTGTTCCTAGAATCTTTTTATATTCTATAACAACGGGGCCCATTAGCCAATAAGATAGATGTGAAGAATTTGAGTGCTGTTTATTCAGGATTGTATAGATTTCACAAACCTATATACTTTCATCGTAGTATGAGGCTTACACATTAAATTGTATTGTTTATCAATGGTAATATAGTGTTTGAAGTTTTGAATTATACAGCATTTGGTTGTTATCACTAAATATTTAATTACCTACCGGTTTGGTAGACGTTCATCAAATGTTTTTGTCAACTTTTCAACTAATTTTTAGTAGATAAACGTTTAACTAAGTGAGTGAAGTTTGTATTGTATTGTAGTTGCTCCTTTCACTCACTGCATTAATTATTTTAACTTGTTGTTTATAACCCCTTTTGGGTATAGTATTGTGTTGTTTTGTTAGATTTTATTGCTAATGGAATATTATATATATATATATATATATATATATATATATATTGTGCTAATTTTAGTAGATATTGCCACCAAGTTATGTCTTAGTAGTTAAGTAAGTAACGTTGTGTGTACTTCTTAGAGCTTGTGACTAACCTCATTATATTTTTTTAGTCTTTGAAGATGACACGGAATTTGTTGCCGAAACGTTGAATTAAATTACGATTTGACATAGTAGTCTATTCATTGTTGAACGAGTGTATCCCAAAAGTTCACCAACCTTTGTTTTAACTATATATATTGCTATGAACTGCCGGAATTATCGAACCCCTATGTTGGGCTGTTATATTATTTCCTATGTACTCTAAATTATTCGCGCTCCATCATTTGGACGACCATTTTAATATTTACTATGAATAAACAAGATTGTAATTATCTCCTCCGACGTTGGGCTGTCTTATTAATATTTCTATCAATTCCCTCCAGAAACTTACTGGATTTTATCTTGAAGCAACCTTGTCTGCCAATAGCAAAATTCGATACGTTACCGCCTTACTTGTTATCAATTTCCTATTCAACTCGTAGCTCCTCCTTGAACTATTTAAATCTTATGACCTCGGCTAGCATTTATTTGGAATTATAAAATTCAGTTAATTTCGATTTTATATAATGAAACCAATATATTATGTACAGCTTTTGTAAATTATTTGAAATACACTTTTCAATTAGTTAATGTTGTAAATTTCATTTATTAAACATCATATCCTATTTACTCAAAACCCAAAGTCACCAAAAAAAAACTATTATCCTTATCAACAAAGCGTAGAACGTTCTAAACCTGTTATCATATTACTCATTTATACTTATGCAACTTCTTTTGTTGACTTTTTCACATTCATATTATATTAAGCAAATTCAATATTCAAAATAAAAAAATATATAGAAAAATAAAATGTCTTATAACTAAAAAAATCTGACCTGGTCTATTTTCTTCACATCGACGCTTCCATTTGCATAAAAATTATCTTCCCCCAATTCAGGATTACATTTAAATTATTGCCATTACACTGTGGACTACCATTATTCATTTATGCACCCCAATTTATTGTCGTTTCATTTCAGACTTATTACTTTTTATCAATCAATTTCCTCAAACTTCGAATTGTATTATTCTTCCCCCAGACTTAGAAATTGTATTACTCTATTTTCCCTCGGACTTGGAAATTGTAGTTTATTTTCCCCAGACTTCGAATTTGAATTTTTCTCCCCGGCTTTAGAAGCCCTATTATTTTTATGTTTTAGTTTAAAATAAATTCACCAAAAATGTACTTACGTTTAATCGGCAATTATAGTTTTCATCTTGGCACTTATTTTATCTTTCACTTTTAAAATTTACGTATTACTTTATTTCATAGCGGCGCACTTCGGCCTTTGTTGAGTTCAAAACTGTCTTCGTTATCACTGTGCCTGCTAATATATTATTCCGTTCCCACTCCGTCAGTGGGTATGGTCTAGAGCTTGTCGCTCATTTATAACCAATCAAATAATTACATTCAAAGTAGTTTCTGATGTAATTCTCCACGATTCCCTATAATTGTAACCTGCTTCCAGCTGTCTTCGTTATCAGGCGGCTCCGTGGCGTAGTGGTATGTGTGTGACTACTACTCCCAAGGTCCCGGGTTCGAATCCCGACACGGTCCGCTTAAAAAATGTTAGGCGAGCATTTTTCACAAAAATACACCCTCGTTCGGATGAGAGGTAAAATGGAGGTCCCGTGTGTGAGTGTTGTCACGCACGTTAAAGATCCCTACCTTGCTTGGAACAGCAAGGGTTCGGCAAAATTCAAAATTTTCCAGGTAAAAAAAAACTCGCTTCCTGGCCAATGTAGTACCTTCGGGTGGAGCATTGGAAAATCAAATGTAATGTCTTCGTTATCACGAATATGTCGTTAGGGAGATTAGAGATAGACGATTAATAAATATAGGAAAAGGGCGCGAAATTATCGAAGATCTTAATCTTGGTAATAGGGAAATTGCAAGAAAGATCGTTGTATCTGAGTTAGGGCACCCGGCTGATATTAGAGAAATGGAGTTTGTCGAAGGTGATGAGAACGCGATGGGTATCAGAATTTATACGGACGGTTCACGTATGGACGATGGGCAAGCAGGTGCGGCGTTTGTCGTGTACAAGCAGGAAAGGGAGGTGTTTCGGTTTCAAACCAAACTCGCGAACTGGTGCACTATCTTCCAGTGCGAATTGGTAGCCATACGAGAGGCTATCGATTACGTAATAAAGCATACGGGCAGAGACGAGTATTATATAATCAGTGATAGTAAATCGGCGCTGACGGCTTTAACAAACATGAACACCTCGACAGATCTCCAAGCGGACGTCTGGAGGATAGCGCGTACGGCGCTCGAGTTTCGACGTTTAAAGTTCTGTTGGGTCAGGTCGCACAATGGTAACGTAGGAAACGATAGGGCTGACGAATTAGCTAAAGAGGCCGCGACGGGCGACTTTCGAATATCACATTCGTCGATACCGAGGTCTTTAATCAAAAGAAAGCTGCGCGAAAAATCAATTCGACAATGGGAAGAGAGGTGGAACAACGCTGCCACGGGCAGGTTGACCCACAAATTCATACCGAGCATAGAAGCTAGAGGTAGGATCGAGGTCAAGCTCGATCACAAAATGGTGCAGTTGATAACAGGGCACGGCGCCTTGAAGGCGTATTTACAAAGGTTCGGTCTAGCCAACAGCGACCGCTGCGAATGCGGTGAGGGCGCGGAAAGCGCAGAGCACGTGCTCTTCAACTGCCCGCTTGAGGCGGGAAATCGAGGGTTGGCTGATAGCAAACTAGCTATCCTAGGTCTGGCAAGGCCAAAGAGCCTAGAGGAAGTCGGGGAAGTGTTTAACCAGAAGGCGTTCTGGACAGCCTTAAAAGAATTCGCGGGAAGGGTCGCGAGATTAGACAATGACAACCGCGTGTAATTCGGTGGGGTTGGTGGGAGGATTGTAAAAAATTTATATTGACTTGGCATGAGTAAGGATACGAGTATAGATTAACCAAAACCTGATATTTAAAAAAAAAAAAAGATAATTATACCCAAATGTCCAATATGCACGAGAAACCCCCGCACCATTAATACAGTCACTGCCTATCTACATAATTATGCGCGGAAAATCGGGAAATCGGGAATAAATAATAACAAATAAACAATAACAAATAAATCAGAAACCCTCATTAAATTAAATCAATAAAATAAACAAAGATAATAAATAGAGTGAAACCGCGCATCCCCCCAGGACTTGAAAGTGAAGTGATAGTGATAGTGATTGTGATCCCCCAAGAACATTTAGTGCATACCCACCAGGACTTTAGCAGTGCACCCCATCCCCCCCTTAGAAGTAAGTTACAGTTAGATGTAGGCAGACGACCAGATCTTCGGATGCTGGAGAATTTTATTATCGAGGTAAGACTTAAATTGTGGCGGCTGTACTCGCACAAGCATTGATTTACATTAATTAGTAGTTTTCGAAATAATTTAACAAGCACGTTTGGTGTGTAAAGGCGCTAGCCGACATATGCTTGTGGGAGTGCACCTGATAAACAGGGTGATGCTTTTTGCTATTTTGTGCACTGCTATATGCTTAACGCTTAACGCTTATTAAACATTTATTTATATATTTATATAATTATATTTATTTATATTTTATATTTACACTATATTTATTTATTTATTAGCATGTATTGTAGTATTATGTGGCATATTTGTTTTGTTTTACGTTCTGTCGCCATTTTGGTTGCAGTATATATTTGGGAAGGAAGAGTATAATTGCGAAGATTGTAATCATAATACAAATCAGTTAGGAAATGATAGGGAAAGCTAGGGTTGGATTCAAATTAGTTAGCTAGATTCGGATAGTTTTAAGACGACCCTTCAGGTCGCACTGGTAAGCAGAGCCGGCGTCTGCTATCCGGTATTACGGATCCCTCCCCCTCTCATTTTTGCTTGTGTCTTGTTGATCGGGTACACTCGAAAGTCAGCGCTAGGAATACCATTATTTACAACCCTGTTTTTAGTTTTTGTTTTTAGTTTTTGTTTCAGTTTTATCAGATTTTTAGGTTTGTTAGATTGTTAGAGTTTGTTAGGTTTGTTAAATTTTTAGGTTTGTTAGATTTTTATTTAGTTTTTATTTAGGGTGGATCAACTATGAAGTTAGTATAAATTAGAAGCACGTTATTTTTCGCGTTTAAACCCAATGTAGTACCTCCGGGTGGAGCATTGGGGACGTGGCCGCAAGTATAGCGGCCCCTTATTCAAATTATAATGTCTTCGTTATCAACATATTGTGTTTTGATAGATCTAATTGCTTTTCCATAAACAACTGATGCAATTCGACTTTTAATTTTCATATTTACATGTTATTCACGCCATTTTTGATCTTCTTTCTTATCGAAAATGGTTAGATATTTGTACGCATTTATATTATGCTTCCTGAATCTCTATTTCTATCTCCGTATTAATCTAATTGTTTGGAGCTCTTTTGAATGCGTGTCTAATTACACTTTATCGTTTACTTATAAATATACGCGTGCTTCCACTGAAAAATATCATTACTTGCTTTACCTAAATTAACTAAAACTTTATCTACAGGGTATTAAATATTTACTATCTACTTAATGCATGTATTTCTCATTCCTATGCTAACTATGCGTCTTCCTATGTTTATCTGCGTCGCTTAAAACTATTTATACTTTATATACAGGGTGCTGACTGCTTACTATTTACAAACTATCTCCATTTCTCAATTATTCACTAAATAAATGCAGTTTTCTGCTGCCTATGGTAATTTCTCATTTCTAAATGACCTTTACTATAAAGTACACCTTAAACAACCCCTTATCACAGCAATATATATATATATATATATATATATTCACCAACCTTTGTTTTATATATATATATATATATATATATATATATATATATATATATATATATATATATATTATTGCTATGATAAGAGGGTAATTTGGGGGTATATTAAGTCATAATGGTCACACGATACATGTAAATAGTACTAGAAGTTAGAAAACTACATTTATTTATCATGAAAAATACGTAATTTGCAAATTATGCAAAGAGCAAACATTTAACACCCTGTATAAGGATCGCAAGTGACTTTAAGTAATGCCGGAAAGCATATCTTTCAACAATAAATACACATTTAGCAAGAGCAATAACTCTACTCGCAATCAAACTTGTTTTAAACCAAAAAGCATTCATAAATTGTAAATGGATACGCAGTAAATGCAGTAAAAGCTAGAAAATTATGATACAATGCCTAATAAAATTAAACATGCGATAGTGAAAGGAGATAGCAAAGCGTTCTGATAATAAAAGCATCTATCGAAATAAATACGTTTTGGAAACGCAGGATGTAAACAAAAATATGTTAATTTAGTTAATTTCATCTACGTGATTTTCTACATGAAGTTAATACAAAACCCAAAGTATTATCTAGACAAACAAAAGCCATAAGTTAAATTACGTGCCAAGGCGAATTAGAAATTCCTGTAACAACAACAAAACAGACGGTCTAAAATAAATACATAATAGAAATCCACTGGTATCTTACGTGACCAAGTTTCGACGAACTATTATCAGGCGTATACCTGTAAAGACCCAAAGTATTTAAAACATCCTATGGCTGGTCGTAAACTTTGAACAAACCACGCCGATAACCGATGAATTTTAGATGGGGCGTTGCTTATATTGAATTTGATAAGCAGGCAGTCTGCATTCAAACCGAGCACAGTCCACATCATTTATAGTTAAGAATTTACGCAAGGAGTGAATATTAAAATTAAAATAATTAAATATTTGTGAAAGTGATGTTAGAGAATTTTGAAGTAAATAATAGTGAGAAATAAATGAGACAAATTTCGCCGTTTGCTGGAAAACGTAAGTAAAAGTTTATTAATTAATTAATTTTAAATATTTATAATTTAGAGCTCTAAGTGAGATTACGAAAATTTAAGGAACTCTAAGAGACATTACGAAAATCCAAGTAATACTAAGAAATACTAGAAATCTAAGTAAAACTACGAAAATCTAAGTAACTATAAGTAAATCTAAGTAAATCTAAGTAAATCTAAGAAAATACTGGTAAAAGACTGGGTAAATATTTGGTAAAACTAAAAAGTATTTAATTATTGATTGAACGGGGTAAAATTTGAAAACTAAATAAATTGATAATACTGGGAAGAAATCCGAATAAAAATATTGGTTTAAATCTATGCAAACACGCACAAAACAGAGGATTGTTTTAAGCATTGGATGGAGCAACTAACCTGAAAGTAATCCAGGGGTACTGATCTATAGCACGCAGTAGCAGATCCAGGGAGAACAAAAAAAGACGCACAAGGAAAACTACAGGTCAGAACTATCTAGCATAAGCATTGTTTTCTCTTTATTTTGAACATTGACTATATTTATTATACTTGAATATTTTATGTAGAGTGTCAACAAAAATTTCTTTCTTATACGTGAAAATTTACGTAAAAGGGGGGAAAGCCTTGAACGTTCAAAGATTTTCCAGTAGAGTACAGGGTCATTTTTGCTGAATTTAAAATAAGGAAAGGGGGCAATAATTTTGGGGATAAACAATTTAAAAATTATTATTATTTGATTCAGGGGTTTATTTTACCATACTGTAAAAGATATTAAGCTGTGAAGTGTATATGATTTTTTTCTTTCTCATTATACAAATATTAGTCGACTTCGTTTTTCTAATTCAAAGCAGGAAAAGTATGAGATAAAGGGGAGAGTAAATTATTTGTTATTGTAACGTTGTGCACTCTGTGTGAATTAGACTAGCCGAGGCATATTTAAATTTTAGGATATTAAAAGACAGAGCGGTGGCGATCATCAGGAGACTGAACGTATAATTACATGGCGTGCATCACTACTGATTAAAATCAAGTCGACGAGGTCCACGATTCTGAAGTTCTTGAAAACTAATGGCTTTGAATTATTAGAACTATTATATTTAGTGCTAAAAGCAAAATTATTTGCACGAGTTGTTGGTAAAGTTTGAATTCAATTTAATCGTTATTGGAAAAGGGCGCCAATTCGCCATTTCAAATATTTTACCAAAGTTTGAAATAATGCTAATTGGTCTATAGTTTGGTACTATATCTGCGTCTCCGCTTTAAAGTATGGGACAATCCTTACCCAATTTCCGTACATCAGGAAAAAACGAGTTATTTATGATAAATTAAATAAATTAAATAAAAATAGCGATTTTGCTAATACACTTCTACAATCACAAACTCTTAATGAAAGAATTTGATTAAATCCAGCAGTTATCTTATTTTTAAGTTTTCGGATAGAAGAACCAACTTCATCCTCAGATATACATGTATTCAATATTACTATATACATCAGTTTTAAATCTGTTGGAGGTAAAGAGTCGTTAAGAATATACACACTGCTGAAGTAGTCTTTAAATGCATCTAATATTGATTCGGATGCATTAAACTCCATAGTATCATTCTTCACTGTCACTGGAATCACTGTCCTTCCTTTTTTTTGTTTGCACAAAACTCCAAAACTGTTTGCGATCAGAGATATGATTTTGCTGGGTATCGTCCAAGTATTTTTGTAAGTGGAGATTGCTACTTTAAACTGTTGAAGATCCTATGTGCTCTATTAAATTTATAATATCTACGCAAATGCTTACTTTTTAGCAGGCTGAAGAAGATTATTTCCAAAGTAAACCAAGCAGGATATTTTCGTGAGCGATTGTGGCATTTGTATGTTGGTACATGGCGATTTATTCCATCATAGAGTTTTGCATAAAAGAGATTGCATGCCGAGTTGATTTCGCAACTTTTCTATAATTCATTACAATCAATAGTGCAAATACAATTATAACATGCCACCGTAGTCGGCTTTTTTATAGTTCTAGATTTTTACCGTGCCGTCAGTAGAAAAATTGTTACCTTCATACCCTTGTGTGAAAAATATAGAGATATGAAAGGATGGTGCATATCCTCCGGAAGTAAAGGCATGGCTCGTTCCACCGTACAGTTTATATTACTAATTACAAAATCTAGCAATCTGTTGTTGCTCTTGGCAACTTCCTTAAATTGCATATACCCACATATATTAATAAAACTTGTAAGTTTATTGCGATATGTATCGTTTCTGTAGGATCATTATAACCAAAACAATTAGAGTCGCTAAGCAGTACAACATGCGCCTTGTTCAAACAAAAATTTTCTTCAAGAATATCTAAAAAAAGGTGTGAACATTAATGTACTGATAGCAGGCGGTTCGTATACAATTAACATATACAAAGTACGATTCTTAATAGTGCACTTGCAACCACAAATGTCTATATTAATTAAGGATTTTGTGAAATGTAACAGATCCAAGGTTACACTGCTAATCGAGTTTCTAACTGCTAATAAAATCCCTCAACCCCATTGCAACCAAGTCGCCTAATGCTGTATGTCGCACTTGAATACATTATAATTGTCAAGAAATATTGTGGACGTTATTCTGTAACTTTTGATCCATTTTGGAATTTATCGCTTCTTATACTGCTTTTTAATGATCATCCAAAAAAGAGGTTGGGAAGCGATAAATCCCAAAATGGATCAAAAGTTACAGAACAATGTCCACCTGTGATATAGCGCGACGGAACATCCACCACACCGTGATTACAAAATCTCCAATTTAAGCCTAAAAGCATGTTCTAACGCCAGTTATTTACCCCCAATTTATGTATATATTAAATAATAGAATCTAATAGAATATTATTAGAAATTGTTAAAGACAGGTTATTAACAGTTCATGAGAACGGATGCAATACAATGAATTCCAGACGATAGTGATACTGTAGGTGGCAGGTCACAGACGGTTACAATATCGCAAGTACCTAGAAAATGAAATTGTAACAGTGTAACAAAGTATAGAATTAAGAATAAAGCAAACATGAGATCTGCAAGTTCCCACAGCAATGTGAGGGGGTAGGAACATTATAAAAAGCCCGGCAGTCAGTCAAAGTATTCAGCTTTAGCATTGCAGTTTGCTTAAAAGACTCACAATATTAGTTCAATTAATTAATTTATTTTGATATAAAGTTAAAATCAGTTTGTCAATATTCCACATTAATTTTTATATCAATTTAATAAATTTGTTAAGAAGTTTGGAAGTATTTTTTAAAGACGCAGCTCCAGAGGTTAACTGGAGTAGCGTACAGATGTCAAAAGGGCACTAAGAATCTAAAAATCGGAAGACTGGTGACCAAAATTTCAATTCGCAATTTTGGCAGAACCCAAACAGAAATTGGACAAGATACACAAATCGATCGAATCGAACCAACCAAATCAACGTGGACAACGTACAAGCATCGATGAAGTCCATGGAACCATAGAAAAAATGAATGTAAGTTAATTTCCTTAAACCAAATTAATTTTTACAAACTATAATTGATACTTGCTAGTATAAGAGAATTTTTTTTATTTTATGTACAAAATTTTTATTTTATGCCATATAACGAAAATAATTCACTTATATATTAAGAGAATTGTTTTCAAGCACGGAAGATTATTTTTAAAGCAAAAAAGACTTGATTTTTAGAGAGATTTTTAAAGCAAAAAAGAATTTGTTTTGAAACGACAGACTTTTTTAGAACAAATAATACAAACAATTATTACCAAAATAACTGGCGCATGATTATTAAATTAATATCAAACGTAACTGAAGTACGAATAATTATTAATACGAAAACGCAACGGTTTAATTCCGCAAACAAAAAATAGAAGTAATTAACCCAATCATTTAGTATCAAAAACATAAACGCAATTCCTACAAACAAGCAATAACAGAAACGATTTATTCCAGGACTAAACTTTATCAAAATTCTACAATTAAAACAACTTAATTACAGAAAAGACTATTTAAAACTTGACCTTTTATCATACCTCTATAAATTACAGAAACGCACTCTGCAATCTATTATTAACCTAAGCCATCGAACCATTATTAGTTAAAAACAAGCGTGCACACTTATAGCGCAATCCTCACATAAGATAAGACCGAAAACCCAACAGTGAATAAAATACCATTCATCCAACACAATGTTATTAAAAAGCTATTTTAATACGAAAAACTAAGTATATCAAAGCAACTACTAAATAGATTCATTTAAAAACGCATCGCAATATCTAAATATAACCAAATACAATTATTAAACGTAACATTTTATGCAGTAATTAATAAATTAAAGATGCAAACTATTAATCCTCACACCAACCGAAAACAACACCTTTCAGAAAAGTATTAATAACTCCAATAAATATAATTGTAACTATAAAAAACATTTACGCAATTAAATTTATCAAGAGACTGTAACAGAATCTACAGTAGACAAGTAACATTGTATAAATTATAAAGACAATTATTATAACAAAACGGTTGACTCAAAAATTGCAAACCTTATATTTAGCACTCAAAAGTGACGAGACAGAAACATCTTAGACAGTTATAAAATTACAAACACCCACGGACAAAAGATAAGTATAACAGACTTAATAAAATTAGCAGAATTAAAAATAAAATAAGTCTTAACTGGCGCAAAATATACAAAGTGAAGTAGTTGCCGCAAGAATTTATTTATTCACATCGAAAACCTACTAAACTAACTAAAAGTAACAGCATAAACCGCGAAATAAATTTTAATTTTTAAAAAATTTAAAATCGATCAAAAGCAAAAGCAACCCTTAACCAAAATGAGTTTAGGCATGAATATTTACGTTGAGATGATTCCTATTTTTAATGGAGAGCAAGCTCATCATTTGAATTTCATTGCAGCTTGCAAACTATTTTTGAAAACCTTCTACAAATCCGGAGATAACGAAAGAAATGTATTACTATTGCGCCTAATAGTAAGCAAACTGACCGGACGGGCACTAACACTAATTGCCAGCCGCGATGACTTTGAAAAATTGCAGGACTTTAAACGCATGCTATTGCAAATTTTGATGACCAACGTAATATAAAATGCCCTGTACGCGACCTGATTTACCTCAAAATGGAAAATAACCTATCACCGTATCAATTCGGAATGAAATGCCAAGATATGAGAAGTCGAATCCTAACGAAATTAAAAATCAAAGAACCCCATCAAAATATTCGACGTTTAAAAACGAAAATGTATGACGAAATGGCACAGGACACATATATAAACGTCTTACCAGAAGTACTATCAAATAAGATCAGATTCCAACGTCCCCAAAACCTAGAAGAAACCATGAACATGATAATAGAAGAAGAAAATGTAATGTATTACCGCAACAGACTATACAACCCCAACGCAAATAAAAGTTAGTCAACAATAAAACTATACAAGCCGCGAGACAAACAATCTTCCAACAAAAATTCACACTCTTCAACGCACAAACAAATCAACCAAAAACCAATAGCTCAAAATTTAATAACACGAATTTTAATAATATATACAATTTTTAAAACCAACGTTTAATTCAAATTTTACGAAACCCGAATTTCAACCAAGATTCAACCACAACGTAAATCAACAAAGACCGGCATTCAGCGCAAACCCTATCAGAAATACACCAATGATAAATAACAATTACAATCCTAATAACTATTACAAACCAACGCCCATGGATACCTCATCTAGTAACACCTGACAAAATACAAAAATAGCACACATTCAACCAAACTCTCATCAAAAACGCAATTTTACATCGGAAGAACTATTTCACCAAGAAGTAGAAAAATTTGACAATGACCAGGATAATTACATTCAGCCCAGTACGAACGATGAATCAAACAATGTAGAAACTTATAAACGCGACGAACGATATGAAACTTACGAAGAGGACGACAAAGAAAACGCGTGCTCAAATTTTCAGATAGACCGATTTATAAACGACCAAACTTAATAAACTTAAATAACATAAATCACCTAGTACTACCATACATAGAAATACCCCATGCCGAATTTAAATTATTAATCGATACCGGATCCTCGAAAACATTAATTAGCCCCAGAAACGTGAAGAAATATTACTTAGATTGTGTAGAAAGAGAGCCATTTAAAATTAAAACTGCCCATCAAACGACATTACACCAATTCGTAGCTAATATACCCTTACCGAGAACATTCAATGTAAAAATGAAGCATACATTTCGTATTTTTGAATTTAACGACAAATATGACGGACTAATGGGAATGGGCCTTTTAAGAAAATTAGGAGCCAACATTGACATAAAAACCGTTTACTAAGAATAAAATACGGCAAAATCCCAATTAAATTTCAAAATACTCAAATCGAATAAAAATACACGCTAGAACCCCGAACGGAAAGAAAAATAAAAGACCCAGTAAATTCTAACAACAAAGTAGTACCCTCAATTTATATATATATACATATATATATATATATATATATATATATATATATATATATATGTATATATATTAAATAATAGAATCTAATAGGAATTTATTAGAAATTGTTAAATAAATCATAAGCCAATTGCAACAATGTAGTACAAGGATAAACTAGACAGGTTATTAACAGTTCATGAGAACGGATGCAATACAATGTATTCCGGACGATAGTGATACTGCAGGTGGCAGGTCACAGACGTTTAAGATATCGCAATTACCTAGAAAATGAGATTGTAACAATGTAACAAAGTATAGAATTAAGAATAAAGCAAACATGAGATCTGCAAGTTCCCACAGCAATGTGAGGGGGTAGGAACATTATACAAAAACCCGGGTGCTTCAAGACCCGGCAGTCAGTCAAAGTATTCAGCTTTAGCATTGCAGTTTGCTTAGGCGACTCACAATATTAGTTCAATTAATTAATTTATTTAGATTTAAAGTTAAAAACAGTTTGTCCAAATTCCACATTAATTTCTGTATCAATTAAATAAATTTGTTAAGAAGTTTGGAAGTGTATTTTGATAATGCAGCTGTCAAGACCCGAACCTTCACTCGCCTTGCTTTTCTACTTTATATTGTTGGTCTAATTTCTGAGTTTGCAGCCTCCAATTCCCTCCTTTGTTTAATACCTTTCTGAACTGTCATTTTTAAATTCATTAGTGCAGTGCTCCTGACCTATATTGAACCTGCACACGTATCTTATAATTGTTTTTGACCGTTTTGGTTTATAAAATAAGTTGTTAGGTTTGTTATTCTACGATGTCATCGGTACTTCGCTGCGCGATAAGTGCGTTTTATTACACATTCTGCTGTTAAATTTCGTCACGAACGACATCCTCGTGGCTGTTTTTTATTGTATTGAAGCGCTTTATGTAGCGAATTTTAGCAACCACTTGGAATTTATTTTAATTATCTTCTTTGGGTTTGTAAATGCGGACGTTCAGTTCACGAATTATATGTTTTGTAGGGGGTCACCTTTTGTTTCGTTAATGCATAAAGACAACAAATATGTACAATTTATTTACAGATTTAAAATTAGCCAGTGGCTGTAAGAAATACAATAACATAAAATTGAAAATAACAATTACATAAATTTCTACATGCCTATGCAATATAAAAATGTCCTTTAATTTATGCATAAGAATAGAGCTTTTATGTGATCAAATTTTATTAACGCTAGAAATGCAAATGCCTTTTAGCGATCGAAAATTTATAGTGCAGCTTTGAATGAATGTAATATTTGTACACAAAAATGAAATTCGCGCACTGAATTAATTTCGAACTTTGCGCGCGTTTCTGTGAAGAAACGGGACTCAAAAAGAAGCCTACGCTAAAATGTATTAGCGCAGGAGTAGGTACTCAGATAGTTGTTGATTTTGAAATTTAAAGGACATGGGATAATAGTGTACTTGTTTTGCGTAAAATGGTATGCAATTAGAATACAAAACAAATTTTCTGTTATAGCATGCGACTTTTCTACAGTGTTACGAAGCTTATAAAACGATGACAGAAGCGCTTCTTTCTACAATCAATAATAAACTCTAAAACTATCAATGAATCTTTATCTCAAATTGTCATTTCTCTTACTTCTTGCCAAGAATGCTGACTTTAAATTATCATCTCTGAATTTTATTTATAAAGACTAAGAATTTATTTTGCTAGAAAATCCCTAAATCAATCACCTTATAGTAGAACTACGAAACTAGAATAAGGCTTTACAATTTTCTGGTTTTTAATGTTTTCAAAAACATTTTTAGTCAGTATGAGGAAAACAAAGCCACATTGCCATTTTTATTGTATATGTTCGTATTTCTATAAAATGCTTTCCGACTAAAGTAGTTTGCCAAGTTTTAAGATATTTTCCTAACGAACAAAATCCTGCAAATCCGCGTCGTAAATAAAAGGAAACTAAGCCACATTGCTTGTATTACTTTGTATGTAATTAAAATTTCAAGCTCCCGTTAGTTCTCTAGCCCGTATCTGTAAAAACAAAATCAATGCTCCGATAAAATAATAAAAAATGTCCTCAATTTCTTTTAAAGGATGAGCGTGCCCTAAAGATTCGTATAACCCACAAAGCCTAACAATATAAGTTTTACACTAGGATGCTATACTTTGTGAACCGGAGAACTCACTTTTCTGCACTCTTTTTATTTCCAGTACATTAACTTCTATCTGTTTCCCTCTTAACCCTCATTCTTCTAGGGTTCGTAATATTTGCTATAGTTAGTACTTGTCAATAGGACAGTGATTTAATAAACATGTTACAATTTCTGTTCTTACACAAAATTTAACTTCTTAAAACGTTTATCTTACGTTGTTTCAGCAATGTTAGTCCTATAGAAAAAAAATAGGGCAATATATTAAGTATTTGAAATAATTTACTTGAAAGATATTTTATGTGGTGTGGAAAATTGTGCTTAGAATGCAAGCATGTTTTATGAGTAGACCATTTTTGGGAATCCCACCACCTCATTTCCACCAGCTTCCCTCATTTCCACACACATCTGGACCAAATTTACATGTAAATTCCCATAAGGAGGAAATGTGGAGATGAAATTTAGATGAATCTCCACAAGGAGGAGATGAATCACCTCCTTGTGGAATTTTTTACCCCAACCATTTTCATTACGTCACACCCGCATTCTTTCCACCCGCGAGATAAATCTTTCTCCACATTTCCATCCACGAGATAAACCTATCTTGTTTGGTATTAATTAACATTAGAATTTTCTCAGCTACCCAAATTTCTAAGAAGTTTTTAGATAGCACCATCCCCAAGGGGGCTACCCCATTTTTAAGATTTTTTACCTGTAGCGACTTTTGAGCGTCCTTAAACATTTTTTTAGTCATGCGATGCATCTTGTTAGTCTAGAATTTTACGCACAACCCGAATCTGTAAACAGATTTGAAATCGAACCACGCCCTGCAAAGTTATACCCCTTTAAAGTCCTGATCTTCTAAATTTTGCTCTTTGCTCCCACATCTGAACCAAATAGTTTTCTTCGACTAGCCATTGCATCTTTCGAGATAAACCTATCTTGTTTGGTATCAATTAATATTAGAATTTTCTCAGCTACCCGAATCTCTAAGAATTTTTTAGATTGAATCATCCCCCAGAGAGCTACCCTGATTTTAAGATTTCTTACCAGTTGCGATTTCCGACCGTCCTTATAAATTTTTTTATACATGTAGCACATCTTGCTAGTCTAGAATTTTACGCACATCCCGAATCTGTAAACAGATTTGAAATCGGACCACGCCCTGCAAAGTTACACATATACCCTCTGCGAGATAAATCTTTCTCCACATTTCCACCCACGAGATAAACCTACCTTGTTTGGTATCAATCAATATTAGAATTTTCTCAGCTACACAAATCTCTTTAAATTTTTCACATAGCACCATCCCCCAGAGAGCTACCCCCATTTTAAGTTTTCTTACCTGTAGCGTCCTTATAAATTTTTTTATACATGTAGCACATCTTGTTAGTCTAGAATTTTATGTAGAATCCGAATCTGCAAACAGATTTAAAACAGGGACCACCCCTTACCATTTTACACACACCCTTTAAATTATAAATTTCCTGCAACTCACACCTAAAGAAAATCTAAAACAATTCTTAAAACTTTTATTACAAACAATTTTACTAATACAGTTTAAATTTGTAAACAACATTTCTAAATACATATTTACAATTTTTATTTTTAACCTAGAACTCATATCGGGCTATACTTATTAATATTTATTTCTAAATAGAGCACCTTTTCCAAAACCATCCGGACCCGCATGTTTCAAATTCCTCTGATTTTGTTCTTATGGTTTCGCTTAAGACCTCGTACATATTTTCCAGATTACTAGAAGACGTTATAACCACATTTTTGTGTTAAAGGATTTCACATCGGACTTCTCTTCCTCCATTTTGGTATAAACGCCGTAGAGTTCGCAATAGACTTTTATTGCTGTATGTTGTATTCTTTTTCATTTATTAATCGAATAAATCGCTCTTTCTGCTTCCAAAGAAACTCGGCACTCCATCGTCGACACTGGCGTTCTTTATGCGATAGCTAGCCATGCGGTTGTTAAACGCAGTGCTAACCATTTCTACGCCATCGTCGTTAGTAGTGATAACTGTGCATTTTATGTTTGTTGCTCCGTAGATGCTGGGGTATCAGTATTTTACCATTCAGTCGCATACTTTACACATAATTCGTGGTTGTTTCGTACAAGGTCCTTTAACAGCTGGCGGAGCTGAACGTTTACGGCTTAATGACATACCGTGCTGTTTTCCTTGTGTCGCTGTAAGTTGCCCATTCTCGTAAAAGCGATACCGCAAGCCCACAGTTAAAGAACTTTGCTGCTGACGGATGTATAAGCTTAACGCTGGACGATGTTACACCACGACATTTGTTCTGGTGTCGTTTGAGAGCATCCTCCTGGTAAAGTAGACGTCACAGGGCTCGCATTTAAAAACGTTTGCAGGTACCATTTTAGTACAAAACAAAATCCACACTATAAGACTTGTGTAAGCGAACTAACTAAAGAGTTTACTCTTGCGCACCTGCTTTATGTACCCTATAGAATGCAAACCGAAGGTTTCCGAAGATACCCGAACGAAGTTGAGGATTCAGCGGGGAACTAAATGACGTCATAATCCTCGCTGCTCGTCCAATACATTTAGCGCCAATGCATGCACCTGGTTCGCTTCGTCGATGGTGCGAATGCCGTTAGTAAAAACATCGGAAACGTCTTCCATGTTATACGGATAGCGTGCATATTAAAAATCCAAAGGGTGATAGCACACGCACACAAATTGTGTGCAAGTCGTGCTAGAAGATGCAGTGCTACTATAACCAAAAACACTTTAAACCATTTGCTAAAGGAATACCAAACTTGTCTACAGGAATACTTACTAATAAACCAATTTAATTTTAAATAACTTCTACGTCATACTTTAGGAAATGGTAGGCTTGAATATTTTCAAATGAATCACCAAGCGAAAGTATATGTAGCGGTATTAAATTACCCATTAATTTCCCATTTTACGACCATGGTTAATTATAGATTAAAATTTAATTTGTGCACGTTCGAGCTTCTCGTAAACTAACATATTTTATAGCAACAATGCGCTGTATAATACATGCATACCCTTCGCCGCGCTACTGCTATTCTTGTAATTGCTAGAAAAGTCACTCTCCTTTTTACTGTTAGGACCGATGCAAAGCACCATTTTTCCATACTTTCTATAGCACATCGCGCACTTTTTCGTCTGATAATTAAATTTTGCTTCTGTAGGCTTTTACACTTTCGCATAGCGGTCAATCGCACGTAATGATTTCTAGAACCGGTAAGTACTCGATATCGTCCAAATAGAAATTAGATGCTCGATGTCTGTCAACTTCCAATTCCCTCGTAAAGGTAGAAAAACTCAGTCAATCATCCATCTTAAACTTCAACCCGCTCCTGTTCTGATAATTTACAAACATTTTCAAACGACAATGGGCCGAGAATTTTAAACCTCCGAGGATCTTTAAGTCGTGATCAATTACACATCCGAGCTACGCGTAAACTAACATATTTTGCAGCAACTGTATAATACATGCATACCCCTTCTCTGCGCTACTGCTATTCTTGTAGTTGCTTGGAAAAGTCAGTCGCCCTTTTTACTGCTAGGGCCGCTAAAAGCACCATTCCATACTTTCTTTATAAGTGTAGCACATCGCGCACTTTTTGTCAGTTAATTAATTTTTGTTTATGTAGGCTTTACACTTTCGCTTATTTAAACATCTAATACGATCAATTAACCACTTTCGATTATTCTAACGGAGACCACCATACATTCCGCCACATCGTTCTTTTTAATCCAACGATCCTATGGGCTTCACGCACTAACACCTGACGTATCTTTCCTACTATTTGTTAAACAAAAACTACCGGTATCGATATTGTGGACGTAAACAGATGTTTGTGGATGTGTACGAGTATGTAACCATATACATTAACCAGTCTAAGCTATTTTATTTAGTCCACGAAAACTTATTATTTTCTAAACCATAATTAATAATCGCCTTTATAGGTTCACATTTCGACCATTTCCCAATGACTGGTGCTACGTACATGGAAACTTTAATTTCTTATTGGAGAATTCTTATTCTCCCACGCACTGCTGCGTAGTTGCATGCCTACCCTTTTGAGGTATATGCTCGTTATAGGTTGTAAGACCCTCGGTTTTACTTAACTACAATTCGTGAGACCCTTTAATCTTTTAATCGTATCTTTCTCGCCTACAATACAGTAGGACTTAACATTACTACCAACAAATTCTAATACTGGACCCCCATTAAATACGTCTTTAATTTTCCTACAACTTTTTGTTGACAAGTGTTATATTGTATTTATTATCGCGGGTAGTCACTCTTTTAAGATAAATATATTTTGTTTGGTATCAACTAATATTAAATTTTCTAGGGACCCCAAATCTGTAAATAGATTTTAAATAGGACCACCCATACAAAGTTATGCCTTTTAAAGACTAATTTTTGCCCATCTTTATTTAACTCCATCTTTAAAACCCTTTTTGCTACCAAGACATATGCTTTAGCCACCATCCCCAGAAATCTAAAACCGCAGTGTCCCGCGAATACCACGTGGAGTTAACACGTATACTCTGTCAACCAGGATAGAAGCCGGAAGGATTTGGAAGGTGGGCGAAGAACTTAAAATTATGGAATCTTAAAACTAATATATACAATAGGTTTACAAAATCTATACAAATATAAACAACTATCTTATATCTTTACGTCCCCATGCGTAGATTGTTGTACTATTAGGAATGATGTACCTTTTGTCATCTTCCTCGATAAACTAATTTTATTAATTATATCGCGTGTACAAATCGTATTCTTTTACTCCGGATACATACGCAGGCAAGTACTCACACCAAATAAAGAATTGGATGCTTGGTGACTGTTAACATCCGCTTCCCTCGTGTACGCCCAGACACATCCCAGCCCATGAGCACCCCTGCGCATGCACACCCCTGCCCATGCGCGCCCATGCGCGTACGCACCCTGCCCATGCTCGCTGCCCATGAACACCCTTTCTGTGCGACTGCTATTTCGGGGTAACGTTACAGCCTTTTATAAATAAAGAACAATGTTATATACTATTATAAAATGTTTATTCTAACATTATACATAACAAAATTTAAAAATATTTAATGCCAAGCATGGACTCATTTAAACTTAATTTTAATACAAAGTTATACACAGAAGACAGTCCTTTCTTTATGTTTGTTTGCAGTGGTTTTAATTTTATCTAATTTTATTCGCAGCTTAAAATTTAAATCGACACCCAAGTCTTCTATCTCCTTTTCTAACGAATAGTTTGATACATAAAGACCGTCTAGGTTTTCGAATTGTAAAATGTACCGAAGTTTGCCTCTATATTTAAAAACTTTGATTCCGCCGACAACCAGATCCATTCCTTCGTGTAATTCTTGCAGCTTGTGACAATCTTTTAATCGCAGCTTTCCACTATATCCTGCATACGTATCTTGTTAGCTTGATCGACTTCTTCTTGTCGGTATTGGAGAAATCCTTTTCTCCCACACACCGTTGGTAGTTGCATATCCACCACTTTTGGGAATATATGGTTGTTATAGGTTGTAAGACCCTCGGTTTTAAATGATCCGAAAGGTTCTTTACTAGGAAATATACAATGTTTAGCGGAACCCCTTTGCGTGTGGTGTACGCCAAGGTTACGAAACCCGCATTCCTTAGTTCGTCTTTGTTATCTGCCATTTTGATAAATACGTTTTAGAATAACCTTTTAAAAAGTATACGGATTTAGTACCATCCTTTTCTGCAAGAACACCTACATAACTAAAGAGTCTTTCTTACTAACCGCAAATGCATACACTTGTAGAACCGGATGTATCTAAGTCAGTCCATCGACACATAAAATAATCTTTTAATTCTTCCTCATTTTCTCTAATAAGATGTTCTTTGTCTAACACATCTTTGTATTGTTCGCGTATTGTCGCAGTGTTTTCCATGTGTCCAATTTTCGCCTTTTGCATCCATTTCCTCTAATTCCAGTTGTCTTTTCCTTCCACTTACAGCGTATGGCATACATAATGGGGAATTTCCTTTAGCGTAAACGGATAGAGTTTACTACCAATATTTGCGCGTTGTCGTACAACCTCTGGGCGAATGTTAGGTGTATTTATCAATCCCAATTCCGAAATGACTATTTCTTTTGGAATTGTAGAATATGTGTTGCAGATTGTGTAAAATATGTACTACCTGCTTTAATGTAGCACTTGTGTAAGATTTTATTTTATGGCTGTCTTCCTCTACTATCTCCAAATAATTTACAGGGTAAATAGTTAAAACTAAAAGCCAAAGACATACTTTTATCAATGTTTCCCTTTCTTTTGGTTTTCGGACAACAATTTGCAAGCCCGTCAATTTCTTTGTATTACCATTCCCCAATACACGTACTGTAGCAGGTTATTATACACTAAACAGCAACTATTTTGTACTTGTCCGATAGCTTACTCCACATTTGTGAGTGGTACCGAGTACATTGGCGCCTTTAGGAAGTATAACACTATCTTCCAATAACGTTAAACAGTCTTTTAAGGATTATACACCCGTCGCACTGACATAGTTCCAATTGCACAGTTGTATATTGTCGCTTCCAATCGCGTAATACCATGTTCTTTGGCCAAAGTAGACGCAAATGTTTCCCTTAAACGTACATCTGGACAACGTAAAAATCTAGTATATGATTGCCAAGTTGTTTATTAACACCAGGACTTGTTATCTGACACACAAATTTGTTGTATATCTTAATTCTTGCATTGGTTGTTAGCCATGTTAAACAATCAATTCCTACAGTTTATCGTTGTCAACTATAATATTACACTTTTCTTCGTATTCGCCCTTATAGCAAAAGTTATGGTTTGTAGTTAAATAATTACACATCTCCATCTTGCTAAATATACCGCAAAATCTTGGGTTACATCCATGTCAAAGATTAAAAATCTTACAAATGTTCGTCTAATATATCTGGTAGTTCCTCCAATAAAGTTTCCAACTTAAATCTTAGCCATTTGTATAAAATATGGATTTTGGAATTTTAAACATTGAGCTTCTTTCCAAATTTTTTACTTCTCCCACTTGTTAGTGCCCGAAAAAACGGGTTAGCTTTAACAATTAGGAAACAAATCAAATTTTTGTAATATGTTAAATGACCACAAATTTCTTTTTGGATAAACACCTTTTTCAGAATTTTGGGCAAAAAGTGAAATTTTCCAACTTTAGCACAAAATTTCGAAGGGTTGTTATCCAAAAGATTGTGTTCAATAACAAATATTACCAAATTTTACCGATTTTGTTCCTATTTTTGAAAGCCTAACCCGTTTTTGGCACTTTATTCCCAAGAAGTTAGAAATTAATCAGGAGACCTCATGTTTATTCATCTATGTCAAAAATGAAAAATTTTTTTTGATTTAAGAGGGGGCGTATATTGGAAGAATCGAAAGTTTTTCCACCTGGACAGGGATGGACAAATTTTCCGGTATATTTAGGAGTTTAAGTTTTTTATTTCCAAACCAAATCCAAGCCCAATGAATATATAATGAAAGAAATGTAGGAATGATTGTTTAACATGGCTAACAACCAATGCAAGAATTAAGATATACAACAAATTTTGTGTCAATTAACAAGTCCTGGTGTTAATAAACAATTGGCAATCATATACTAGATTTTTCGTGTCCATGTACGTTTAAGGGAAACATTTGCGTCTACTTTGGCCAAAGAACATGGTATTACGCGATTGGAAGCGACAATATACAACTGTGCAATTGGAGCTATGTCAGTGCGACGGTGTATAACCTAAAAGACTGTTTAACGTTATTGGAAGATAGTGTTATACTTCCTAAAGGCGATGTACGGTACCACTTGCCAAAATGTGGAGTAAGCTATCGGACAAGCTACAAATGCTGCTGTTTAGTGTATAATAACCTCTACAGTACGTGTATTGGGGAATGGTAAAAGAAATTGACGGGCTTGCAAATTGTTGTCCGAAAACCAAAGAAAGGGAAAATTGATAAAGTATGTGCTTTGGCTTTAGTTTTAACTGTTTCCGTAAATTATTTGGAGATAGTAGAGGAGGAAGACAGCCAAGATAAATAAAATCTTACACAAGTGCTACATTAAAGCAGGTAGTATATTTTACACAATCTGCAACACCATATTCTACAATTCCAAAAGAAATAGTCATTTCGGAATTGGGATTGATAAATACACCTAACATTCGCCCAGAGGTTGTACGACAACGCGAAATATTGGTAGTAAACTCTATCCGTTTACGCTAAAGGAAATTACCCCATTATGTATGCCATCGCTGTAAGTGGAAGGAAAAGACAACTGGAATTAGAGGAAATGGATGCAAAAGGCGAAAATTGGACTACATGGAAAACACTGCGACAATACGCGAACAATACAAAGATGTGTTAGACAAAGAACATCTTATTAGAGAAAATGAGGAAGAATTAAAAGATTATTTTATGTGTCGATGGACTGACTTAGATACATCCGGGTTGTACAAGACTGTATGCATTTGCGGTTAGTAAGAAAGACTCTTTAGTTATGTAGGTGTTCTTGCAGAAAAGGATGGTACTAAATCCGTATACTTTTTAAAAGGTTATTCTAAAACGTATTTATCAAAATGGCAGATAACAAAGACGAACTAAGGAATGCGGGTTTCGTAACCTTGGCGTACACCACACGCAAAGGGGTTCCGCTAAACATTGTATATTTACCTAGTAAAGAACCTTTCGGATCATTTAAAACCGAGGGTCTTACAACCTATAACAACCATATATTCCCAAAAGTGGTGGATATGCAACTACACAACGGTGTGTGGAGAAAAGGATTTCTCCAATACCGACAAGAAGAAGTCGATCAAGCTAACAAGATACGTATGCAGGATATAGTGGGAAAGCTGCGATTAAAAGATTGTCACAAGCTGCAAGAATTACACGAAGGAATGGATCTGGTTGTCGGCGGAATCAAAGACTTTAAATATAGAGGCAAACTTCGGTACATTTTACAATTCGAAAACCTAGACGGTCTTATGTATCAAACTATTGGTTAGAAAAGGAGATAGAAGACTTGGGTGTCGATTTAAATTTTAAGCTGCGAATAAAATTAGATAAAATTAAAACCACTGCAAACAAACATAAAGAAAGGACTGTCTTCTGTGTATAACTTTGTATTAAAATTAAGTTTAAATGACTCCATGCTTGGTATTAAATATTTTTAAATTTGTTATGTATAATGTCAGAATAAACATTTTATAATAGTATATAACATTGTTCTTTATTTATAAAAGGCTGACGTTACCCGAAATAGCAGTCGCAGCAGAGAGGTGCTCGCATGGGCAGTGCGTACGCGCATGGGTGCGCATGGGCAGGGGTGCATGCGCAGGGGTGCTCATGGCTGGGATGTGTCTGGGCGTCACGAGGGAAGCGGATGTTAACAGTCACCAAGCATCCAATTCTTTATTTGATGGTAGAGTACTTGCCTGCGTATGTATCCGGAGTAAAAGAATACGATTTGCATACGCAGCTTATTAATAAAATTAGTTTATCGAGGAAGATGACAAAGGTACATCATTCCTAATAGTACAACAATCTACGCATGGGGCGTAAAGATATAAGATAGTTGTTTATATTTGATGGATTTGTAAATCTATTGTATATATTGTTTTAAGATTCCATAATTTTTAAGTTCTTCTCCCACCTTCCAAATCCTTCCGGCTTCTATCCTGGTTGACAGAGTACGTGTTATCTCCACGGGTATTCGCGGGACACATCGGTTTTAGATTTCTCGGGAGATGGTTGGTAGGCATATGTCTTGGTAGCAAAAAGGGTTTTAAAGATGGAGTTAAATAAAGATGGGCAAAAATTAGTCTTTAAAAGGCATAACTTTGTATGGGTGGTCCTATTTAAAATCTATTTACAGATTTGGGGTCCCTAGAAAAATTTAATATTAGTTGATCCAAACAAAATATATTTATCTTAAAAGAGTGACTACCCCACGTATAATAAATACAATATAACACTTGTTAACAAAAATTGTAGAGAAATTAAAGACGATTTAATGGGGTCCAGTATTAGAATTTGTTGGTAGTAATGTTAAGTCCTACTGTATGTAGGCGAGAAAGATACGATTAAAAGATTAAAGGGTCTCACGAATTGTAGTTAAGTAAAACCGAGGGTCTTACAACCTATAACGAGCATATACCTCAAAGGGGTGGGCATGCAGCTACGCAGCAGTGCGTGGAGAATAAGAATTCTCTAATAAGAAATTAAAGTTTCCATGTACGTAGCACCAGTCATTGGGAAATGGTCGAAATGTGGAACCTATAAAGGCGATTATTAATTATGGTTTAGAAAAATAGTAGTTTTCGTGGACTAAATAAAATAGCTTAGACTGATTAATGTATATGGTTACATATTCTCGTACAATCCACAAACATCTGCTTACGTCCACAATGGCGATACCGGTAGTTTTTGTTTAACAAATAGTAGGAAAGATACGTCGGGTGTTAGTGCGGAAGCCCATAGGATTCAAAAGAACGTGTGGCGGAATGTATGGTGGTTCCCGTTAGAATAATCGAAAGTGGTTAATCGTCGTATTAGATGTTTAAATAAGCGAAAGTGTAAAGGCCTACATAAACAAAATTAATTAACCGACAAAAAGTGCGCGATGTGCTACACTTATAAAGAAAGTATGGAATGGTGCTTTGCATCGGTCCTAACATAAAAGGGCGACTGACTTTTCAAGCAACTACAAGAATAGCAGTAGCGCAGAGAAGGGGTATGCATGTATTATGCACAGTTGCTGCAAAATATGTTAGTTTACGCGTAGCTCGGATGTGTAATTGATCACAACTTAAAGATCCTCGGAGGTTTAAAATTTCGGCCCATTGTCGTTTGAAAAATGTTTGTAAATTATCAGAACAGGAGCGGTTGAAGTATAATGGATTATTGACTGGGTTTTCTACCTTTACGAGGGAATCGAAATTGACAGACATCGAGCATCTAATTCTCTATTTGGCGATATCGAGTACTTACCGGTTCTAGAAATCATTACGTGCGATTGACCGCTATGCGAAAGTGTAAAAGCCACAGAAGCAAATTTAATTATCATACGAAAAAGCGCGCGATGTGCTATAGAAAGTATAAAAAATGGTGCTTTGCATCGGTCCTAACAGTAAAAGGAGAGTGACTTTTCTAGCAATTACAAGAATAGCAGTAGCGCGGCGAAGGGGTATGCATGTATTATACAGCGCATTGTTGCTCTAAAATATGTTGGTTTACGAGAAGCTCGAACGTGCACAAATTAAATTTTAATCTATAATTAACCACGGTCGTAAAATGGGAAATTAATGGGTAATTTGAATACCGCTAACATATACTTTCGCTTGGTGATTCATTTGAAAATATTCAAGCCTACCTAAAATATGACGTAGAAGTTATTTAAAATTAAATTGTTATTAGTAAGTATCCTGTAGACACAAGTTGGTATTTTCTTAGTAATGGTTTAAAGTGTTTTTGGTTATAGTAGCACTGCATCTTCTACGACTTGCACGAGAATTTGTGTGCGTGTGCTACCACCCTTTTGGATTTTAATATGCACGCGATCCGTATAACATGGAAGACGTTTTCCGGTGTTTCTACTAACTGCACTCGCACCATCGACGAAGCGAACCAGGTGCATGCATTGGCGCTAAATGTATTGGACGAGCAGCGGGATTATGACGTCATTTAGTTCCCCGGTGAATCCTCAACATCGTTCGGTCGTCTTCGGAAACCTTCGGTATGCATTCTATAAGGAACATAAATCAGGTACGCTCGAGTAAGCTTTTAGTTAGTTCGCTTACAAGTTTAACCAAAGTGCTATAGTGCGGGTTTTGTTTTGTACTAAAATGGTATCTGCAAACGTTTTAAGTGCATCTCTTGCGGTGCTTTTATACCTGGAAAAATGCTCTCAAACGGCACCAGAACAAATGTCGTGGTGTAACATCGTCTACGGTTGCTTATACATCCGTCCGCAGCAAAGTTCTTTAAACTGTGGGCTTGCGGTATCGCTTTTACGAGAATGGACAACTTACAGCGACACAAGGAAAAACAGCACGGTATGTCATTAAGCAGTAAACGTTCAGCTCCACCAGTTGTTAAAGGGTCTTGTACGAAACAACCAACATCCGTGTAAAGCGTGCGAGATGGAGGTGTTAAAGTCTGCATACCCTGGTCCTAATAGCACAGCAACCTAATTAAGGTAGGTCAGTAAAGCAATATTTAATTGCTGTTAATTGGCTTGCATTTAGCGTACTTTCCTATTATAATAACCGTATTTGTTTGGAGAAGATATACACGTTTAAAAAGAAATTATATACAGCTTTCTTAATTATTAACCACGCGATGATTACGTAAAAGTTGACCTTCCCATTCTCATATTTAAAACCCATTACATTGGAATGTGTTTACCTCCACGTGGTGTCGCTGGACGGTAAAACATATTGTTAGATTAACGATAATATGTCTTATTAACTGAAAACACGTTTCCTCTTTTTTACATTAATCTTTTTTTATTACAGGTCTATTTAAACAACACATTAATCTTTTTTTTTTTGTTACAGGTTAAACTACTTGGATTCGGCTACACAGGAAATAATGTTATACTTTGTAAAAATTGTAATTAGTTTATTAAACTGTAAATCGAATAAAATATATTATTAAATTTTCGCATGCTTAATTTATGTTAATACTGCTACGTGTTTGGTTAAAGGATTGTAGATATTAAAAAGGAGAGGTGATTAGAAATTGATCTTGGTACAAAATCTTAAAATTGGGGTAGCTCCTTGGGGTGATGCAATCTGAAAAATTCCTAGAAATTCGGGTAGCTGAGAAAATCTAATATTGATTGATACCAACAAGGTAGGTTTATCTCGTGGGTGGAAATGTGGAGAAAGATTTATCTCGCAGAGGGTATATGTGTAACTTTGCAGGGCGTGGTCCGATTTCAAATCTGTTTACAGATTCGGGTTGTGCGTAAAATTGTAGACTAATTTAATGTATTGCATGTATAAAAAAATTTATAAGAACGCTCAAAAGTCGCTACAGGTAAGAAATCTTAAAATTGGGGTAGCTCCCTTGGGGATGGCGCAATCTAAAAAATTCCTAGAGATTCGGGTAGCTGAGAAAATTCTAATATTAATTAATACCAAACAAGGTAGGTTTATCTTGAAAGATGCAATGGCTAGACGAAGAAAACTATTTGTTAGGTTTGCTTATAGAGCAAAGAGCAAAATTTAGAAGATCAGGACTTTAAAGGGGTATAATTTTGCAGGGCGTGGTCCTATTTTAAATCTGTTTACAGATTCGAATTCTGCATAAAATTCTAGACTTACAAAATGTATTGCATGTATAAAAAAATTTATAAGAACGTTCAAAAGTCGCAACAGGTAAGAAATCTTAAAATGAGGGTAGCTCCCTGGGGGATGATGCAATCTAAAAAACTCTTAGAGATTCGGATAGCTGAGAAATATCTAATATTAATTGAAACCAAACAATATAGGTTTATCTCGTGGGTGGAAATGTGGAGAAAGATTTATCTCGCGGGTGGAAAGAATGCGGGTGTGATGTAATCAAAATGGTTGTGGGGGTGTCCGAGCAAGGAGGAGAGCAAGGAGGAGTCAGGAGGAGATTTATCTCCCTCATTTACTCCTTATGGGAATTTACATGTAAATTTGGTCCAGATGAGTGAGGAAATGAGGGATTCTGGAGGAAATGAGGTGCTGATTACGCCATAAATACACTACTCACATGGTGCTTAATTCCTTGAAGATACTATATCCTAATAAAATTTTGGAAAATACGAAGCGAATACTAAACATAAAAGCTGTAATAACAAACACATCACACCAGTGAAGAAGATGTCTCAAAGTCGACATGATATTACCGTCTATACATACAGCGTGACAAGAATTTTCACATTCTGAATCTTAAAATGAAAATTACTTTCATTTTATACGTGTTTAAAGCTTTTCAGCGGCTTCAGCTATTCATTACACGGCAACGAAAATACAAGTGGTTAAATACACACTCCTTTGTCTTTTCATTTACTGTAGCATGATGTATTTTCAAAGGAATTGTTGTTTTAGGAAATTTATTTCATAGGTCACTACACTTAGTTGTGTGTGTTGGAGCAGAAACTTCATAACAAACTCCCATGGGTTAATACGTAACCTTTGTGAGGAAACATAAATTAACAATGTTCTAACAATTACCACTTTCTCTACAAGATAATTTTAAATTGTGTACTAGTAATTTCTCAATCTAATGAGAGCAATTTTTGGATAAAAAAGTATCGATGGAATCGCACGGAATAACCGTTTCAGTAGCGATTAAGTTGGAAACATATTGTTACTGAGTAAACGTAAACGATCCAAAGCACATCGATGAAAAAATCAGAATTGGAGATTCTTTTCGCGATATGGGATTCTTTTTACTTGTCACGTTTTTATTGAACGCCGTTAAGGTATATGCTCAGATTTAAACAGAGAAATTTTCTTTTATTTGAGTGTGTTTTTCGCAAACGCACTCGAATGTTATATGATATCCAACAGTAGTAGTTACTTTACGATTGACCTGAGAATTTTCGATGAATACGTGATTTGAATGTGTATAGTTAATTGAAACAGCCCTTTAGCGCATTGGAAATTAAGTATTCATCGAGGTTTTTAGACCAAAATATCATGTTACCTGAAGCGATAAATAGGACGCAATAGAATGAAATAGTAAGTTAGAAATATACAAGAGATGTCGTTTTCAAGAGCTATGAGATCGGTTTGTTAGATGGGTGAAGGAAGCTCGGGATAGCGAAGAGAACTTTATATTAAAATATAAGAAATGCTCAGAATACTCTTGGGTATTTGTGATATGTGATTTTTCCAATATACGTTACTCTCGATCCAAATTTACATATTATTAAAATTTACTATGAATGTGAAGAAGATTTGGTTCTTTCACAAGCTCTTTATTAAGACACCCTGCAGCTTAACGCATGTATGTACACTTGGAAATTATATAGTAGATTTTTTACAAGCAGTAATTAAATATAAATATTCTCATTTATGTACTTATCCTTTGTATGAGGATGAAGCCATAGGATTATATCTGAAACCTTTACTTTAACATACACCTTTCAGATTTTACTCAATAATTTATGCATATCCCAAGAGAATACTTAAAATTTTAAAATAATTAAGGCCGCAACATACGAGTTTCATATCGAATGGTGTCTATTTGTTAGTTGTGCCAATTTATATGAAAAATTAGATCCGCACGTTTTCGAAAATTTATTTATTTTTCAGAAAAACGCCGTACTATACAATTTGTGTGGTAGATGCACACCGGAAACGCCGTATAAATACACTCGCGTATTCGAACATGCGCTAGTACGCCTGCGCACATGCACACGAACGCGTGCGTGCATGATGACAAACGCATCTTCGTACACCCGCACATGTGCACACTTGTACGCACATACACGCACACGCACTTCTTCTACCATGCCAGAATCACGCGTGCACTCAAACACGTACACACGCACACATACTTATGAAAATACGCATGCACGCAAATCTTTACACGTGCAAAACACTTTCCAAATCTCATAAACATACGCAAAAGATATTAAAATAGGTTTTTCTCCATTTTACTACCTCACATAAAAATATTAGATTTTGACATCGCTAGTGACTAGATTATAGCCAGTTATGACTAATGTATATTGAGTAATTGACTAATGCCAGACTTCGTACTTGCTGGCAAGATTGGTTGCTTCTTCTGCTTATTTAGCATCTAATAACATGCTTTATTAATACTGTGTGACTATGAAATAGGGATGGACAGTAGTAGAAGCAGACAGGAAAAAGGTAGAAGCATTTTGGAATGTGGTGCTGCATATGTATGATGATGATAGCATGGACTGACAAAGTTAATAACAAAGAGGTTTTAAAAATAATAGTGGAAGAAAAGTATCTATCGAAAACATAAAATAGATAAAATAGAAGGGCATGACATGTTCTAAGGCAATTGGGGAATAGTGCGGGATGTATTACAAGCAGAGAAAGGAAAAATAAAGGTGAAATTATACCTGAATCGGGCTATTGCACGCAAATAGTGAAAGATGTAGGCAGTGGAAGTTTCAAGGAAACGTATAGGTTAGCTTAGAATAGACAACAACGGAGGTACGCGTCTAACCAGTTCCAGAACTGAAGATCTGATGATGATGATGAGAATGCTTTAACAATACGTAGAATATATTAGTTATTGAAACCTAGTTTATTAAGAAATGCTTATATATCTGTTGACATTTATGGAAACAAATACTATGCGCAACACTTATCAAAGCCTCTTTAGATTTCTTAATCTGTGCAATGATATACAAAAAGCAGATCCACTTTATATTCTATTATAAACCGTATTTATCGAGGGGTAAACCGTAGCGTGTAATCTGGTGTACAACCTCTGTGAAGTTTTGTGTAATCTGTGAAATCATATGTGAAGTTTGTGTATTTCGTGTAATCCCGTGAAATCTGTGTATTCTTTGTGTAATCCCGTGTAATCTGTGCATTCTTTGTGTACTATGTGTATTATCTATGAAATCTGGATTTTGCTCAGCGTCAGATAACTATCGATGTCTTTGTTGATTATTTAATAATATTGAAGCATATCTATAATAATGCAAACGATTGTAATTATGTTTTATATTAATAACTTCAGTTTTCATGTGGTGACAAATAAAATTTGGGTAACGCTAATAAAGTACGAAATTAATATTATTGGTATTTATTAATCTTAAATGTGAATTTTTACATTATTATAGAAACTGTTGGACGTGTAACTTCAAAGCGGAAAAAGACGAAAGAATAGCATTTCGAATCAAAAAGTTCACTACGACCTGAACTTATAAACCGAAATCAGGGTCTGGAAAGGAGACATCAAGAATATTTTGCTCAGCGTCAGATAACTATCGATGTCTTTGTTGATTATTTAAAAATATTGAAGCATATTCATAATAAAGCCAGCGATTGTAATTATGTTTTATATTAATAACTTCAGTTTTCATGTGGTGACAAATAAAATTTGTAAATGTTAATAAAGTACGAAATTAATATTATTGGTATTTATTAATTTTAAATGTGAATTTTTACATTATTATAGAAACTGTTGGACGTGTAACTTCAAAGGGGATAAAGAAAAAAAATAGCATTTCGAATCAGATAAGTTCACTACCACCTGAACTTATAAACCGAAATCAGGATCTGGAAGGAAGACATCAAGGAAATTTTGCTCAGCGTCAGATAACTATCGATGTCTTTGTTGATTACTTAAAAATTCTGAAGCATATACATAATAATGCAAACGATTGTAATTATGTTTTATATTAATAACTTCAGATTTCATGTGGTGACAAATAAAATTTGTATAATGCTAATAAAGTACGAAATTAATATTATTGGTATTTATTAATCTTAAATGTGAATTTTTACATTATTATAGAAACTGCTGGTCAGGCAACTTCAAAAAGAAGAAACAAAGAACAATAGCATTTCGAATCAGATAAGTTCACTACGACATGAACTTATAAACCGAAATCAGGATCTGGAAAGAAGACATCAAGGAAATTTTGCTCAGCGTCAGATAACTATCGATGTCTTTGTTGATTATTTAATAATATTGAAGCATATCTATAATAATGCAAACGATTGCAATTATGTTTTATATTAATAACTTCAGTTTTCATGTGGTGACAAATAAAATTTGTATAACGCTAATAAAGTAGGAAATTAATATTATTGGCATTTATTAATCTTAAATGTAAATTTTTACATTATTATAGAAACTGTTGGACGTGTAACTTCAAAGCGGAGAAAGACAAAAGAATAGCATTTCGAATCAGAAAAGTTCACTACGACCTGAACTTATGAACCGAAGTCAGGATCTTTAAAGGAGACATCAAGAAAATTTTGCTCAGCGTCAGATAACTATCGATGTCTTTGTGGATTACTTAAAAATTCTGAAGCATATTCATAATAATGCAAACGATTGTAATTATGTTTTACATTAATAACTACAGCTTTTATTTGGTGACAAATAAAATTTGTATAACGCTAATAAAGTACGACATTAATATTATTGGTATTTATTAATCTTAAATGTGAATTTTTACATTATTATAGAAACTGTTGGTCAGGCAACTTCATAGAGAAGAGACACAAAACAATTGCATTTCGAATCAGATAAGTTCACTACCACCTGAACTTATAAACCGAAATCAGGATCTGGAAAGAAGACATCAAGGAAATTTTGCTCAGCGTCAGATAACTATCGATGTCTTTTGGATTACTTAAAAATTCTGAAGCATATTCATAATAATGCAAACGATTGTAATTATGTTTTACATTAATAACTTCCGTTTTCATGTGGTGACAAATAAAATTTGTATAACGCTAATAAAGTACGAAATTAATATTATTGGTATTTATTAATCTTAAATGTGAATTTTTACATTATTATAGAAACTGTTGGACGTGTAACAATAAAGTGGAAAAAGAAAAAAAATAACATTTCGAATCAGATAAGTTCACTACCACCTGAACTTATAAACCGAAATCAGGATCTGGAAAGAAGACATCAAGGAAATTTTGCTCAGCGTCAGATAACTATCGATGTCTTTGTTGATTATTTAATAATATTGAAGCATATCTATAATAATGCAAACGATTGCAATTATGTTTTATATTAATAACTTCAGTTTTCATGTGGTGACAAATAAAATTTGTATAACGCTAATAAAGTAGGAAATTAATATTAATGGCATTTAATAATCTTAAATGTAAATTTTTACATTATTATAGAAACTGTTGGACGTGTAACTTCAAAGCGGCGAAAGACAAAAGAATAGCATTTCGAATCAGAAAAGTTCACTACGACCTGAACTTATGAACCGAAGTCAGGATCTGTAAAGGAGACATCAAGAAAATTTTGCTCAACGTCAGAAAGTGGTTATTTTGTGGTTATGACACATCGAAATTGACTTTATTTATGTAAGTTATACTTTTGTGTGTTATCCAGAGGATCGTACTCTAGACAAGACGAGTTGGTGCCCATTAACTAAGACTTTTTAGAGTAAGCGTTTACGGTAACTTAGCTTGATAATTAAAACTATTATCCATTACACTTTCGAATTTCTTAATTTGATTCTATAGGAACCCACTCCCACACCACTGTAGTTAGCAAGTGCACCCTTAATTTACTACGGAATTCCCGCCCGTTCCGAGGATATCTTTTACTGGTGCAATACCATTACTCCTGTTCATAATCTCTCATTTTTATAATCATACTATTATTAAATCCTATCATGTAATCTAATAATTTCGCACCGTCCTTTTTAGAATGGTGATCTATTAGATATAGCAGGCTGTATTGATAGCCACAAGTATTCATAGAGTTCAAACAGTGGCGTAACGCAAAATCTTAAGGTCCACCCACAAAATTATGCATTGGGCCCTTATAAAAGGAACCTTTTGCACACACTTTCGAAAACATCGATAATTTTAATTACCTTACGTATTAAATATAGCACAAAATATTGATAACAACTGTTAGGCATGGGGTGCGTGATCAATATAATTAGGGAATTATTAAGAAAACTTTACAGAACTTACCACCAATCTGTGATGTAACGACTTATGTACGTTGAATGGACTGTATACCGACATCCGTAAGACACAATAGTCAATCTAATTTATGCACTATATTTAATTGTCATTCTAATATTACCGCCACAGCATAACGGACCGCCACGTCCACGTGTATATATGTTTTCGAAGCTCATTGACAACGCACTTTACAACCAAGTTTTTGGTTCTCGACAAAGAAACACAATAAACTAAATAATCGTTAGGTTTTTCCGGTAACAGTCATTGTTAACAAAAATAGTTTTTTGAAGAAAGGATCACGTAATCAAGGAATGATTATACTTGTTTCCATTTGCAAGAAACCATTTTTACGTTTAATATAAATATCTACAAGTTAACGACTTAACTTACAGTATTCATCTAGATACAGACGAGTATAGACGTGTGTAGAAAATTTTTAATTTCGTTAGTTAATTTCGAGAGCTATCACTAGTGTTAGCAAAGTGTTCAACAATTAACTAGTTATCGGTAATGTGCTAGTGTTCAACCAGAATAAGAGATCCTGAAGCTCCGAATATTCACAACCAACAACAGATTCAGACAACCCGCGCTACAATAAAGATACCAGACGGAATGGAAATCGAACAGATTAAATATCGCCGAAGCCACGACGACATATCATCTTCAGAAAAGACAAAAAAAGAAAAGGACAAGAGAAACACAACGAGTAACACCCTCGACGAGCCATGCATGCGCAGCAGCTACCGTAACAACACCGACAGCGACCGCAACAACTCCGACACCTGGAACACCGAAGGCCACCGATGCAGGTGAGAAAGACCAATTCCGCAAAGTTCCACCCACGCTCATAGAAGTTTTCCGAACTTCCTTACGCCTGCGTGAGATATGCAAAATCCCTTCAGAGAAGCATCGTTATCAGAGCCTCAGGGCTGGGAGCATGAATGCTGCCGAAACACACAAGTGAGTACCATTTTGTACAAAACTACCTTAAAGTAAATGGTATAGAATATTATACGTACACCCTGAAAAGCGAGAGAATTAAGGGTAGTAATAAAAGAAGTTGCGGCCAACATAACTACAGCCGACGTACAGGCTGAGTTGACGCAGCTGGGCTTCAACGTCAAATACGTAACAAAATTACAGAACAAACAGAAGACATACAGCAACACGGTAATGGTTGCACTTAAAATCACGCTTACATCGCGCAACATTTACAACTACAGCAACTTACGACACCACCTCCAAATTCAGCAAAGTACTGAACAAAATCATACACTGGGCACAGACACTAATAACCAATTACACGGCAGGGAATTTCGAGGTGACATAGTTTCTAACAGCACTATGTGACATTATACAGACATTTAATGGCTAACACGACCAACGCACTAAACTTAGTACTGCTATCCTGGAATGCAAACAGTATACAAAACAGAATCACGGAACTCAAACACTTTTTACAGGAACATGACGTAGACATAACACTAATATCGGAAACGAGGACAAGTACTAGAAAGCCAATAAAACTGGCAGACTATAGTACATACAGAAAACCCCGATCTACCACCTGGACAACCACCGAATGGAGGGTAGCCATCCTAATGCACAAAAGACTACTACACGAACAATTACAGCTAAAACCGAATACCCTCGACGCTGTAGGTGCACGACAAGATAAACTGACACTACATAAACATCATAGCTGTTTACAGAAGCCCTCACAGGCTTGACCTAAGCCCGGATGACATAGACAACTTACTACAAGACGACACTCCGACAATAATCAGTGGGGATCTGAACGCCAAACACCAAGCATGTGGAGCAAGAACGTACCACAAGAGTGAACGTATAATCCACATGCACTCATTGGACAAACACTTTGACATAATCGCACCAAACGAACCGACAATAATCCCCCAACAAGACAATACAAAGATGTTTTAGACATATCCATACTACAATACATACACTACTTTCAAAAAAGAACCCCAAACCCACTCTGCTACAAGGACAACACGTTATGCTATACACAGCCGAGACAGAGCGACACCATTCGCAAACGTACTAAAAAAAGTGCACTCTGTTAACCCCACTAAAGACAAAAACTTCTCCAACTTCGTGAACACGGCACTAAACCAGTTACTACAATTACCAACAGACAATGACATACAACATGTCACACGACAAGAAATAAGACAAACTATCAACAAACAGAGTAACACAAAGGCACCTGGAAAGGACAAAATACCAAACATCGCATGGAAACACATCACAAAAAAGACGCTCGCATTAATAACAAAAATCTTCAACAGCATAATCAATTATAGACACTTTCCTACAGACTGGAAATCCGCAATAGTAGTGATGATACCGAAACCGAACAAAAACACAAGAGACGCTAACAATTACAGATCCATATCACTACTAAACTCTATTTCAAAAATATTCGAAAGATTCCTACTGACGAGACTTAAACCACTACTACAATACAGACACGAACAATATGGATTTAGAGAACAACACTCCACCACACTACAAACGATCCGAGTGATCAACCATATTGCCACAGACTACAACAAAGGACTGGCCACTATAGCAGTTGCACTAGACATAAAAGCGCTTTCGACAACGTATAGACCAATGGACTACTTTTCACACTCGCCACCACACACAGAATACCGACATCATACATACAACTGCTACACAGCTACCTAACGAACAGGACCATTCAAGTCAAAGTTGAGGACGCACTTTCACCACCGACAACTATCAACGCAGGTGTCCCACAAGGAGGCTGCCTCAACCCGACACTATTTAACGCCTACGTACACGATACACCGAACCAACCCGACTCCTTCTGCTCAATCTACGCCGATGATACACTAATCGTAACAAAAGGGCGCAACACCAAAGACGCCACGAACAAAATACAAAAACAGCTCGACGCACTGCCAAGCTGGTTTGATCAATGGAGGATCAAACTAAACATACAAAAAACAGATGCAATTAACTTCTTCAAACGAAAGACAACCACACAGAACCCACCACGACTTGAAGAACAACAACTGACTTAGAACTCCACGATAAAATACTTAGGTATACACATTGACAGGCAACTCATCAACCAGTCATCATCAAGCAGCCACCTCCATTCACCACTATCAACCATCGAGCAGCCGCCAACAGTCATCCATCAGTCAATCAGTCATCATCAAGCGGCCACTTTCCACCTTTACCAACCAGCGAAAAAGTAGGAAGAAACCACCAGACGGGCAAATAACGCCCTAAGAAAAAGAAAAAGACAGGATAGCTACAAAGCAGCCAAAATTTCTAAAATTAATGCTGCATGAGGAAGATGGGCAAAATAAGCCCAGGATCGTCAAGTTGTTTCGACTTAAATTACATTGGCACTCCAACAACGACACTAAACACTATTCTAAATTCGTTACTTAGTAGTTAAATGAATACCTTTAAAAAGTCTACAAACCTCGCACTTCATGTTTGAGTAAAATCTTACAAGAAACGCGATTGACGCCTAGCACATTTGTTAGCAAAATCATTTATTAAGTCATCGAGCTAGCTTTTTTGCCTCTTGCTGTTCAATACTTATAAGAAACAAATCAGAAAGCCTTTCTCCCGACATTGTACTGTTTAAGTAACTCTTAATTAGTCTTAATTTCAAAAAGGATCTCTCTGCCATTGCAACAGTAACTGGTAGGGTTAAAAATATCAATATAGCATTGCTGACGTCTTGTAAACATGAGGCTGGGCACTTATTTTAATTATTAAAAATCACCTACTTCTCTTATGGAATTCAACTTTTTTAAATCTTCGTGAAATATTGTTTTGAGAGTAACAATCTGGTTTGGCAAGTCCATTAATAAATCATAGCTATAATTTATTTGAAGATTTTTGGCATTGTTGTACAATGCGTCATTTTTAATGTTTACAATATTTTTTGGATAAAGAAAACTGAATTTTTTGCTTATGTTACTTAACGATTTTTTAACTGGCTTGCATTTATATTTATACCAGCTTTGTACACTTCCACTTCTAACAGTCTATCAGTACTCTGTAACCTTTCGTCAGTTTAACTTTCTTATATCTTTTTTCTTCAAATTTCGGAACAATATTCCATTTAGTAGCTAGATCACCAGCACTTTTTAACATTTGCAAAATTAATATGAAGCTTTAGAATAGAAGTTAAACTAGAATTCAACAGTTCTTGCGCCTTTTCTAAATCTACTTCCGGGGACTGTAATATTTTTGAAATTAAATTTGTACGTTCTAAAATACTGCATTGAAAAATTAGTAAAAATACAAATTCAAATTTTTCCATTTGTTTTTGAATAGCTGATGCGTCTTGTTTTTCTTCTCGTTTAGTACGAATAAGTTGTATATTTGATAATACTTTAAGAATTGCAACAAAATTTTAACGAATTGCTACAATAGACTCAAATCGAGATGACCATCTAGTAAAACATAATGATTTTATAGTTGACTGAATATTGTCGTAATTTTGAACAATTTTTATATCACTCCACCTCTTAATGCTGTGTCCAAAAAAATTGTAAATTTTTTGGCAAATATCATAAAATTGTTTTACACAAGGAACATTAAGGCATGCATCATTTAAAACCAAATTTAGATTATGGGCGGTATGTAATTTGCCATGGGTTGATTGTCTTTAATAAGTTTTTGTAATCTTTCGTACGCTCCACTCATATTAGCAGCGCCATCGTATCCCTGTCCTCGGCACTTTTCCAAGCATATGTCTAATGTACTGAGAAAATTTAACACATCACTTTTTAACTGCTTTGCTGTCTAATTTGACACTTCGGTAAAATCTAAAAATAATTCGTTAATTTTGACATTACTTGCTTCATTATTATCGTCTATTTCAATGATTACATATCTTAATAAATAGACGAAATTCTAGAAATTGGTGTGATGGGATAACTTCGATTAACGTACCGTACCGTATGATAATTATTCACCACAGCCGAAGGGCATAAGTTTTCCGTTTCTTCCATGATCTATTAAAGTTAAATTGTTAATTGCACCAAAAATGTTTTGTAATTGCTATAAAATATAGTAAATTTAAATGTAGCACCCCGCTGGGTATTATTATTTTAAGTCTATAGTTAGTAAAAATTAAAAAACTGAAAGTTCAGTTTTTAAATTGTGTTTGTGGATACAGCGTTAGTTTCTTTGAGTTAAAAAAATACAATCTTAAAATTTACATTGTTCATACAGCTTACCGTTACCACGCGACGTTTTTGTCATCGAAAACATTTTTTGTCCTATCTAGCAAATAGGTATATTGTTTTGTTTTCATTACTCGCTACCTCGTATGTAAAAATAAAAACCTTACCTTTCAATGAGGTAAATGAGTAAAAAATGAGGCTGTTTGGTCGTGAGGTGTTAATAAAACCACTTTTTACAAACTTTCAATCTGTTGTGTTTAAGAAATCTACACGTACCATATTCCGCACAATGGTCACAAACCATTTCCTTTATTATAGAGTTCAAGCACGTTCACAATGCATAACAATATTACAATATATCTTTTTTCATGGCATGAGTGAACAGGAAATTGTTTGCCTTTCATCTCAAAAAAGAAACCACTTAAGCAAGTTATTACAGAAAAAATTCTAACTACTACTTAAATTCAATAGAAATGTAAAGTGTATTTTGAACATAAATATCGTTATCTTAGCTTAGGGTAGCTATTCCTTGAAATAACGACGCGAACAGATAGTTTGGCATCTATATCAACAAAAGCACAGTTTCTTAAGGAAATAATATAAAATACAATTATCCCTGAAAAAGTTCCGTTTTACTCAACAGAATTATGGTCAGTCTAAACATAAGTCGTATAAGAGACATCGGCACATCCATGTCTTTAAATGTGTAACAACGGCTTAGTACACGCCGAAGCGCGACGGAAACTTTGTAAATTAAATGTTCATTTATGTTATCGTTCCCATTCGGCATAATTAATTGATATACATAGGGTGTACATATCTAATCTATAAGCATAACCTATTTAACAAATAAAAGAGTTAGTTTATTAATTCATGATAGAACTTCACTTCATTAATATCAATATGGTATTTTACATTTAAAACTTTGAAACGATTTATTATCATGGACCTCTTAGATTGAGCGCCCTCTCCCCGCCACGCGTGGACTGCGAGGTGTACTTTACGCCACTGAGTTTAAATTTCTTTTGGGATTGTAGAGAAAGCATTTGTAGATTGCGTAACGTACTTATCCAATTTAATTTAACAGTGCGTAATATATTTACTCCGGTTCGTATGTACTCCGCTTTTACCTGTAAATAATGTACAGGTAAATAATTAAAACCAGTCAGAAAATATAAACTCTATCAATTTCCCGTTTAATCTAGTTTGCCTGAGCGGGCATGAGATGTGCGTATGAGCGTGTGAGTACGTATGTTTGTTTGTCGTATATACATGAGTGCGTATATACTTGTTTGCGTATTTACGTCCGTCCGTGCGCGGCGCGTTTTAGTACTTGTATAGGTCTTTCCAAACCTCATGAACTTTCGGCTGCGGAAGCAGAAGCTTGAAATTTAAATGATACTAAAAGTGAAGCCTAAAACTACGAGTTCATTTGACAAATACTTGACATTCTAAATAGCCAAAACATTATTCAAACACAGATATTATAATCTAATACAGTAATTTAAATTGTGTGAAATAGAAAAACATTGTGTTTCAATATTTACTTCACAAAATTTAAATAATTAGAAAGTTATATTTGTTATTGCTTTTCCAGAATCGCGAATGCGCGATTTGCGCATGTGTGTTAATTGAATTCATCCCCTTTATGAAATGTGACAACATCGCACTGGAGGCCTACCAAACATAACCTCACTTTCTATTATTATTGTGTAATATAAAGGAGGCTGTGTTATTGTTTTAGAGATTTTTTTATTAAAAAGTATAATGTAAGTGAAAAATTTTACTGTTAAATAATAATGAAGATAATGTTATTGTAGATGCCACGAAAATGCTGTGAACCGAAATGCAATAGTAATTATAAAGGTAGTAAAGAAGATTATGTGCCTACATTTAAATTTCACAAGAATAAGCTTCTAAGCTGAAATGGCTAACGTGCATACGTAGAAGCGCTTGAACTCCTGGTAGGGATTCTGTTGTTTGTATAAGACCAAATTGCACAAGTCTTCCTTAAAATGCTTTCTTAGCTAGGTGACACCTAAATTTAAGTACCGCTTATTTTTAGTTTGCATTGCACACATCATATTTAAGGAAATCTTGGTTAAGTAATACCTAAAATAGAAAATACTGGACAACAACGCATATTTCTAGTAAGTTTTGCTTTTTGTATAACCCAATTTGATAATATCAGTTGTCACTTGTCAATAAAATTAATTATTATTGCACTAGAGCACGTTGTTTTGTGTTATTCTGGTTTCTAATTATTTTATAAGTTATTGTTTGTAATGTCTTCATCTGAAAAATTCTTGCGAAAACGACGCCGCGGAGCGAGTTACAGTGCCCAAGAAAGAAGTGTTTTACTAAATGTTATTTCAGAGTATAAGCTTGTATTGGAGAATAAAAGCAGATGCGATTACTTGGAGAGTAAAAAGATGAAGCATGGAATTCGACTACATCAGCATTTAATGCACAAAGTCCAGGTTTTGTGAAGCGAGATAAAAATCTTTACAGAAATATTAAGATAATCTTAAGAAGGATGCACGAAAATCTGGTGCTTCTGAACGAATTGAGATGATGAAGACAGAAGGGGGTCCTAATGATGTCCCTGTTGAAACACCGGACAAGGATCTTCTTTTGGACATAATAAACACAAGAACTGTGGCTGGTTTGGAAAATCTCTATGATTCTGACGGAAATGTTATACTAGTAGTGGAGAATGAAGAACAGAATTTGGAAACATATAATGCAAGTTATTAATTTATTAATAATCTAAACTTTAAAAAGAGTTTTACTAGGACTAATATATTGACACCCTCATCGAACAAGGACGTAATTCAGGACGACGTGAAATGTAAAATCTTTTACATGTAGTTGTATTACAATTAGCATTTGATTTATTAATATTTATTTACATCATTTATAGACCTCATACACATACGTCGTTTACACTATTGGTATGTCTCCTTCCTGGCTTCACCAAAATGTTATAGTCGAACGTCATTGGGGGTGTCGATAAGTAGGTACTACTTTTTGTTCTAACAATGATATAATTGTTTTGATACTGCATACATTGAATATTGGAAAATAAAATTGTTATTGATGTTGCTTTTTTTACAGGTGGCCAGTTCTAGTATGGCACCACAATTGGATTGGGGAGATTACAAGACGAGCCATCTCAAAACACCAGTTTCCAAAGAATTATACCAACCAAAAGATAGGTCCTCAAGGAAACGTCCTACTGCCATCTCGTTAACGTCGTCTAACATTACTGAAAATTACTTACAGCTTGCATGCATTAAACAGGAAATTGCAAAAACCAATTAGAAAGTAACATGGCAGAAAGGGTGTTTAAAGACAAAGAAAATGTCATTAAATTAGAAGTATTAAATTTAAAAAAAATCATTACTTTTAGATGTATAGTTGAAAGGATTAGAAGTTAAAAATGAAATTAAAATTAAATAGATATAATTTGAAATTTTCTTTGTATGTTTATTATGTATTAATTGTATTGTGTTACTATACATTAAACCTTGATATTTAACTTGATACATTAATTGATAATTTAGAACTTAATAATAATTGATAATTAACTAACATTAAAAGTAACACAAAGAACTACAAATTTGCAAAATATTGATTAGCCAACATATTTCTTAGTTAAAAATTGCCTTGAGCTCTATCATGGTTGTGAATATCTGCTTCTAAAAGTAATCGCTCAAATTGGTTAGCATTTACTTCATCTGGTAATGGTGGAACTTCGTCACACATGTTTTGGCAAATGTTATGCAAAACAGCTGTAACAATGATACCAGGCATTATTTTATCTAGTTTTAAACGACATCCGTGAGCCATAACAGGAAATCTGCGTTTCCAAATGCCAAAAAGCTTTTCCACAATGCCTCTGGTTCTTATATGAGATTCGTTATAACGTTGCTCAGCTCTCGTAGATGGATTCAATATTGGTGTTAACAAATATGATCTGCTATTATATGCACTGTCGCCTAAAACAGTTTTTGAATGAAAACTTAATTTTTACGAATATCCAATTGGTGCTATTATGGTATGCGGTATACACAAATAACACTTGTCGTATATGGTCTTCCGCTACGTTGTGATCTATTTATAAATGAGATTTTAATCCAATTTACCTAAAAGTATAGCGTTAATCCAATCTCCTTGTCCTAGGGATGCTCATATTGCGCTGCTGTTAAAAATAGTGGCATCATGAGCCGATCCAGGCCAACGAGCTACAATATCAGTAATATTCATAGATGCGTCTGACACAACTTGTACATTTATAGAAAAATATCCCTTTCTGTTTCTAAATATTTCAGCATCGTTGCCTCCTATTTTGTTGAAAGTATTTCATTTAAAAGTTCATACACAGTGATAACGAACCTAGAGATTGTATACGTATATGGGTGCCATCTATCGCACCAATAACACAAGGAAATAATGCACTTCTAAAAAATATTCGCTGACAATAACATTTCCTCGTGTGTCGCTGGTAACTTAATGACGTAACAGAGCGAGTGCTCTTGATACTCTATGATTATTGCGACAAGCAGTGGAAATGTCAACTCCTGCAAAATCTGCTACCAATTGAACCTGATCGCCGGTTGCAAAATACTTCAAGGCTGTTAGGAACTGTTTCATAAGTGACACACTGCTGTTTCTAAAATAGAGATCAAAGACTAATTATTATAATGTATATTAATAAATTTTGTTAGTTACCCATCATATGCAAATTCTACTTGACCCTTAATTAAAGAAAGAATATGTAAAACGGTTTCCTTGGTGATTCGAAATCTTTTAAAAAACTCCAATTGAGTCAAGTTGTCGAAATTGCATATATATTGCATATTGCATATATATATATATATATATATATATATATATATATATATATGCAAACAAATAGCAAGGTTAAGTTGCTAAGGAGGACTAAACGGTGAATATCTGTGGTTTAAATTTGAGGAACAGATGACGACTTAAGTTTTCCTTAAAATTAGTGTGCAACACAAGATCTGTCACATAGTGCATTTAAGGAGCACTTAAAATTTAAGGAGAACCTCAGCAATGGAGCCTAAAACACTTTAACATTTCCACTTTTCGTAAAACTAAAGAATATGTAGATCAGAATGGCAGTAAATACAGTTTCAAAGTAAATAAACCTACACTACTTCCCGATTCTTATCCTGGCATTTTTCCAAATTTACCACCATATTATTCAATACCAGAGTGTAAAAAACGGAAATTGCCTGAAGATCGTAAACAAGAATATTTAGAAAGGGAAAATGTAAAACGGATGTGGAATTTGAAAGCCGCTCTAGAAGCTGATTTGATTGAAAATTTTGAGAATTTGAGAAACAATATTGATTCTCACTTGAAATTGAAAACTAACTGGCAAATAATAAAAACTGACTCTGTATACATTTTAAAACTAGATGACGAGAATTTACCAAAATTAAGTTACTTAATAAAAATCGATCATACCTTGCGAGTAACCGTATATATTTCTGGCGATGAATTAAAATTTGAAGATGATAGATGGGTTCTTCCTAAAATGGATTTATTGCTAAATGGTTGGTCTCAATTCACTTTCTGTTCGGCAAGGTAAAATTGCTTCGTTCGAGCAAGACGTGCTTTCGCGCTCTTCGCGTTTAGATTATAATTATTTATTTAATTTAATTCATATTAAATTAAATATCAGTTTGTAACTTTAAAGTAATTATTCAGTATATCTACCAACAATAATTGTGAGAAGTTATAGTGCAATAATTCGTACACTTAAAAATGAGAAACAATCATCTAAATTTATTAACAATATTGAACTTCTGGAGTGTTTTCGGCGGTCAAGTGCCTGGAAAACAACAGTTCAAATCAACATTAAATCCTGAAGAAATTCTGAAGTGGGTAAGAAGGTTAGAGCCCTATTAAATATCAACACGTGGCCAGGTTGGTCACGTAATTATTATTATAAGTATTATATTCAATACAACAACTTTGTAAACTTATCAGACAGCTGCAAACAAATTTCCAGATAAACAAGCATTATTATCAGCACGTGCTGATAAATTCTCATATATCCTACACCAACAAATGCCAATGGCTGATAAGAGTAAACAAGAGGCACCAAGGACAACTCCAACGACTAGCTCTTCTGCTTTTACATTTCCACCGCTCCCAGCATCAGCAGACTCGCTTATGCCCTTCCAGAAGTCGTCCAGGATGTCCCATTCACCACCGCCAACACGATCCAGGGCCTCGTCTGTTAGTTCTGTCCTTTCCGACACCCAAAAATTCAAGAGAGCAAGAGATGATGACGTCGCAGTTTCAACAATCAAGTTAGAAAACATAACAGCTATTAAGAAAGACCTAACCGAATATGTTTTCAGCGACGGCAACAAAATCAACCGGAGCAGCGCTCAATACATCCTCCAAAGAGTGGAAGATATCGCTTTAGTAGCCTCTGCCGCCTCTCAGTACCGCGAGATATATAAAGTCAAACTCCACCAGCTAGACAAGAACTTTAAAACTATTTCAGCACAACAGATAACAGTACAACATCAACCACCCACACACATACCACCTACATACGCTCACGTCTCAGCCACCACTTCTCAACACGCACCACCCACTAAACCTCCTCCCAAAGTCATCACCTTAAAACCAACATCCTCCGATACAACCCCATCCCAGCTCCTCAATATTGTAAAACAAAAACTGCGACCATCCTTATCTGACCTATCTATTCGTAGTATCCGCCCTTCTAGAACCGCTGTAACCACCCGAACTGATAAACCCTCTGACGTCAATATAATATCCAACTTAAATTAACAAATCTGTTCTGTCAACGTTCCGAAACCCAGACAACCACAGCTGATTATATTCGACATAGACCGAGACATACCTACCCCAGATACCCTTTCACTCCTCTACCAACAAAATTCCCTCCAACACCTTATTTCCGAAAATGAATTCCGTTCCGAAGCATCCGTAGCCATACGCCGCCAAGATCCGACGTTAACGACAACCTCATCCTTAACGTTGCTCCCAGGCTCCGAACAATCTTAACTTCAAGATCCCATGTCTACATTGGTTATAAGTCCTGTAGGATCCTTGACCTTGTTTCGATCATGAGATGCTATAACTGCCAACGCTTTGAACACTCAGCCAAGGTTTGTCGATCAATAACTACACGTGGGCACTGTGCTCAAGAACACACCTTAAGATCGTGTCCCAACCAATCCTCACATCCCATCTGCTCCAACTGCCAACGCATCAACCGCCCCACGACCATTCTGTTACCAGCCGTGACTGTTCCAAATTACGTACCGACTATGACTATTAATCCCACCACGCAACTTCTTATGCCCAATCATAATCCCCACCTAACACCTTCCTATATATCAGTCATTCAAGCCAACCTTCAACACTCCCGCTCCGCAACACTTGAACTTGCCCATCTCCTCACCGAACGAAAAATATCCTTAGCTGTCCTGCAAGAACCTTACCTTATAAACAACAAAATTCCCAACCTACCACCGTATACTAGGTCTCTTATCCGCCCACATCCACTAGACCCTAACCTAACAGCAGCCATCATCATTAACAACCCCGAAATAGATGCATCCTTACCCTCTCCCACTCTACTCCACAAGTACTGACCACCGAACTACACTGGAAGACTGGTACCAACTACATTATTTCGACTTACTTTCAATACAACAAAAACATTCAGACATACTTACAACAACTGGACAACACTTTACAAATCCTTACACAGAAACCGACACTTATATGTGCAGACGTCAACGCACATTCTACGTTATGGTACAATGACACCACTGACGACAAAGGCACCCTCCTTGAAGATTTCATCCTCCAACACAACTTATCCATCCTAAACACTCTATCAAATATACCAACCTGGGAATCCTTAAACCACAGCTCCAATATTGACGTCACTCTTGCCACCGCAACAGCCTGTAACCTAATTGACTCCTGAAATATATCCCACCACAATCCAATAACATTCAACATCCTTCCCAATCTCCCACCACGCTAATTTCACAAATCGTCATCCCATAATACAAATAAAGCAGACTGGCCACGCTTCCTGAAATCCTTGAGAAACCACATTTCTAACCCCCAACCTGCTATACCACAAAGTTCCCATCCAACCCTACTCGCTAACTCCATTGTCCAAAATGTACACCGTGCCGCATCCACTACCATCCCAACAAGATACCGCAATACTCGCACGACACCCTGGTGGAGTCCTACATTACAAGACACAAGACGATGCCTAAACGCTCTACGACACCAAATACATCGACTACATAGACTCGCAGTTACAAATGACCATTTAACACTACTGACTACACGATACCGACAACTACGATCAAACTTTAAAAGATCCATCTACGAGGCTAAGAAGAACCATCTCCAGAACATTGTTGACCGCCCCAATGCCGATCCCTGGAAAACTTATCGCAGGTTAGTAAAATCCCCCCCAATCAAATCCTAACTACACCCACATCACTTCAAAACCCCACCATCCAAAATACTTTATCCCTCCTACTAAAATCTGTAATCCCTCCTACTTCTATGGATATCCCTTCCTTTCAACAAGACCAAATCATCTCCAATTGCGAAACTCCCCCCTAACACACCCCCAGATGATATCCTTGACACCAACTTTCTTGATTCCATTGTCTCCAAATTAAATACACACAAATCTCCAGGTCCAGACAACATCATAAACATCATCGTTCGAAAATCATGGCCAGTAATCCGTCAACCCATCATTCAACTATTCCAAAAATGTATTACCACCGGTACCTTTCCTGACACCTTTAAACATGCCAATATTACCCAACTACTGAAACTGCAAAACCTCCTGAAGACACATTCCGATCGTCCAATTGCCCTTCTTTCATCCATCGGTAAACTCCTTGAAAAACTGATCCTACAAAAACTCCAATCACACATCGAAAATTACTCCCTGATTTTCCACAACCAACACGGTTTCCGCCAAGGGCACAGCGCAGAACAAACAATCTTTTCCTTAATTTCCAAAGTCCGATCATTACAATCCAAATACGTTATAGCAATCTTCCTTGATTTCCACTCTACCTTTGATCTCCTCTGGTGGCCCAATGTCCTGAACCAACTCAAAATACTAAATTTCCCCTCCAATATATATTAAATTAACCAATCATATTTATCTTCCCGAACAGCAAGCCTCCGTACGAACTAATTTTCTTCTACCATGTCCCTAATGCAAGGCTGTCCTCAAGGATCCATTCTCTCACCTACCCTTTGGAACCTATCCATCAACCCTCTCCTTGACCTTAATATTCCAAACACAGATACCTTCGCCTATGCAGATGACCTCACGTTCCTCATTCACGGTAACTCCCGCCTCCGACTATCCTCCTATTCCTTGACCTCCGCCGCAGTCCTACTATCCATATCCTAAGAACACCCTTAACCTTCTCTGAATTCGTCTCCTTCCTCGGTATCCATTTAGAAACCCGCCTGAGCATGCACACTCACCTCCAAAAAATCCTTTCCAAAACCAAGTTAATCCTGCACAACATTCAGCAATCCCTACCTAAATCAATCCACCTACAAGAAGACTAATTTTGAACAACATCATCATCCCCATTATCTGCTACGCTGTTGACTCTTGGTATCCCCTCACAACCTCACATTCCCGCAGAATCCTAAACCCAATCATACGTCCTTATTTGTTATACGTTTCTCAAGCCTTTCGAACCACCTTCACTGCCTCTCTATACACAGTATTGAAAGTCCCCCCCTTAGAAATCCAACTACATCACTTCGTGCAAATCCGTAATCTAAAATTCCGACGTCCGATTCACCTCCATAATGAAACACTATCTCCTGATATGTACCGCACAATCCCTACTACCAACCTTAAGTCGCATTTACAACTCCCTCCTTCACTCCTGGCAAGAATCATGGTCCTATTCCGATACCGACAGATACACCCACCAAATATTTCCTACCATTACTGACATCCCCAATCACATACAAAATTCCTGCCGTACAATGATCCAATTCCAAACTGGTCATGGAAAATTCCGATCTAAATTACACGCCTTTCACCTAAAACCCTCTCCACTATGCCCATGTAGTCCTGATTCCCCCGAAACCCCAGAACATCTAATATACTATTGCCCCGCCCTTATTCCCTTCCGAAATATCTTCAAACAAATCATTCAACTCGACATATTTTCCCCATTACCTGATTTCAAATTCCTAATCACTAACTTTCCTTCCTTCACATGCCTTCCTACAAGAAATCCTAGACACTAACCCTCCTATACCCCCACCTTAACCTCTCTAACCTGCGATTAAACAAGGATATTAGTTGATACTGCATCGGATCTCAAGAAGCCCCACCCCCCTGCTCTGGATCAAGTTTCTGACGTCACCCGAAGGAAAAGCGAGTCTGAGGAGAAGACCAACTAAAACTGAACGAATTTTTATTTATTTTGTTTTTCTGATTGCCTATTTCCTTTTTTCTAACATAGAATGTTCAAACTAGGATGGGCCAATGGCCTAGGAATAGTTAACAATAAAGCTTATTCATACATATATACATACAAAAGTAAACCAACAAATATTTTGGAATATTCTTGTAATAGATTGTTGATATTTTTAGATATTCGCAAACCACAAGGCTAATTAATTTAACAATGTTAGATAGCGTGAGACAATGTTAGAGTTCAGCGTAGTACAATCAATGAACCGTCTAATCAACTATACGAGTTTAAACGATATTGAGTATGATAAGCTATCAAATTTGGTATTTTCTAGAGAGCAATTTGAACTGATATTGAAGCGAAAGATTCGATATTCGCATAATACTTTAGTTAGATCATTTATGCTGTATTGTCAGTCAGCAATGTGCTATAATTCAATACGTGAAAATGACAATTTGAAACTTCCACATCCGAAACATCTACAGAGGCTTGCTACCAACCTACACGTTTCAACTGGTTCAAATAGTGACAATAAAGTATATTTACAGTTTATGACAAAACACTTAAGTGACATTGAAAAGTATGTAGTGTTAAGTTTAAATGAGATATATGTAAAATGCATCTATACAGCTTCAAGGTGGAAAATTAGTAGGTCATGACCAAAATAATATAACTCAAAAAGCGTGTACTGTACAAGCGTTTATGGTGCATTCGGCATTTGGTCGTTTTAAAAAAGTAATATCTTTAATTCCAGTAAAATCGTTATCGGGTGACTTTTTAACTGAGCTTACAATGAAAGCAATTGATTTTGTGCAAGACAGTGGATTAATAGTATTATGTATCATGTGCGATAATAACAGAGTAAATAGAAGTATGTATAATCAGCTGTGCAAAGCAGAACAATTACAAAATTCCTATAGAATATCTAACCTCAAATACAAAAATTTGCCATTATTTTTGATGGACGATACTGTTCACGTATATAAAAGTATTCGTAACAATTGGATAAATCAAAAAACTATTCATAAAAAAACGTTTATTTTTTCAAGTTTTGAGAATTATAATGTTGTTCAGGACTCACACTTCAAAGATCTGGAAAACCTATATTTGAATCATGGTCATGTAAAGAATTTATTGTCAATAGCACACAAACTAAATTTTAAAAGTATATATACGAGCAACTTAGATAGGCAAAAAGTAGTACAACCGATAACATTTTTCATGATTCCATAATAGCTGCTCTTAACGCAAGTCATTTGGACAGAGATTCAACATCAAAATTTCTAGCAATTATTAACAAATGGTGGTCTATAATCACGTGAAAAACACAGTCAAAGGCATTGTTAAACGAAATAGTAATCAGTTGCCATTTACAGATAGTAGGGGGAAGTCCCCTAGCACAGGACACCTAAGAGTTAAACATAATTTAAAAAACCGCTGTTTTTTTTGCATTTTTATTTATAACAAAAGACATGAAACACTTGCAGGAACAAAAAAGTAATCATTGTAACACTTTTGACAAGTAAAATTAAGAGTTAACTTACACTAACTATTGTTGCTATATCGGAAGGTGGCTCCTAGTACCGGACACAGATAAAATATGGTACCTAGGAGAGGACAAACTTAAAACAACTTACATCTATCACATATATAAATATCAGAGCACTCTGGAACATTGGCACAAGCTTCAAGAGCACATTCCTTGCACGAGCTGCACTGTAATCAATCTCATCGTTGTCTTCCAACCAAACCACACAAGAAGTCGCAGGGGCTTTCTAAGGCGTACACGGTCTATCAATTTCTTGTAAAGATTTTGAGTTTCTAGTTGTGTTTTTCTTGCTTCTTTTCTTTGCTGTTACACGAAAGCGTTTTTTTTCTTTGTTCCTTTTTTCATTATTTTTCTCTTCAAGGTTGGCTTTAAAAGGAGACGAAGTCAAAATTTCACTTTTTCAGATTTTCGTTTGCGAGTTTGAGCTCGTTTTTGGCAGCGTCTGGAATTGGGGAGATGTTTAAAATAGCTTTCATTATAAAGTCCACCCTTTGCTAGTCGACAACTGTGGAGATTTATATGCTGAAGCCTGTCGAGTGCCTAGTCTTTTGCTAGTAGAAGGCTGAGGAGTTGTTGGTGCTGCAATCTCACAAGAAATGTTTGCTGATGAATTCGGGTCTTCCAGAATAGGGTCCAAAGGAATATCCGACGTATTGGATGGAGAATAATCCAAAGAAACGGTGTCATGTTGTCCTCCGTGGTCGTTGGAAGAAAGAAAACTAGTCGGCGCAGGTAATTGAACATCAGCATCTGTGTGGTTTTCTATCTCGCCAGCAACTTCTCCCAGTGGAATATTTGTTATGTCGCTTGCCAGGTAGTCCAGGTCACTAAAGATGTTTTTGTCGAATGGATAAATTCCTTAACATCTAAAACCGGAATGTGCTATTTCATAGCGTGCCACCCTTTTAAAGGCATCTGCAATATCATATTCCGTTACTCTTGCACCTGAGTTAGCTCTCATCCATATGCCACATTGTTCGTTGTAGGCATTCTTAAACGGTTTCATAAACGAGCGATCCAGTGGCTGGAGCTTGTGAGTCGTGTGAGGTGGGAAGCTAATTAAATGAATGTTACTATCTCTGCAAAAGTTTATTACTTCTAGGGTCTTGTTACTACTATGCCCATCAACTATAAGCAAAATCGGTGCTTCTTCTGAGGGTCGGCCAAATTCTTTGAAGTAAACCAACCACTTTAAAAAGAAGTCATTATCCATCCAGCCTTTAGGCTGTGCTACACCCACATTCTCAGGAGGAGCGTTTATCATAAGTCTTTCATTCATTCTTTGCCTAGGAAAGATAAAAAAAGGAGGGTACAAAAACACCATGGCACTCATGGAGAACACAGCGGTGACATTTTTCCCTCGTTCAGCTGAAGTAAGCTTTCCAACTTGGCAAACATTTTTTTTTGCCAAAATCTTGGTATGCTTTTGCATAGTTGTCACGCCTGTTTCGTCGCAGTTAAATATGTTTGATGGCGTGAATTTGTACTTTTCTAAGAGCTGTTCTAGATTATTAAAAAACAGATCAATTGTGCTTTGTTAAATGCAACTGTACGCATTAAACTCCTTGACTCTGCTGTTTGCAATTTTAAATCAGGCTGTCTTTCCATGAAGTCATAGTAGAAGTGTCTGCCAGCTGATTTCTTTTCCGTATTAAACATGTGTGGTATTTTGAGATGCTCAGCTAAGTCAAAGGCTAATTTTAAAAACTCCTTCTTCGTCAGTGGCATGCACCTATTAGCTAAGTCTTTGATATGCTCTTCTAATATGTTTTCGAGTTCCACGGAAAATGTTTGTTTGAACCGTCCTAATTTAGGTTGCATTTCTATTTCTTTCCCCTGGTCCAGCAATTTTACTTTATCGTATATTGTACTCTTTGGTATACAATATCCTGTGGAGGCTTCCCTGAAAGACAATTTTTTTAAAACACGTTATCAATTGCAGTTTTTAAATTAGCTTTGGTCCAGGAACCCTTATGTACTTTACTATCCATCGTGTTATCCATTAATTAACACCTGAAACAAATAAAGCTAACTATAACTTCAATTGCGATGTCTTAATCTTAAATTCTTCGTGTCCGGTTTTACGGTAAAAACAACTGTCCTGTGCTAGGGGCTTGCAGAAGTCACTTTATATACAAAAATGAAGAATCGTGGTCGAGTTGTCCCTAGTTTAAGTGTTAAAATGCGTCCAGAACTTACCAATTAATAGTAAAACTGTTTCACTTGGTCACTTTTAATTAATGTTTTCACTTTATCAGCGAATTAAGTTCACCACGTGCTTCACTATCACGCGCAAACGTGCAATCAACCGTCTTAAATCCCGACTGGCGCCTTACTGCTTGCTCCCCAAGTAGTGACTGCGTAGTAATGTCTCACGCTATCGTTTGCGATGAATAACTGAGATGGCGTTGCATGTTTCTGATTTATAATGCAAGTGTCCGGTACTAGGTGCCGTCCGGGGCTATGGGACTCCCCCTACTGATGAACTGCTTAAATTTCTCAGTAAATTTGGTCGGTGGGCATTTGGGCAAAGGAATGGTGTAGCAATTTTATTTTCCACCTAATATATATCCGTATAATCAATCCTTTTATTAAATATTAAATAATATAATACATTATAATGTTATCCAATCCACTTAATTTAATAACATCTATTGTCCAATAAAGAACTAGTATTTAGTTCATGTTAAAAGTTAAATTCTACGGTGACAATATATAAGCTCTTGTTTGGTATCCTTCCTAAAGCCCCCTCTACTCAGGAACCGCAAGGTAACGCTGTTACCGGGCAGCGACAAGCTCGGCCCGCACTTCTAACACAGCTGGGGTTAAAGCAGGTCGAAAATTGTTCTTAGGAACGATGTCCTTCATTGATTTTTGTTGTTGGAAGCATGCACGATGGAAGATTGCAAGTGTAAGCCATCTTCAAAAATTGTTTTGGATGGTCCATTTTTTTGTTGAAACCAGTCGTGGAGAACGATGAAGTTTTTGTTAAAAGACCGTTAGGAACAGTAAGTGAATTTGTTTCTATAACAATATTAATTAAAATTTTCAGTGTAACTTTGGGGAATAATTTAATTTAAAATATATTGCAACGTAAATTATAAATAAACAACTTTTCTGAATGGTATTCATGCGAAATTGATGAAAACAATTCTATTCTTGTATAATATGGAATCACATATATAATTTATTCAAGTTAATTACAAACAACATTTGCTTTCTTGTGGTGTGAATTACTCCTGGAACATCTGTAAATTGAAACGCAGATAATGGAGGCCAAGTGACGTGTTTTTCAGAATGCAGCACAACTATTTGTTTAAAATGGGATATTCCGTTGTCAATACATACGACAGCTTTCAAGCAGGTATTTAGGTGCAATTTGGAGTTCTGGTATGTACAAAAAATTATGTTCGTATGTTGTTTGAACTGTCGACGTAGAAACGAGATAAATTTTACTTTAACCGACTTGTGTTAACTTTGAACAGGTCAAGGACAGACCTCAATTATATTTTTCGTTGTTATACGATATGAATCTGTAATTTGTTCCTACATAATTCTTTTATTAACTCAATGAAACATCAGAAGATGTCACTACTAATTAGATAAAGTAAATTCTTATAACTTTGAACCTTTAGAAATTAAATTTCTACATTTGATATTTTATGAACAATTATCTGTAATTATCTACTGTGAAATTAAGGTAGATCTATCATAATTAACACTTTCTATAAATAAGCAATTTTATGCTTTGTCAATTTGTTATATAAACCTCATTAAATAGTAATTGGTACGGATATATTCAGTACCATTGTAATTAACTCTTTTTAATTTAAATTAACTTATAAAGGAAGACATATTTTTGTAGAAAATTACTTTATTGGATACCAAAAGAATAGATTCTTATTTTCGGACTAAAGACTATCTTTTATTTAAGAGGAATGAAAGTCGATTCTGATTGTATTTAATTATTTTTGAGTTTGAATGCACAAACAGTGCTTTTCTTTGTTTAATTTGTTCACAGGTGCAATGGAGGATTGCTAAGGTCAAAGTCGAGCCATAAGGTAAGATACTTCAAAGATTAGGAGGTCTTTAAAATTATATAGCGGTTATAGGAGAAAGGTTTCCGCATTAGCCTTGTACAAGGGACTTGTATTAGGTCTCCCCAGTATAAAAAAATACGGTGGCGCCTTATTCTTATTACTAGTGGTCGCAATTACACCCCGACCCACAGCTCATTCTCTACCCAGAGCATATAGTTCGACTAGCCGCTATACCTTCGAGATTTCCTCAACATAGAGCCACCTTCCATCCGAACTTGCCGTGGGCTCCTTTTTAATTATCGGAAATTCTCTTTAAACTAAGTTTAAATTATTCGAAAAGGTTATAATGGTATGAGTTGAAATTGGAATATGGCCATTTAACACTGATACATCTAACAAATTTATGCAAACCACTACTGCTTTAGTGGAAATAATTGAATATTCACTAGAAAATCTGAAGCAAAGCTATATACTTACCGGTAAATTTCAAAGCGACAATTTAGAAAAAAGATTTGGTAGATACAAGCAACTATCGGGATGTTCGTATAATGTTACAGTTCAACAAGTTTTAGAATCAGAAAAAAAGTTACGCATCAAAAGTGTTTTTAATCTACATTCGTCTAAATATGGTAAAATACAATTGAATTCTGATATACTACATAAGGATTATACCGAAAATAGTTCCAGCGACAAGCCTATTAATATTGCCAATACATTTAATTCATTACTCTCCTAAGAAATATCCAAAACTAATTTTGATACATCCGCTGTTATATATGTTAGTAATATGCAGAAAGATACGTACTAAAAAAAATTGATTGTTCTTTATGCGCAGATTATTTATTAGGAAATAATGCAAATAATATGTACTTTCTCGAATTACAACGTGGAGGTCTAATAATTCCATCAGATTTAGTTATCTATTTATGTATGGTAACGACTAGTACATTTAGTTATTTAGTTTCCCCTGATTATATAAAGGAAATATAAGTTAGGTTCCCATAAAACTACTTTAATTGAAGTAGTTAAAAAGAAAACTTTAATGGAAAAACAATTAACATTTTGGACCAAAACTGGAAATATTTGTGGGCATAAATATTCCATTATGTTAGATTATTTACTTTCTGTATTTGCAAATGTACTATTGAATAATTTTACTAAACAAAATACAAGTAGAAATGCTACTGCAGCAAAAACTAATGTGAAATCTAGAAAACTAAGCACATAAACCAAACTGTGAATGGCAGATATATAAATCTTCATTTGTACATTATCTGAAAATATGTAATAAATATATTTTGTTAATAATTAGACGTTTTTTTATAGATTTTGCTAGTTCCAACTTTCAAGTCGATGGCCTGCACTGAAAAATAAAAAAGCGGTGCTGCCAAATTAATGTTCCGGGTTATAAGATAAACGAGTCTGTGCCATTGGTCATTGTTTACGTTGCTGTGTAATTTTATAATATTTTTAGTTTTCCATATGTAAATAGTTGTTTTCACAACTAGTCAATTGCACTGCACCTTTTTGAATGTTAAATGCGCAAGTGAAAGCAAGTAATTCACAGTCAAGGCCGGGAAATAATTTATAGCATCTATAAATTAATGAAACTGGAAAAAAAAGTAATGCGATATACAACTTCTGTGGTTAAACAAGTTGCAGCTGCTACGTGTGTATCTATCAGTAGCGTAACAAGAATTTGCAGAGAAGAAGCGAATAAACCTGAAGATAATGTTATTGCCGTGTTTTATAAGTTGTGATCATTTTTACATGCAATGTTATTGTAGGTCAGAAATTTTCATCTCCACGTAAAGCAGTCTTAAAACTGAAACCAAAATCTACCGTTGTTGAATTCGACGATGAAATTATTGGTAGAAATATCTACACTTATGAAAGTATTTAGATCAAGAGCCCTACAATGGTTGTGTATATCAAGCTGCTAGATAAGACGGGGTTAAACTCGATAGAAAATAGATGTCGTTTAGAAGATGTATGCATAAATTGGGCATTTATTGGCAGGAAAGCGAAAATAGTCGTGCAACGTTGATTGAAAAGACTAAAATTCGAATCAAACTTTTAAAATCTTTGCATAGTTTAAGCAATCTAAGCTGCATGACGCTATATTGTTTATACAAGTGAAACATATTTACGCAGCTCCCACGCTGTACCAAAATCCTGAAATGCTGGACATCATATCTCGTTTAAGGTACTATATCTTTAAAACCACTCATTCAAAAAGTTTAACAAAATTTGACTTTGCACAGAGCATCACTCTATATATTTTGGTAACAACTAGCGGGTGTTCCACTCTTTGCATTACTATATGCATTACTATAAATTACTCATACATTACATTAAATTACCTATGCATTACAATAAATTACGTATGCATTACTCTAAAATACATGTACACTACACTACTGTGCATTACAATGCATTACTATAAATTACATCTATTGCTTAACTTGCAAAAACCTGCCAAAGCATTAGTTCTTGGTAAGTAGGCTTAATGAGAAGAGGTTTTCCTGTGTTATTGTGATTAATCTTGTTTCAATATCTTAACAGGTAGGTATTATACGGGTATTGTATTTTACAGGGTACATAATGTGATTTTTATTTTTTCGATTAAAATAATAAGTTCTTGACGGTTCTTGAAATAATTCAAAAATGTGATCTTTTTATATCTTGAATTATTATAAGGTTAAGAATGCATTCACAAGTTAGCAATTTCACAAATTGTGTGCACATTTTATACAGGGTGTTCCAGCACGTATGATTAATCTCTCGGGGGTTTCTGAAATAGATCGACAAATTTCTACAGCACATAGTACTCATTTAAATAAGCACATTAAGTTTCTTTAAATATATGTCCTCAAATGCATCTCTATGATGGTATAGCATTCAGAGGGTCATATAAAACTGTTTGTTAATAAAATGTTGGCTACTTATTTGCTTTTTTATGCCAAATATGTTTCACTCCGTCACTTTTTGTTTATTGGTTTGTGAGGGGTTTTTTGTAAATTCTGATGGCAAAATTAAAATCTATCCTGGAATTTATGGAAATTTCTGCACAAAGACGGTACTCTCGATTGTATTTGAAATCGCCAACCATATTCGAGCAAATTGATTTTGATGATTTATGGTACCCTGCTTAAATATCTCACAGGAACGAGCTTTAGGAAAAAATGTTAAGCTTTAGTCTTATTTTGAACTGATAGACTCTCACAAGATTTACTACAGGTGTTGAGACAACATGTATTTTCTCACCTAAATTTACTGCTAAATTAGACCATTAAATATGACAGCTTTGTGAATTTCTGTGGCACCTTATTAAAATGTGATTTTTTCATGAAAAAGTTAATAAATTAATTGACATTAGACTAATATATATTTGAACAAATGGAAAACCCACAGAGAGTACCAATTCTTGATGAAAACCTGGACTATTCTACATTTGAAACATTAATAAAAAATATTGAAAACATTAATAAAGTTAAATTTCCAAATTATTTAAACACATTATTGGTTTATACCGGATTCGATAATTCAATGTATGAATTAACCTAAATGATATAGATATTATGAACAAATTTGGAAGTACAGATTTACCTCAATTATTAGAAATTCAAATTTTCTTTGGGATATATTAAAAAAAACAGCTATTTAGAATATCCGAAGGACATACAAAACTTTTAATTACAATGAGGAAAATGGCTAAGGATGCTTTCGAGTCTAGAAAACGTACTCGTTCGCAATAGTTTTACCAGCAGTCCTATTGACAAAGAATGTTACAATGAAACGTCCATTCAAATGCATATAAAAGAAATTGCATTAAAATATTTAAAAAAGTTTTGCGAAGAACTTAGCAAAGAAGATTCTGAATCTACTTTAAAGGCTGCTGAAAATCTTACAGTATTAGTAAATGATAATATAGAAGAGGCCACGGTTACGTGCTTTTTATGTAACTTTGTGTCCAGAATTTATGCTCAAAAAACTTGCTATGGTACAACATGGGTACTGTTAAATTTTAATAAGCATTTTAAGACACATTTTAAAAACAATAAGTCCGATAATAATAAAAAATGTAAAGAAAAAGTATTACAAATAAAAGTATCTTATCATATATTAAAGTTCATAATAAATCTATTGAAAGTAGCATACGTGATGTAGTAGAAAGTGATCAAATTCCAACTAATCTTGCAGGATTGACAGAAACTAATAATGTAATCCTAAATGTAGCATTAAATGAAATTTCTGGGGGTCCTAATAATAACTGCAATTCCATCTGGGAATCTGAAATTATCGGCGATGTTGATTCATCAGTAGCAAACATAGACAGTTCAAATTTTTCTGTCTGTAGAATCATTGATGGGGCAAACGATTCTGCTGAAGAAATTGTAGAGTTGTCCCAACATAAGACAGGCAAAAGGTCACATCATGAACCTTCTCTAAATTCTTTAACTACTGCCGCAAACATTGCGGATCAGACAAAATTAACGAAGTTTTATGCCATAATAAATGAGATAGAAAAACAAATAAAACAAAATCAAAATACAAGCAGTATATTTAAAAATTCCATTCAGGAGAATCTAAGCTTAGAAGAGTCATCCGTGGATTATTTTTTAGATGTTTTAAAAAATCATGCATTACAAATCAGCAAAAAATCAAGACACGGCAATAGGTTTTGTGAGCCCTTAAAATTATTCAGTCTGTACATTTTTATAGCTGGTGGTCGCTTGCTGTATGAAACCTTAAAACATAACATGCCAAATGCACTACCTTCAATAACTACAGTTCACAGGTTAATAGATACCAAAAATGTATCCGAAGGAGTGGTACGAACTGATGAATTGAAGAAATATTTAACAATAAGAGAATACCCCTAAGAGTATTTATAAAATAATAAAATATGATACAAAAGTAATAAAATGATTGGTTTTGTATTACCATTATCAAATAAATGCGGTTTTCCTGAGACTGAGCATTTTATTGTAAATTCTGCAAATGATATTAAAAGAGCTTTTGAGGCATACAGGTTCATGGCCCAACCCTTAATTGAGAATGCATCTTCATTTTGTTTAAATCTCTTTGGGACTGATTACAAATTCACAAGCCAGGACGTATTAAAAAAATGGTCGTACTTAGAACAGCAATGATGTTACAATGAATATGTATAGATAGATTTGCTTCAGACGGAGACACCCGTTGCCTTAGAGCAATTATAATCTATTCAAAACTACCTCTAAAATGTAGTCGACAACCAAATTGTTCATACAATCCTTATTTCCAAGTAAGTATGGGTTTTCTTAGTTTTTCTTTTGGTTGCTTTTTGAATAAAGTAATTTTTTTAGATGAAATATAACACAGAAAAAGCTGTTCATATTCAAGACACGATTCATATAGGAAAAAAACTTAAAACTCGTTTGCTAAATCCTAAAATATCTTTAAAAATTGGTCAGTTTTCTGCTACATCATCACATTTGGAACTTCTTATAACAAGTCATTCCAAAGATCAGCATTGTCTTTGCTTTAGTTATTTAAACTGTAGGTTTCACAAAATATATGATTGTCATGTGTAATTAAATTAAAAATATGTTGCAGCTACCGATAAAATGAATTTTGAAGCTATTGATTGTCTAAGTTCTCCTGTTTGCTAAATAATAATAAAATTTGCTAAATAATATACTAAATAGTCAAGCAACTAAGCAATACTTAATTTTAAGAAGATTTGTATTAGGTGCCTTTTTTAGAAAAAGAATTGCAAATTGAAGAACGTTTATATAAATTGTGGTATGAAACATTTTTTATTCGACCGTGGAGATCATGGCTATTTAAAAATAACTATAGCTTAACGAAAAATTGTATTACGTCAAATACATATTCCTGTATAGAGCTGAATGTACATGGTATCGTATTACTTATGGAGAAATACAGGAGCAATCCACATTATTTTTTACTTGGTTCTATGGAAGCTAGCAATGTGAAAAAGTGTTAAGACAAACTAGATCTATGACAGGATTTTCAACAATCGTCAATTTTTCTATCATGGACATACTGAGGAGATTTAATAGAATACAGATGTTAAATGATATAATCACTGAATTACGAAGGTTGTAAATTTCTATTTATATTTTATGACGATTTTTAGTTGAAAGCGACACATAGTTTTCTACTGTGACTGATTTATATAAAACAACTTACTTGAAAAATAGGATTTTATCTTTACGTCGAATAAAAAAAGTTTTTCTTTTTTCCCATTAAATTATTAGCATTAAAATTTATTAAAAAATCGAGGCTGGTGTTTAAAAGTTGGAATAAATTGCATTTATAAAGTTTTTTAAATGTGAAAATTTCAAAATTGTATTTATTGTTTTAGAGCAAACTTTTCCTTTTCCAAAAAAAGAATCCAAAAGATTAGGAACCAATACAGCTAACTTAAGTGAAACCTTGCCATCACAGACAGAAGTACTATATATTATATAGTAGGTTAATTCAGATGCAAAAGATGATGTCAAAAACTTGGTGTTTGTTTTCAATCTTCAGCAGCAGAAGAAAATGCATGTTGCCATTTTCAGGTGCGAGGGAGTATATTTAGTTTAGATCATGAATTAGACAATATAAATACTGGCGCAAAATCAGATTCTGATGATAACGAGGAACACAACCTTCAGAATACTATTTCAAGAAACTCTGACACACATGAATCAGACTTTAATGAAAGATATGCAGAAGAAATAGAAGAAGACTTACCACTACTTGAGAAAAGCTAATGGAGCACCTTAAAACATTATTCTGAAAGTAAAAAACCATGTGGAAGTCAGTTCCTGCATGTAATTATAACAACAGCAAGCGCGCAGTAGTTATAAAATCGTATATTTGCTGGTGTTATAGTGATAAAAATGGACGACTCTCAAGTGATCGCATATATCGAGTACGTGGAACAAAGATTTTTCTAGCCGTAAGTCAGAAAAAGCAGTTTGTGAAAAAACGTAAAATCAAAACGAATATAATAATAGTGAAAAGGAATAGCGTTGATACTGAATCAGAGAGTAAAGAAAGCGGTGGAGACTATGAATCTGAAAGTGAAACTTTAAGTGAAGATTTTGAAGAAAGCGCAGAAGAGCAGTCGGAGTTTTCAGAAGTCGAAATAGAAAAATATTTTGCTGTTTACTTTGATGATAGATGGTACTTAAGACGAATTATACAATTGATTGATGAAAATACACTTCTAAAATTAAATTTTTTGTCGGAATGTTTGGATTCTTCTAAATGGTCTAAAAATAAAGATATGCATCAAATTAGTAATCAGTTTTTATTACATGGACCCATAAATCGCAAAGGAGTTGAACCTTTTTATATAAATCGGTTAAATCGTTTGCAAATTATAAAGAAGTATAAGAAAATGAAACAAACTTTTAAACGATAAAGATCGGTTTTATAAATTGTATTACAGTAATATATGAATAATTCGAACCCCCTCTAATCCGAGCGACCCTAGTTGTGTAAAATTATCTCTGAAATAGGATAATCAGAACAAATTTATTGTTATGTACGATATAATTCGAATGTAGTAACTAGTTGTGTCTCTACAATCCGAACGCTTCTCAGTACCAACTTGTGCAGTTAACATTAGACACTTTTCTAGTATCAAAATTATCATGTGTTCAACATCAATAAATTAATTCAATCTGTATATGTATAAAACAGGGGAAATAAATCAAAAACAAGAATACAAATAGGTAACGAGAACTTACAATAGTAGAGGAATAAATATATCTGTGGAAACAAAAAAAAAATAGGAGATATAAAAGGACAGGATACGTTCTAAGGCATTTTTGGGGAATAGTACGGGATATTTTACAAGCAGAGATAGGAGAAAAGAGGTACAGGCAGACCGAGATCTGGCTTTTGCATGCAGATAGTGATAGATGCAAATTTCATGGAAATGTGAAGGTTAGTTTAGAATAGGAAACAACCAGTTCCAGGACTGAAGACCTAATGATGATGATTATAATAGGCTTAGGTTGAGGATTCGATTTTCATTAGTTAAGCATATAGGTAAATGGATAGCATTATGAACAAGCATTATCATTACGAATTAATTTTGTTTGTTAATTTGCAAATCGTTAGTATTAGCTATATTGTTAAAAAATAATAATTTTTCAGAAATCTGTACCGCAGTATATCAATTACTGATTGTGTTGCATTGCAGCTATAATAATACAGTTGTGTAAAATGACAGAATGATATTGTAATTTGAATTAAGTAGCTTGAGTCAAATATTTTTTTGAGCGTTACGCCTATAATTCGCAACAATATATAAAAATCCTTGGACACAAAAGGCGTATTATTGCTTCAATTTCTTTTTTTTATAAAATACTAGATCATTACAATTGCTTTTAATACTTATTGCTTAGATAGTAACACATACAATATGTGGACATAAGTTTCTAACCTCAAATTGAACTATTTAATATTTTAAAGTTACTTTATAAATCAGTTAACATGTTTTTATGATTTGTGAAAAACAACTGTTTTTGACATGCGCCTTTCTTTTTCTATGCATACGATATCATCCAGATCTAGATCCAATAGAGAAACTATGGACTTTTGTTAATAGTTATGAAGCGGCCCATACCGTAACGTTTAAGTTAGATCACGTCAGGAAGTTAGCAAATGAGAAATTTAATACTTTTGATGTTAAAAAATGACAAAATATTTGTAGACATACACTAAGGGTGGAAGATGAATCTTTGAGTAGAGAACACATACTTGACCAAGTACAAGAATTAGTTATTATTGATAGTGATAGTGAAAGTGATGGTGAATTTAGTTTCACAGAAAGTGATGACAAGGATTTATGTTGTGAATCATTAATTTAAAAATAATATTTTATGTAATTTTCATTCTGTACAAATTTTATTGCACTGCAGCGGTCTAATAATAGCATGAATTATTAGGTAGAAATGACGTTCATTGACATTAATACAATTCTCTTTTTCTTAATTAATTATATCAAAGAATGTTGCTGATACCGAAACAAAAGTAAGTTAATCCTCATTTATTTGATAATAGAAATTCATCGTTTACATACCTCAAATTTCTTAACATAAGATGTAGAAATCATCGTGTTTTGAGATTCGCGATTCTTTATGGATGGGTAACACATGTGCTAATCCTGTTGGTTTGTTGTTTAATTTACATACTATCTATATATCCGTTCATTTGCGCCTGGCTACGAATCTATCAGTTCACATTGGATCATCAGAATTTTTAACATTTTTGCATTCTGATACATGTATTTGTAGTTTAATATTTTATATTGTTATTCTATTAGGGCGTATATCGGGTTTGATTTCATTATTTTAAGTTAAATGTTATACAATATACTACATGGCGATAAATACGGTATGTGATAGAGTATAGGGTGGATCTGAGTTTTGTATATCATTGCACAGATTAAGAAATCTAAAAAAGCTTTGATAAGTGTTGCGCATAGTATTTGTTTCCATAAAACGTCAACAGATATATAGCCACTTCTTAATAAACCGGGTTTCAATAAATAATATATTCTACGTATGGGTAAAGCATTCTCATCATCATCACCAGGTCTTCACTTCTTGAACTGGTTAGACGCGTACCTCCGTTGTTGCCTATTCTAAGCTAACCTAACGTTTCTTTGAAACTCCCACTGCCTACATCTTTCATTATCTGCGTGCAACAGTCCGATCCAGGTATAATTTTGCTTTTCTTTTTTCCTTTCTCTGCTTGCAATTAATCCCACACTATTCCCCAATTGCTTTAGAACATACCATGTCCTTCTATTTTATCTATTTTATGTTTTGGATAGATATTTTTCTTCCCCTATTATTTCTGAAACCTCTTTGTTATTAACTTTGTCAGTCCATGCTATCATCATCATACATCTGAAGTATAACACTCCAAAAGGCTTCTACCTTTTTCCTGTCTGCTTCTACTACTGTCCATCCCTATTTCGTAGCCACACAGTATTGGTAAAGCATTCTATTAGATGCTAAATAAGCAGAAGAAGGAACCAATCTCGTCAATAAGTACGAAGTCTGGCATTAGTCAATTCTTCAATATACATTAGTCATAACTGGTTATAATCTAGTCGCTATAGCTATGTCAAAATCCAATATTTTTATATGAGGTAGTAAAATGGAGAAAAACCTATTTCAGTATCTTTTTCGCAGGTTTATGAGATTTGGAAAGCCTTTTGCACGTATGAAGATTTGCGTGCGTGCGTATGTTCATAAAAATGTGTGCGTGTATACGTGTTTGAGTGCACGCGTGATTCTGACATGGTAGAGGAAGTGCGTGTGGGGATGTGTATGTCTGTACAAGTGTCCACATGTACGGGTGTACAAAGGTGCGTTGGTCATCATGCACGCACACGTGCGTGTTCATGTGCGCAGGCGTACTAGTGCGTGTTCGAATACGCGAGAGTGTATTTATACGGCGTTTCCGGTGTGCATCTAGCACACAAATTGTATAGTGATAGTACGGCGTTTCTTTGAAAAATAAATAAATTTTTGAAAACTTGTGGATCTAATTTTTCATATAAATTGACGCAATTAACAAATAGACACCATTCAATATGAAACTCGTATGTTGCGGCCTTAATTATTTTAAAATTTTAAGGTTCTTTTGGGATATGCATAAATTATTGAATAAAATCTGTAAGGTGTATGTTAAAATAATGGTTTCAGAATAATCCTAAGAGCTTCATCCTCATACAAACGATTAGTACCTCAGATGAACATATTTATATTTAATTATTGCTTGTAAAAAATCTACTATATAATTTCCAGGTGTACATGCATGCGTTAAGCTGCAGAGTATCTTAATAAAGAGCTTTGGAAAAAACCAAATTTTCTTCACATTCATAGTAAATTTTAATAATATGTAAATTTGGATCGAGAATTGGAAAAATCACATATCACAAATACCCAAGAGTGTTCTGAGCATTTCTTATATTCTAATATAAAGCTCTCCTCGCTATCCTGTGCTTCCTTCACCCATCTAACAAATCGATCTCATAGCTCTTGAAAACTACATCTCTTGTATATTCCTAATGTCCTATTTCATTCTATTGCGTTCTATTTAACGCTTCAGGTAACATGATATTTCGGTCTAAAAACCCCGATGAATAGTTAATCTCCAATCCACTAAACGGCTGCTTCAATTAACTATACAAATTCAAATCACGTATTTTCATCGAAAATTCTCAGGACAATCGTAAAGTATCTACTACTGTTGGTTATCGTCTAACTTTTGAATGCGTTTGCGAAAAACACACTCAAATAAAAGGAAATTTCTCTGTTTAAATCTGAGCATATACCTTAACGGAGTTCAATAAAAACGTGACAAGTAAAAAGAATCCCATATCGCGAAAGAAAATCTCTTTCCAATTCTGATTTTTTCATCGATGTGCTTTGGATCGTTTACGCTTACTCTGTAACAATATGTTTCAAACCCAATCGCTGCTGAAACTGTAATTCCTTGCAGTATATTCCATTGGTACTTGTTTATCGAAAATTGTTCTCATAAGATTGAGAAACCAATTACTAGATCACAATTTAAAATTATCTTGTAGAGAGTGGTAATTGTTAGAACACTTTAATTTATGTTTCCTCTCAAAGGTTGCGTTTACCCCATGGGAGTTTGTTATGAAGTTTCCGCTGTAACACACAACTAAGTGTAGTGACCTATGAAATAAATTTCCTAAAACAACAATTCGTTTGAAAATGCATCATGCTACAATAAATAAACATACAAAGGAGTGTTTATTTAACCGCTTGTATTTTCGTTGCCGTGTAATGAATAGCTGAAGCCGTTGAAAAGCTTTAAACACGTATAGAATGAAAGTAATTTTCATTTCACGATTCAGAATGTGAAAATTCTTGTCACGCTCTATGTATAGACGGTAATATCATGTCGGCTTTGAGACATCTTCACTGGTGTGATGTGTTTGTTATTACACCTTTGATGTTTAGTATTCGCTTCGTGTTTTATAAAATTTTATTAGGATATAGTATATGTGTTCTTTATCTTCAAGGAATTAAATAGCATGTGTATTCAAAAGAGTTTTCAATAACTTTCGCGCCATGTACAAAAGCACTTTCGTGTACTATAAATCACATTGACTAGTTGAAGTATAAAACGTTTGCAAGCAGCACCAGCGTTAACTTTTTAAATGCTTCGAGTATTACGGAGTAAAGCTAAAAACCTTTGGGGGTAAGCTTTCAAAGCTTCAAAGTAATCCTTATGTATTGGAATAAAGATATTGTTACGTTGTTCGCACCACTAACGTATTTCAGATTGCGTTTTTTTATTTGGTATAATTATTCGTAAATATTGACAGATAATCTTCTACTACAAACCGCTATGGGAGTTTCTAACTGTTAATAATTACTGTCATATTTACTATGTTACGGACTTTATTAAAACAACGAGTACACTATATTTATCGTTAATTTAGCTACGTAATGCTAATGCATTCTTAATTTACTTACACGGGTACTGATGAATTGCATAAACACTAATTGATATAGACACTCAGTGTATTTATCTTAAGAACGATATTCAATAATTTATTTTATATCAGACTGAACTGATTGTCGGATCCTACAGTTTATATATCGAACTATACATCTACCATACCACTTTGGAAGTTACTAGATCATACACAAATTATCCCTTTTGGTCCTTCTCTAACGGATCCTTAAATACACCATTTTAGTTGTCAGTTATTCGGTTGTTCCTTTAATGGCTCTGTCCCATTCAAATCTAGACCGTCTGTCGACAATTTTACAATAGCCAACAAAACCGACTAATGGGATTAACAACAATTTTACTACAAACATTTATCAAGAAAACTTTGCTTGCAAAGATATTGAGGTTTCGAAAGAAGAGCTATTCAATTCAGCGGTAGAATTATTTACTAATGAAGGGATTATTTGGTTTCGAAGAAAAAGAAACACTATTATAGATTGGAATTCACTTGTCGCACGACTTAAAACATATTTTTACCGTCTAATATCGAAGATTTGTTGTGGGAGGAAATTAAAGCAGGGAAACAAAAACCAAAAGAAATAGTAACAATATATATTTTACAAATGGGAAATTTATTTAATCCTTGCCATAAAAAATCGTTGGAATCAACCCTAAAAAATATAATCAAACAACGTTTGCTTCCCGACTTATCACTTCCCTTGCTCTCACTGACATTAATTCAATTTCTGAATTACTTTCTACTATAGAAAAATAGAAGAAACGATATCTTTGATAAGTAATCTACTCTCTTCAACTACCAATATCAAACCAAGTACCTCTGTTTATTCACAAAATACGAATTTTAAACAAACTTTTTCTACCTATTCACAAATTATAAACCAAAATTCTCTCAAAATTAGACAACCTATAGCTACATATAATAATTTCCCACAACATAAAAATTGGTCAAAATTGTTATTTACAGTAAAAAAACTTTAATAATAGATTTAGTAGTTCTATCTCGGGTCAACAGACCATACATTAAAATTAAATTTTTAGACATAGAAGTCACTGCTCTTCTGGATTCAGGCAGTAATGTTTTAGTAATTGGTTTACATGGTATTCCTGTAACTACAAATTTAGGTTTAAAACCTTCTCAATTATCTACACATAAATTATTCACTGCAAATAGCACTCTATAAAAAATTTCTGGTACAGTTGATTTGCCCATTTTAATTGAAAATATCTGTCGATTTGTTAGCTGTTTAATTATTCCTTCTCGCCCACACTCACTTATTTTCGGTACAGACTTTGCCAAACAGTTTGAACTTACTATAAATTTTAAAAATAGTTTTTCGATAGCTTAGTCTTCTTCAAACACTACAATACCACTACTGGATTGTATTTCTTGTCAAACCGTTCAAGATAACTCAAATCTCTGTACTATAAACGATTTACTCCTTCTCTCAAATAAGAACATTCATAGATTCCTTTAATACTATTGCTAATATTACAGATAATATAGGTCGTGCAGATAAAATATTTATGAATATTGCTACTGGTGACCATAAGTCCTTTTCCAATATCTCCAAATACGTCAAAAATTCTTCATGAAAAGTTAGATGGCATGTTGGCTTTGGGGAGATAGAAAAATGTATCTGTCCCTGGTGTACGCCAATCCTTCTTGTTATAAACCTTCAGGAGATTACAGACTTTGCTTTGATGGACGGGCCTTAAATGGAATAACTGTTCACGACAGTTACTCCATTCAGAATATAGACCGTATACTTAATTTGTTAAGAAGTGCTGCTTGTATTTCTAGTTCAGACCTTCGTTACAGTTTTTGGTAAAATCCTTTAAGTGAAGAATCAAATCCAAGGTGTCATATCCAAAGACCAATATCAATTTACATCTGTTCCTTTCGGTTTACGCCATGCAGCACAAACGCAACAACGTTTGATTGATACTATCTATGGTCCAGAAATTGAACCCCATATTTTCTGTTATCTCGACTAATATCGTAGTGATTTCTTCCACTGTTTCTGAATATATTAAAGTTTTAGCGACTACGTGACCGTCTGAAAGAAGCAAATCGCACTATTAACTGGGAAAGGCATGCATTCTTCAAGAGATCTTTAAAATTTTTAGGCTATTTTGTTGGATCTAATTCCTTACGAATAGACATAGAAAAAATGTGTACCATGGTTAACTATCACAGATAAAAAACTGCTCCCGATGTAAAGCGTTTTCTTGGCATGTGCTCCTGGTATAGACGGCTTATAAAATCTTTTTCCTTTCCTATGTCCTCCATCAACGATGTCTTAAAAGGAAAACAAAAAGAATTAACCCACAGTGTGGACTTCTCAAGTTGAATCTTCCTTTCTCCAAATAAAACAACTACTATTGCACCAAATGAATGATTCAATTTATAAATGTGTACCATTAAATATACATTTTTCTTCAAATATTTCTTCCTGGAAACTACTGGTTCCTATTTCTCAACGCAATCAAGTCATTGCTGATTGTCATGAACAAGCAACTGTAGGTCACTTTGGTTCATCTAAAACTTTAGCAAGAATTCATGAAATTTATTATTGGCCAAAGATGAAATTTGATATTTTAAATTTTTGTAGAAACTGTCTTACATGTGGAGCAGAAAAAATTTCCAATTTAGCACCTTTGGTTTCATGGAAAAGGAAAAAGAAGTCCGTTTTGCATTTCATACAATTGCATTAAATCTAATGGGACATTTTCGTCGTTCTAAACAAGGCCACAAATTGTTACAAGTTGTGGACGATTGGTTTTCGAAATTTATATTACTTCATGCACTACGAAGTGCTAAAGCACATCACATAGAAAGATTCATGGAAGATCACTTATTTTTAACTTACGGAGTTCCACGTTTTATAATTTGTGAAAACGGCACCCAATTATCTGGTAATGTTTTCAGAAATATATGTAATAAGTATGAAATAGAAAAATGTGGTATTCTTCAGTGTACTCCTACAATGTATTTTTGTAGAAAAATAAATAGAGCAATAGCTACAACTATAAGGTCATGTTGAAACACATAAAAACTGGGATGTAAATTTGTCAAACATTCAGTATGTGGTAAATTCCGCAAAACATGAAGCTACTGATTTCACATAAAATTTTCTCGTCTTTGGACATCATGTCCCTTCTCTATGTACTTCATCCCATAAACCTTAAGAAAATGTTGACACAATGCCTACCGATAAAATGTCACATGCAACCGATCACCCGGAACATTTCGATCTTTTTAAAAAAATTCGTAATGTACTTCATGAAGAACAGAAAAAAGTGTCAAATAGATATAATCTTTGAAGACGTGAATTTTCATTTATCTAGTGCTGGTGATGTTTTCAATGCCAAACTGGCTCCAATATATATATATATATATATATATATATATATATATATATATATTGCTGTGACAAGATCGCCCTTGGGGTGTTACTAAAAGAGTGATATGAAACACATACAGCAATTTGTTTAACTTGATATTGTTCACTTACCCTCCTTTCGAATTTTGCCTGGCTTGCTCAACGGAGCTGACAGAGTTTTCAAAATGAAGTTAAACAGCGCAATAATACAAAGTAATTATGCAGTGTTAAATATTTCCTCTCATACAAAAGCATTTGCAACATTTACAACAGTGTTTCTTTCAAACATAAAATAATTTCTAAGAAGTATTGATTACAAACAAAAATTGTTGCTTACATTATTTTAAATTTACAGAATTAAACTTATTCTTTTAAGGATGGTTTACTTGATTATGATTATTTCCACGCTTGTAAGATTTGTTTTGATCAGAAAAAATCCTTGACGATAATCTATTAAAAGGTCAGAGTATTTCGAACTCTGATCATAAATTCTCGTGGTAAAATGAAACTGAGGACCTTGCAGCAAAAGAGAGGCAGGTCCATTTTTTTCCCGTTTCACTTTTACTTTCCTACAAATTTACAAAAAATTAACAAATCGTTTGGTACATAAAAGAAGCAAGTCCGATAAAAGACAAGCAAGTTATAGGGAATTTTGGATCTACCACTATTGCGTTTGGTAAAAAAGAGCGGCAGATCCGGACCTGCCTCTCTTTTGCATCAAACATAACTATTGCATCATCCGTGACAAGTCAGTACACGCTTGGCATTCGAACTGTGAGGGTGTTTTTCTTAAGTTTAAATATATTGTTATTGCTTAAGATAAACCGTTAATATGAGCGATTATGAACCATTTAGTAGTGGATCGTCTGATAATTATCAGCTTTCTGAGCAGGACTTAAATAATTATTATTCAAGTAGTGATGACATTGAAGTTTCTTTGAATCCAGGCCCGTCAACAAGTTGCACTACGGGCCTACCAGAGACTAGTACAACCTATAAAAAAAAAAAGTCCATGAATCCGTCGTTATGGAAACGAATTGCTATAAAGCAATCTATTGCTACTGGTAAGAGATATATAAACAATAAGGGTCAAGAAATCGGGAAAAGAAACACCGGTCCAGATTGTTCTTGTAAAAAATATAAGTGGTCTCTTCACGGCATCTCAAAAAAACGCGTGGATAATATTTCTAAGCAATATCGTGACCACGACGTTACCACACCTGCTATGTCTCAACGTGGAAAACACCACAATAGACCAAATCGTATTACAAATGAATGGGTCTCGAAAGTCGATTCTCATATAAGAAGTTTTCCACGACGTGAATCGCGTTATAGTAGAAATAAAAGCTCTCGTTACTATTTGTCTCCTGAGTTGAACACCAAAACCATGTACGATCTGTATTTGAAACAATATGAACCGGATCTCTTACAATCTGCTAAACCTTTTACGTACTCTGTACGTTATTTTTAAAACTGTAAGTTAGGATATTTACCTAAGTTACTCAAATGCATTATAAAGCGCTACGGCGCATGAACCTCGTTCACCCTTAGTATTGTACGTAAAAGAGGGCGGGAGTATTATGCGAGTACCGGTCGATGATGCACGCTTGTATTTTCAATAAAGGTATTAATGCACTTTCTCGTTTATTCATTGTGATTACTTCGTAAATGTACGCGATCGATGTGAGGATGTAATTGTTTATCGCCACAAACATACTGGTCCATAACATCGCCGGATTATCATTAATTACACGATACTTCAATCAATAACACGGTTAATATTGCGCGCCAAATATACAAGCCAAGCGTGTCTATACAGATCGGTATTATAAGCTCGTCTCACTCGCTATTGTGAACAGTGCTATAGTGCGATTGCTCTCTGCGCTGTACCTGTTTTGCTATCTGATCTTGTCTGCTGTTGCTAACGGATATTTACGTTTGTGCATCAAGCATTCAAGCAGCGATTTCACTCACTCAACTGTAAGCTGCAACACACGAAATTCGAAGCTTTGGATGTATGTCGTAGATTACTGGTTCCTGTCAGTATTGAAGCGAGGAATATCACAACAACACATCAATTCAAGGTTAGATCGTTCTTTATTTTCTCACATTGATTTTTTCTAATCATGCCTCCTAAAAAAAGTGCGTCTGCTTCAACTTCGGAGCAAATTAAAAAGTATCACAGCAAGTGTACGTATTTAAAACGCACATTGTGTATTTTAAATAATTATTGCGATGAACCTCAAACAGCATTAAGCTCTGAAGGTTTCAATAAAATTTCACGACCATTTGAAACTTGCGTTAAATTATTTGATGCTATAGAAGAATTTCTTGAAGAAATATACGATGTGGAATTTGATACAGAATTTGAAGACATTTTTAGCGGGAAATCGATTATTGATGCTGAGTTCGCAAAATTGACAACTAGATATAAGGCTATTAGTGGTACGCAACCACAGTCTCGAGTTCAAGGTTCAATGCCACCTCACAATCCGCCTAATCGGGTAACTAAATTGCCTTCAATTGTATTACCAAATTTTAGTGGTAACTTTCACGACTACATTTCTTATCTCTGATGAATCATTAACGGCTATCGATAAAATGAGATACTTAAAAAGCAGTTTGATTGGAGAAGCTGCGAATGCTATTAAATGTTTAGAAATAAATTTTGCGGGAAAGGTATGAAAATGAACGAGTAATTGTAACTAATCACGTACGGTCACTTTTTGAATTAAGCGCGTTAAATATAGAGTCATACCAAAGGTTTAGAACTATTTTAGATAGCGTTGCACAGCACGTACGTTCTCTTGCTGCTATGGGTAGGCCCGTCGAGCAATGGGATGATCTTTTAGTTTATTTGATTACCTCAAAGCTCCCGATTTCTACCAGAAGCGAATGGGAACATAAATTAACATTTTCTAATCTACCAACTTATAAAATGCTTAGCGAATTTTTAATTCAAAAATGTCATACTCTCAATGCTATTAACTCTCGTGAAGGAAATGTTTCTTCTAACAAACAAAAGCATAATTATAAATCCGCGTCCTGCAGTTTGTCAGTGAATAAGCCAGGTAATTGTAATTATTACTCAGAAAATAATCATTTTACAAACAAATGCCCTACCTTTCTAAAACTCACCGTGGAAACACGTATAAAAAATGCACGTTCAAAGGGTTTATGTCTTAACTGTTTGAGGCGTGGACATGCAACCTCAAGTTGCAAACCATCACGTTGTAAAATATGCTCCAAGCCACACAATACGATATTGCATTCGGACGCTACAAGTGCGAGCGGAAATGACCGCTCTGATAACCAAGGTGGTCATGATAACAGCCAAACTATTGAAATGGCTAACATAAATGTAGACACATCTCAACAAACTGGTGCAGTTTCACATGCAACCAGCAATGCTTTCTACGTACGGCAAAACCCGTGCAATGTAATATTATCAACTTGCGTGATTGAAATTAGGGATAATTCTGGTGGCAATCGTACCGCCAGAGCTCTCCTTGATTCAGGGTCACAAATCAATTTAATGACGTCAAAATTGTTGACAAAAAATTCGAACTGAAAACTAATCTAATTGAACTGCCTATTAAGGGCATTAGTGACAAAATGACTAATTCGTCATTAGTCACATCTAAAATCAGTAGCTTTTCGCTAGATCTCGACTTTTATATTCTGGAGAATATTTCATCTAATCTGCCAAGTAAATCCTTTGACCCAAGCAAGGTAAATTTTCCTTCGCATCTACAACTTGCAGATCCTGAGTTTTATCATTCCAGAGATATAGATATACTAATCGGTGCCCAAGTGTTTTACCAATTGTTATGCATTGGTCAAATACGCACAAATAACAAAAATATTACACTTCAAAAATCAGTTTTTGGCTGGATTTTATCTGGTTTGTTAACTGACAAATACGCCCAAGACAACTCAACCGCATTATTTAATTTAAATATATTACAACAGTTAGATGAAAATTTGGTCAAGTTTTGGGAAATTGAAAATTCGATTTCTCCAGAGCAAACTCATGCATTCAACATTTTAAAAAAACCATTAAACGCGACCACGACGGTCGGTTTATTGCGTCATTACCTTGGAAGGCTGATCCGAACAGCTTGGGAAGCTCTTTAGAAATTGCGAAAAGGCGTTTTCTAAATTTAGAACGCAAATTATCCAAAAACTTTGAAGTCAAACGCGACTATGACAATTTTATGCTTGAATTTTTAGAGCTAGGTCACATGAAAGAATTAAGTAGTATTGAAAGCTGCTTAGATAAAGGTTATTTTTTACCTCATCACGCAGTCTACAAAACCGACAGTTTAACGACAAAAACTGGTGTCGTATTCGACGCTTCTTCTTCTTCTTCTTCTTGTAAATCGTCTCCCCTATCGGATAAGATAGTTTATAACTCTCAATTAAATATAAACGAAACCCTTGTTACAAAACGAACTATATTAAGTAGTTTTTCTAAAATTTTCGATCCTTATAATAGGTGGCAAGACTTTTCCTCTCAGCTATCTGAAATAGCTTCGATTTCGATTGCAAGGGAGCTTGTTTTTGAAAGTGATTCACGTGTAGAAATTCATGGATTTGCCGATGCTAGCGAACGGGCATATGGCGGTTGCGTATTTTTACGAGAAATTACAGCTAAAGGTGAAATCAACTGTGCCATTTTGTGTGCCAAATCTAGAGTGGCACCGTTAAAAACAATTAGCATACCACGTTTAGAATTGTGCGCCTGTTTTTTACTAGCAGAGTTGATAGAAAGGGTGCTCCATATTTCATTTATTAAATTTACGTCTGTTAATTTACGTTTACGAGTGTGAGGTATTAACCTTTGATTATCAGCAGAACCTTCCATTGCTTAAAATTCCAGTGGGTGAAGCGTTCTATAAACGCCAACTATGGGCATATAACTGTTGTATCCACTCAGCGAAAACAGGCATGGCTCATTTTTATTTATACGATGAAACCACAGCACGTAAATCACCAAACGAGGTTATATCTTTCTTAAATCACTACTTAGGTATTTTACCAAGCACAGTAAAACAGCTATACCTATTCTCAGACAATGCAGTAGCACAAAACAAGAACTTAACACTATTCCAATATTTGTATACTTTATTGAAGAGTTCGTCTTTTGAGAAAATCGTTCATCGCTTTCCTGAACCAGGGCACAGTTTCCTGCCTTGTGATAGGTGCTTTGGTGTTATAGAGAAGTACAATAGAAAAAAGTACTATATTTTCACCACTAGTGAATATGCTGAATGTATTCAACGTGCTTCTAAAAATTTTAAAATTATTAACGTCCAACAAAATATTATCCTTAACTTTACTCAACATTTTGAAGGTCATTTTAAAAAAGTCATCACAAATGCAGAGAAAACTAGATTTAAGATATCAAAATATAGCATTTTTGAGTATAGCAAAAATCACATTGAAACCGTTGCAGTCAGTGTTTCAACTGGAATGCCTGCTTTGACTATTTTATCATCGCAAAGAATCTTCAAGCTAATTTATCTATTCTTCCTCAGGAACCGATGTATGATGATAGTTTGCCGCTGAAAACAGCTAAATACAAAGATGTTATGCAACTGGTAAAGAACTATGTTCCCCAAATAAACTGTACTTCTACAGGGCTCTCAAAAGTGAAACTATCGGACCGGGTAATGACATTTCCAGTAAAGATGATGATGACCAGGCTCAAGTAGACCTTTAAATTTACATATTTTTTTAGAAGTGATTATTTTTTTGTTTCTATTTGTCTTTCATGTTTATTCGTACTGATTTCTGTTTTCTATAATAAACATTTATTCAAATTAATGTGTTTTGTATTGAATTTTAAAAAGTGACAAACGTATTAGATTTTGGTGCAAAAGAGAGGCAGATCCTAAATTTAAGAAATCACAGTATTTCTATAAATTGTTTTACTTGATTTGAAACTACATAAAAATGTGTGTGAATATGTGAATTTTATAATAAAATTGAATGATTAAACATTCAAATAATAAATATTCTTTAAAAAGGTTTTTTTTTAATTCCCGACAAACTTAAAATTTGGACTTGCCTCCCTTTTGCTGCAAGGTCCCCAATTATTATATGATTAGCACTTACTATTATACCTTACATTAAATATAAACGAGTTAAAAATAAATCCAAAAGTGATACTTTCAGAATCCACAAAAAGTCCTCGTAATAAAATATCTTTTTTCTGTGACGGCAAAAAAATTTGACATTTAATGTTTCTTGACAGATAACAAAATGTCACTTTTTATTAATTTACTTTTTTCCCCGGGATTAATACTTTTTTCCCGGGTATGTGCAAATAAGTAACCGCTCGCAGAATTAAATTGACGGATATTTGATTACTTTAAAGGTTTCCTTAGCAACGCAAGTCTAACTGTCCCTATAGTACAACAGCCTACTTGTTTGAAACTTTAAATTTGACATGAATTGATTTTTTTACTTTAATATATTGTAATATTTTTTCAATATCAAATCATCGTTTTGCCTGTCACAGAAAAAATAGTGTATTATACAAGGGTAAAACTGTAAGATTTTAACTCTTGGTGTTTTGTCTCCCGACGCGAAGCGGAGGGAGACAAATACAGCTCAAGCTAAAATCTAGTACTTTTCCCTTGTATAACAAATAACTATATTTTTAATTGACGTCAAATCAGCTTACAAGATTCTCAATATTAATAATTCTCATTGCAGACAGCAATTACCATAGTACATTTCTGGCGATGATTTAATACAATCTTTAAAAATAGCGTTATCTTAAAGAACTTCCCCCTTGCTATTAATAATTTTTATTTTTCGTTGTAAGTTACGTTTAAAACATCGCTTCTTTATTCTTTGCCACCTCGCCACTGTTAAATTACAATATGCTTACTGGATACTCAAATATTATTTCCGCATAGCAACCGCTTGCGACGTATAAAATAACATTTTGCGTTCGAATCAAATTACCGAATGAACTTCTTGAATTCTATTGAATGAATGAATGCTTTATTTGATAAACGCTTCTTTATATACAAATCTATTTGTTTTCAGAAGCTAACTAGAAAAATGTGGAGTATTATGATGCAAGATATCTCAGAAAACCAATTAGCGTATAAAATCGCGGCTATTTAGTACCTAATTATCTGATTCCAATTTTCCGTGACGCTCTGTATATGTACTTGTCTCACATATACTATTGTTGTGGCGTCGTATACTAATACTAAAATCATAAATTATTTTTATCAGTTATTCTCGGGATATTGCAGATTTTTTCAATGATGTATTTTTAAATACCGATGACTCATCTTTTTATGTTCTAAAAATTCTCTATTTAAAATGAATTGCTGTTATCAACGGGGTAATTAATTTAAACTTTAATTGCTTTCTAATGCAAAAGGGTTTTTTTCATACACGTTGATTATAGTTTCTTAAACTAAAAGCATACAGCTAGTACTCTTTTATGCTATGTACAGCAATTCAAATGCATTTCTATCAAAAATGTATTGATTATTAATAAGTCAACTAAATGGCTTTGTATTTATCTTCAAACGATCGATTTTTACGTTTGCATTTAACGCGTTTTACGGTATCTTACAATTAATTATTTTTACACATTATACGACTTACGTTACTTGCTATTTATTTACAATATGCTTATATCATACAGGGTGATTATTTATACACGCGCAATCTGCGTTTTTGCATGGAACTTAAGGAATAAAAGAAGTATGCCTGTAATTTACAGGGTGTAACTATGAATTTACGGAAAATTTCATTTTTTTCCGGATTCTATTATACTTTAGTGGGATGTATTTCTAGAATTTGGGGTTCAATGACCTCTCGTTGCCTCATATCGCGTAAATATATATGTACGGTAAATAAAAAAATTATCTAATTTTGCTATTAACCTCACTAATCCTGATGGATCAAAAACTAATAGCTGTCACATTAAGCGTTTAAAGTCTTATACATTCATAAATATAAATATTCTCAATTGCCTTAAAATTGCTTCCTTCGCCTAGCTAACTTTAGTTTTTTCATTTCCCCTTTATCTACTGGCAAGCACATCAAATCGAAACCTTTCCTACCAGCACATCTGTGTGTGCAACAGTTGTACCTCCCTAAAAGAATAATTTTTGTTTAGTTTTATATTTCATTTTCAAAATACAGTTTTTTGGTTCCCCCCGTGATTTATTGAGCTTTACTGAGTGATTTTGACTTTATCGATTAAGACCTTACCAAGTATGGCGTTTTTGCGATTGTGATGTTTTCGGATTTGATGTGGAGTTAGAATGTTTGATACGCGTTAGTTATCCCACCACTCAGTACGTTTTGCACATTTTTTTTCAATGTTAGAAAAAGTGCGTGCTGGTATATGTATATGTGTAAGTGTGTGCACAAATACCCACGAGTGTCCTGGGCATTCCTTATATTCTAATATAAAGTTCTCCTCGATATCCTGTGCTTCCTTCACCCATCTAACAAATCGATCTTATAGCTCTTGAAAACGACATCTGTTGTATATTTCTAACTTGCTATTCCATTCTCTTGCGTTCTGTTTAACGCTTCAGGTAACATGATATTTCGGTGTAAAAACCTCGATGAATAGTTAATCTCCAATGCGCTATAGGGCTGCTTCAATTAACTATACAAATTCAAATGACCTATTCATCGAAAATTCTCAGGTCAATCGTAAAGTATCTACTACTGTTGGTTATCATCTAACTTTCGAGTGCGTTTGCGAAAAACACACTCAAATAAAAAGAAATTTCTCTGTTTAAATCTGAGCATATACCTTAACGCAGTTCAATAAAAACGTGACAAGTAAAAAGAATCCCATTATCCTGAAAGAGAATCTTTTTCCAATTCTGATTTTTTCATCGATGTGCTTTGAATCGTTTAGGCTTATGCAGTAACAATATGTTTCAAACTCAATCGCTACTGAAACTGCTGTTCCCTGCGATACATTTCATTGGTGCTTGTTTATCCAAAATTGCTCTCATTAGATTCAGCAGTTACTAAACCACAATTTAAAATTATTTTGTAGAGTGGTAATTGTAAAAACACTTTAATTTATGTTTTCTCTGAAAGGTTACGTATTAGCCCATGAGAGTTTGTTATGAAGTTTCCGCTCCAACACACATAACTAAGTGTAGTGACCTATGAAATAAATTTCCTAAGACAACAATTCCTTTGAAAATACATCATGCTACAGTAAATGAAAGGACAAAGGAGTGTGTATTTAACCGCTTGTATTTTCGTTGCCGTGTAATGAATAGCTGAAGCCGCTGAAAGGCTTTAAACACGTATAGAATAAGAGTAATTTTCATTTCAAGATTCAGAATGTGAAAATGTAATATAATGTCAGCTTTGAGACATCTTCTTCACTGGTGTGATGTGTTTGTTATTACAGCTTTTATGTTTAGTATTCGCTTCGTTTTCTAAAATTTTATTAGGACATAGTATCTTCAATGAATTAAATAGCATGTGTTCAAAAGAGTTTTTAATACCTTTCACGCTATGTCCAAAAGCACGTTCGTGTACGATAAATTACATTGAATAGTTGAAGTATAAAACGCTTGCAAGTAGCACCAGCGTTAACTGTTTGTATGCTTCGAGTATTGCGAAGCGAAGCTAAGAATTTCAACTTGGAAGAAATGGAAAATATCTTGGGTTCCTGTAAACAATGTTCTCCAGGGCCAGACGGAATTCATCATCAAATGCTCCAAGAACTTCCGAAAGAACAAAAGGTAACTCTTTTGCAGTTGTTTAATAAAATCTGGAGAGATGGGACCTACCCTTCCCAATGGCAAAATGCAATTATTGTTCCAATACCCAAAATGGGAAAAGACCTTACAGACCCTAAAAATTACCGTCCGATATCTATTACAAGTTGTCTGTCAAAAGTAGTAGAGAAAATGATCAACGTTCGCCTCGGTTGGTTGTTGGAAAAAAATGAACTGCTGGGATTTAGGAAAAACCGGTCAACTACAAATTGTCTTTCTGTTTAGAAGATTACATTCAAAATGCATTTGCAAATAGAAAACATACTTTAGAGGTCTTTTTCGATCTAGAAAAAGCATACGATATGACATGGAGGTACGGAGTGCTTGAACAGATCCATCAATGAGGGATTAGAGGTCACCTTCCTAGGTTCATACAAAGTTTTTAAGCAAACGAACCTTTGTTGTCAGATACAACTCTAGTTTGTCACAACCTCGGGAGTTTGAAAACGGCACACCGCAGGGCTCGACACTAAGCATAACATTATTTGCAATTGCAGTTAATAAAATAACATCAACAATACCATCGAATGTGCAACAAACACAATGCGTGGACGATTTAGCAATTTTTTACTCTTCGGATTCCGTAGCAGAGGTAGAATCTACACTGCAAACAGCTACCAACTGTATTGAAAAAGAATTTGTGAGCAACGGATTTCGTTTGTCTTCTGAAAAAACACACTGTGTACACTTTTGTCGGCTGAGACACCCACATGACTACCCCAACTTACTATTAAGAACGCACAGCATTGAATATAGAGAGAGCACCAAATTTCTAGGCCTTATTTTTGATAAAAAAACTTTGTTGGAAACAACATATAAATGAGACAGCCCACAAATGTAAATCATCACTAAACCTGATTAAATGCCTATCTAATATTGTGTGGGGAGCAGAAAGAAAAACCTTTCTTCAAATACTTAAATTACTTGTGATTTCTAAAATGGACTACTGATGTTTTGTTTATGCATCAGCAAGACCATCAACGTTAAAGGTGCTTTACAATATTCAAAGGGAAGGAATTAGGTTGGCAATTAGGGCGCTGCGGACAACTCGTATATCTTCAATATGTTTTGACTCTGGAATTTCTCCGTTAACTTATCGAAGAACAAAACTGGCACTTAATTATGTTAGTCAGGGTTTCATCTGTGCATAACCATCCAAACAAAATAACTCTGCTTGAGCGTTCCTCAGAAGGCGATGATATTTATCAAAGCAGGCCAACCATCACCAGGCCATTAGCAATAACGATAAAAGACCTAATTGTTGAGTATAATTTTGAATTTCCTACCACCTTATCACTCGCTCATTCGGAAGTACCACCTCGGACACTAAGTCGTAGAGTTATTCGTATGAACTGCACAAAAAACTTGAAAAGTGATTTGCCAATAATGTGCACAGCACTACTTTCAATTCTATGTTGAGTGATTAACCGCAAATTCAAACAATTTATACAGATGGTTCTAAAACTAAAATCGGAGTGCGAAGCGCAATAGTAGTCAATAATAAAGTACATTCATGGAGTCAAGTCCCGATGGCAACGATCTATACAGCAGAATTATACGCAATATGACAAGCGTTGGGATATACAGAACTAAGCTGTCATAATAAATTCGGTATATGTATAGATTCCCGCAGCTGTATAGAAGCGCTAACTAATAATTTCAGTACAGATCCTGTGATGCAACAGATACTGGCTACTGAAAACTGGCTCAAATTCTTGGGAAAGTTAGTCGTTTTAACTGGATACCAAGCCACGTAGGTATAAAAGGGAACGAGCTAGCCGATAGGGCTGCAAAAGAATCTGCTAACTCGGAAATAAATGATAGTATCCGAATCAGACCTGTTGATGTGAAATCCTATTTAGGATTTTTAATTAGAAACAAGTGGTTCGAAAGTAGTAGAATAGTTGATGCAAAAACTATGTTCCCGAAAATCAATAAACAAAAGTACTTAATTAGGTCGCAACTTTCAAAAAAGGAACAGGTAGTATATACTCATATTGCACTAGGACATACAAAAGTGACTGTTGGGAGATGGGCCGCCAATTTGTGAACAGTGTAACAAAAGATTAACTATCGAACATATATTGTGTACATGTCCAAAATACGACAACCACAGAGGCCAATAAAATATACAAAACATAAACATATTGAACTATATCCAAAACATAAAATATCTTATTGTATTTCTTACAGCGTGTACATTGTTTAATAGTATTTAGATGTTAATTATGAATTCTAACCGTGATATTTTTAATGATATACCAACCGTGATATTAGAACTGATATTTTAGTGAATCTACATTATACCTGGTGACTATAGCCTGAATGTGTTAGTAATTTAAATGTGAATGTCCAGCACATTGATAATGCTTTGCAACAGTATAGCAAATATGCTAACGACTAATGACCTCAGTACTCAATGTCGAATTGAAAAAAAAATAAAAATAATATTAACAATAATTGTAACAATAATAATAACAATAATAATAACAATAATAATAACAATAATAATAACAATAATAATAACAATAATAATAACAATAATAATAACAATAATAATAACAATAATAATAACCCCCTCAGGGGCCTGCTAGTTCCCAAACAGGTACGGGCATAGCAAACCCGAGGTACCCGAGCTCAGCTGTCCGCTGTCCAACACCTAGATTCCTTCAGCCCTCTTCCTATTAACCATTCCACTTACCAAACTCCTATCCTCTCCCCTCATCCCGTGTGGGCGCCGGGATTAAAGAATAGCCCCACGGTACGGCCTGCCTGTCGTAAAAGTCGACTGAAACGGCCACACACTCAGTTCAAACATTACACTACCATTTACAATATTAACAACACTTACATTCCATACATGCAGTTTATTTTGGACGCCGTGTTTTCGCCCCTTTCCCCTTTCCTTTTCGGAATCGCTGCGGAGAGTGGTACTTGTAGAGGGTACAGCTCAAAAACTGGGGGTGGCGCACCCGGGCCGCCAGATAGTACAGGGACCCGAACCTCTTTTAACCAAAGAGGAGGCTGTCCTATCAGCTGGCGAATAATCTTGCCCACTTTAGTAGTGCTGGGTGGTGCCCAGGCTGGGCCATGCTGAGGAGGGTGGGAGGCTTTGCCGAGGTCACTGCTGTGCTGCTTCTGCATGGGATTGATGGGGAGTGGGGGGCGAAGATGGGTGTCTTTATCATACACACACACGTACCTTGCACACAACACATACACACACACACACACATACACATACGTGTGCTAGCTAAAGCACATTTTAATAGAAAAACACACACCTTTCACAACTACATATTACACTTCTTTATTGGGTATTTTTATGATATGGATACGACTAAGGCAAAATCAATAAACGCGCCAAACAACACACTCGAGGTCCCAGCCTCACAATTAGGACCTACTCTGTATAGTCAGAGTAGCTCTACGGATGCACCAGGTGGTCGGTCTCTGCCTGCTGTAGAACGTCAGACCGATGATAACAACCCTTGCTTGAACACGGTTACTTCAATGGATACTAATGCATCAGGGAATAAGGCTGCCCCTGATGTGACAGAAAAGCCTATAGACAGCCGTTTATTGTACTCGGCCTGCGATTATGGAGTGTCAGCAAACGTGGTGACGGCATCATGCCGGTACCACGTCCTGAAAAGAAAGGATGGACTCAACTTCGATAAGGTGAATCCATTCCTAATAAGTAAAGAGTTATATCGTGTCTTTGGAGAGCTAAAAATGATTAAGAAAACTAAAGAAGGCATACTACTTGAAACTAGAACAGAGAACCAAGCAATGAAAATGTCAAAAGTGAAACTCTTCCTCGAGTTTGAAGTAGAAATAGTCCCGCATAATACTTTAAATAAGTCTCGAGGTGTAATATATTGTCCAGATCTTCTAAACTGTTCAGAAGACACCATAAAAGAGGAGTTACAGTCGCAAAATGTTATAGAGGTGAGACGATTAAAAACAAGGAAGGATAGTATTCTCAGGGATACGCCAAATCATGTGATTACTTTTGGAACACCCGTGCTCCCTAAGAAAATTAAAGTGGCGTTTTATTCATTGGAGGTAAGACTTACGTTCCACCTCCAATGAGATGTTTCAAGTGCCAGAAATATGGTCACACCTCAATGAGATGCTTGGCAAACCCAATGTGTGTTTGCGGAAAAGCAATACACGATGGTTCCCCTTGTAAGGAACCTATGAAATGTATAAATTGCGATGGTAGTCATTCAGCACGATCTCAAAACTGCCCTGTCTATAAACAGGAGGTTGCTATTCAGCAAGTTAATGCTAAAGAAAATATGAGTTACTTTGAAGCAAGAAGAATTGTAGTGGTACCCACTCCGGCACCAGGCAGAACTTATGCTCGAGCGGCAGTCACCAAACAAGATAATAGCGATCTGGTCAAAGAGTTAGTGCCGCAATTAGTGGAAGCGCTGAAGTTTGCTTTTATCCCTAAGGTACTAGTCACAGCACCTACTAATATGGAACCACCGCTTGCCCTAACCCCGACTGTAGCACGATCCCGTGATGGGTCGGAGAGCAGTCGCAGATCGTTTACATCTACTGCTGAACCCGAAAAGCGAGTGAGAAGCACGACTTCCGATACTGAAGGTTCGATCACAGAACTCGCCCCAGAATCCACGAAATTAAAAAAGAAAAAGAAGGGATGGCCAGCTGGGAAACCCAGGTTGCCACCCTCAAAGATTACGTGATATTTGATCTGTGATAACTGTTTTTGTATTTGTGGTTTTATATATACACTTATCTGTTTCGTATGTCACTTATTTATTTATTTATACTTAATTGTTTGTATTGTTTACTTTTATCTATTTATTCTTACCTGTCTGTATTTGTCTTATTTTAACTATTTATACTTATCTGTTTGTATTTGTCTTATTTTACATATGTGTGTGTTTTTTTTTGTCTTACTCAGACTTTTTAATCATAAGTATTTATTTCCGCTGTTAATAAACTAAACCTTTTATATTCGCTACCTATAATAAAATACTACAGTGGAACTGTAGAGAATGCGTGCAGCACTATTGTGACTTGAAAATGCTTATGCAGGAACATCATCCCATATGCTTCTGCCTACAAGAAACGCATCTTAAGCTTGGTCAACCCTACTCTCTCCGAGACTATGCAGTAGTCAGGCGAGACTGTATAAATAATGAGCGGGCCAGTGGAGGGGTAGTAAAAACAGATGCAAGGTACTCCGAGATCTTGCTTCGAACTGCGCTCCAGGCTGTTGCCATCAAACTAACTTCTCCACTTAGAGTCACCGTGTGCAATATTTACCTACCAGATGGAAATTTGCAAATAGAGGAGATCGACGATATTGTAGAACAATTACCTACCCCATTCATTATAGTAGGAGACTTTAATGCTCATAGCATACTGTGGGGCTCCTCAAGAACAGATGCCAAGGGACGTATTTTAGAGCAATGGCTCGAGAGAGATGACCTAGTACTACTCAATAATGGCGAGTCAACACATTTTAACATAGGATCAAATAGTTTCTCTGCTATTGATCTAACGTTTGTTTCTAGTGCATTGGCACCAACCCTATCGTGGAATGTTGCCGACGACTTGCACAATAGTGACCATTTCCCGACAGTGGTGGAAACTGATAAACTGTCCACCAAAAGGGACTTGGTGAGCAGGTGGAAAACGGAAAAAGCAGACTGGAATAGGTTTCGGAAGGAGCTAACACCTCCTGATCAAAGCAGTGTGGAAGCCTTAACTAATGTAATACTCAAGGCAGCCGAAAAGTCTATACCTAGAGCAGGAAGTACCCCATTGAAGCGAGTGGTTCCGTGGTGGAACCAGCAAGTAAGGGAGGTAATAACTATTAAGAAAAGGGCTTTCAACAAATTTAGAAAAGAGCCCACTAAGGCGAACCTAGTAGCTTTCAAGAAAGCTAGAGCAGTATCTAGAAGAGTAGTACTGCAAAACAAACGAGCTTGTTGGAATCAATATACGTCTTCCATAACATCTGAGAATAACTCAAGTGACCTTTGGAGGAAAATCAATGCTGTAGCGGGGAAATATTGTTCCAACATACTCTCCTGTATGAAGTTGGAGGATCAGCAGCTGACTGATAGTTCTGAAGACATCGCAAACGCCTTAGCCACGCATTTTGAAAAAATCAGCTCGTCAAAGAACTATAATCAGGCATTTCTCACAACTAAGGGTGAAAGGGAAACTGAATTAAACTTCAACAGTAATGAATTGATGGACTACAACCTACCTTTCACCATACAGGGACTCAATGAAGCTCTTAAAGATGTCAAACGAACCTCTCCAGGCGCGGACACTGTAACCAACGATATGTTGAAAAACCTGTTACCAGAAACAAAAGAACATTTATTGGAACTGTATAATGAGTTATGGAATGAGGGTACTTACCCAGATTTATGGAAGGAGGTACTTGTGGTGCCTATTCTTAAAATAACTAAGGACCCATTCCTCCCAGCTAGCTATCGCCCTGTTAGTCTCACGAGCTGCATGGGCAAACTGCTAGAGAGAATGGTCAACAAGAGATTTCAGTCGTTCTTTGAACAAAACCAACTTCTAGAATCCTACCAATCAGGTTACAGGAAAAGTCGGTCAACCATGGACCCACTAGCTCAACTAGAGGACTTGATCCAGAACGCCTTTAAAAATCGAGAACATACAGTGGCAGTGTTCTTCGATATAAAGAGTGCATACGATATGACATGGCGACATGGAATTATGGAAAAACTCCATAAATATGGTCTAAGAGGAAACCTTCCTATGTTTGTAGGGTCGTTTTTAACAAATCGAAGATTTCGAGTTCGAGTGGGCTGTTTATCCAGCCCACGTGTACTAGAGAATGGAGTTCCACAAGGATCTACACTCAGCTGCTCGCTATTTCTTGTGGCGATGAATGAAATTACTCTAAGTGTGGACCAAACCGTGTCGAAGTGTTTGTATGTAGATGATGTAGCCATTGCGCTTTCGGGTAAAACAGTGGGTTATATAACAAAAAAGTTGCAGGAGGCTGTAAATAGAATAGTGGAGAATGGAGAAAGTGTTGGTTATACTTTCTCCGAAGAAAAGACAAGTTGTACACATTTCTGCCGGTTAAGAACACCACACCACAACCCACTATTGTACATAAAGGAGAGAGTAATCGTGCACCAACCTTGTATGAAGTTTTTGGGACTAATATTTGACTCCAAACTTACCTGGTCCACACACATAAACACTCTTGCAGATAAATGCCGGGGAGCACTAAATGTAATAAAAGCCCTTGCACACACCAAGTGGGGAGCTGAACCAAAAAGTCTAATCAGAGTCTATCGGGCTATTGTGTTATCACGATTAGACTACGGGTGCATTGCCTATTCATCAGCTCGTAAAAGTCGACTACTGTCCCTTGACAGGATACATCCATCTTGGTATTAGATACTGTCTTGGTGCGTTTGCTACTAGTCCATCGGCGAGCTTATGTTGCGAGTCCGGGCTGATGCCACTGAATCTGAGAAGGGGAGTGCTTATGCTTACATATTTAAATAAAATAGATCACTGTATAGACAACCCAAATCACAGCCTATTAACCATAGCACAGAACGATTACGGCATGCGAACAACTATCACTCGACCATTTGTAATACGTACCCGAGAACTAATGGACAGGGAAAGCATCCAGATACCGGCAACTAATAAAACCCTCGTATTTAAAAAAGCCGTTCAAGAGAAATTTTGCGAGATATGGCAGGCGTTGTGGAACCAAGAAACCACACAACTAAAAACTGTAAAGGCAGAAGTAGAGTTGGGTTATAATACCGAGATAACTTTAGGTCTGACAAGAATGGAAGCTACAAAAATGCATAGAATAAGAATAGGGCACACTAAACTCACTCATCAACACTTGCTGCTAGGAGAACCAACACCTATTTGTGATACGTGTCAAGTGCCTCTAACTGTAGCTCACATTATATGTAATTATACAAAACATGAAGTGAATCGGCAACAGCATGGTATTGTATTGGAATTACCTAAAAACTTACAAACACCAGGTAGCAAGAATTCCTTGAATTATCTAAGAGCAATCAATTTATTGCAAAAGTTGTAGTGTACATAAACAATTTCCAGTATAGCATTGCACTAAAATAAATTTTTCTTGCGACTAATGACCACCGTTGTCGATGTCGCATGCACCTTTTAGAAAAAAAATAATAATAACAATAATAATAACAATAATAATAACAATAATAATAACAATAATAATAACAATAATAATAATCAATAATAATAACAATAATAATAACAATAATAATAACAATAATAATAACAATAATAATAACAATAATAATAACAATAATAATAACAATAATAATAACAATAATAATAATAATAACAATAATAATAACAATAATAATTACAATAATAATAACAATAATAATAACAATAATAATAACAATAATTATAACAATAGTAATAAAGAGCTACGCCTTGGTGAAGAACATGGTAATTCACCAAGACAAAATACTACCTCCGGTAAATTTATCAAGGTGAAGCACCAAAATAGCAAAAGAGGTAGACGTAGAGGTCGACCTCGAGCCACCAGTATAGACAGGTTATCTAATTCATCTTGCGCATCGATTTAGAATTGCTCTACTAAAGGCCATACATATAGTCGCTTTCCATCCCTAAGTAACATTCTCTCAATGAACACTATCCTCCAGTGGAATTTGAACGGATGTATTTCACATTTAAATGAACTTAAACACATGTTGGCCAAAGAGTCTCCGATATGTATTTGTTTACAAGAAACTCGTTTCAAACCTGCAGATTGCTTCAATCTACGGGGATTTATATATCGCTGTGACGCGGTACCACATAGAATCCCGACACGGCCGACTGCTTGAAAAATGACAGGTGAGCATTTTTCACAAAAATTACGCCCTCGTTCGGATGAGAGGTTAAATGGAGGTCCCGTGTGTGAGTGTTGTCACGCACGTTAAAGATCCCTACCTTGCCTGGAACGGCAAGGGTTCGGCAAAATTCTAAATTTCCAGGCAACAAAAACTCGCCTCCTGGCCAATGTAGTACCTACAGGTGGAGCATTGGAAATGTAAATGAACGGTACCACATAGAAGAGCTAAAGATGGTATAGCTATTTTAATCAAGAACGAGGTTGCAGCTTTGCACATTCCACTAATCACAACCCTACAAGTAGTTGCCTTTCAAATCTTACACCCAGTTAAATTTACAGTGTGCCATATCTATTTTCCTGATTCGCACTCCTTGGTTAATAACTTAAACAACCTTGTCACACAACTGCCAAAACCGTTCCTCCTCGTAGGAGACTTCAATGCTCACAGCCCGCTGTGGGGATCTACACGGACCGATGCATCAGGGAGAGCTATTGAGCGGGTTATAGTAGATACTGACCTCATTGTCCTAAACTCAGGGGAAGGAACGCATATAAATTCACGTTCATCTAATCTTACGTCCATAGATCTGTCTATATGTTCACCCCAAATAGGTCATTACCTGTCTTGGAGAACCTTAACCTTAACCTATGTCTTTTCAGACCATTTTCCAATCTGTATCGATATTCCTAACATCTCATATAAACCCTCCACTGAACGCTGGTGCTATGCTAAAGCCGATTGGCGTAAGTTTTCTAGTCTTATAGCACCTTTTGAACCGCATAAGAATATTCAGGAATCTGTAAATCATATTAGGGCAACAATGCTGTCCGCTGCTAGGCAAACGATCCCCATTATCTCTAATAATACTAAAAACTCGAAGTCTTGGTGGAACGATGAAATTAAAAAGGCAATACAGGAAAAGAAAGCTGCGCTGAATTCCTTTAAACGTAATCCCATTCACAGCAACTTTGTCACCTTTAAACGCCTACGAGCTATAGCTAAACGTAAAATAATTTTAGCTAAAAAGAAAAGTTGGGAGGAATATGTTGCTAAGTTGTCCCTCAATACTTCCATATCAGACGTATGGAGAAATATCAGAAACATTCTTGGGAAAAAATTTCCACTAGTATCCCCGGTGTTAATAGATAACACTCAACCATTGTGGGAAACGAGAACATTTCAAGTTTACTGGCCTCGCGCTTTCAAGATGAGAGCAGTAAGGACAGTTATAGTCTATCTTTTTTGGCCAAAAAGTGGGCACAGAGGGTCCCCTAGATTTCAACGACATTCACTCATCAGCATATAACAATGATATAACAATGACCGAACTTGAATACATCCTACAACAAACTAAAAATTGCGCTCCAGGACCTGAAATGATCACATACCAAACGATCCAAAATCTACCTATCTCAAACAAGATATCACTACTAAAACTATACAATAACATTTGGAAAACCGGTATCCTACCTGACTCCTGGCGAGAACACTATGGTGTCTAAACTGAAATTCGATAAATAGGTTATTATTTCATCAAAATGACTTTTGATTCCATGTATGTTCAGACAAATAAGTGAGAAATTTATAGTATTGCTATGAATTGCATATGCATTACATTTTGCGTCCCACTCATTTAAACTTAAATAGGATTGATAATGAATAAAGTTGTTTGAATATTGTTCCTCTATATACATAATATTATTTATTTAATCAATAATTCACACTTTATCTATAACTAAAACTTAAAATGTTTGAAATGATAGCAGTTTATTCATTAACACTCCAATTTCTAATAACGATAATAATACAATAATAATAACAATATCTCTCATAGGTCATTACCTTGACGCGGTGAGAGTGCTTACTTCCCTCTTCGCGTTGCAGGTAACCGGCTCACTGGCTACCTGGATTGCGAAACGGAAAAACCAAAATAACCTACATCACCCACTCACACAAACTCAGAGCACGCACGCACACGCACGCACGCACACACACACACACACATTTTCACTTCTCACTACTTTCTGAACTCCAAACACGCAGACGTGCATGCCCTTAAACCTATACACATACAAAGCTGTACCTTTCAGCAACTTTTATCTGTCCTATCAGGAAGCATTCTAGTCTTCCGACTCTTGTTTTTCCAGGTCCCTTCTGGCTATTAGGGTATTCGAGGGCGAAGGGACCTACCATCAATTTTCTCTTAGGGACCTGTTAACTCCCAAACAGGCACGGGCACGGCAAACCCGAGGTACCCAAGCTCAGCTCTCCGCTGACCCCCTTTCATATTCCATCAACACCCTTCCAACCAACCGTCCGGACATGCTCGCCTCAACGCACGAGCATTCCCACCTTCACCCACAATACTCTCTTTACACACTCCACACAACACATGTACACACACTGTACATTTAGCACAAAGCTAAAAGCCATCCCATACCTGGGCTCTGGTCACTTTCGCGATTTATTACAACATCTAGAACCCCAAGGTAGCAGCTCCGGGGAGTACTCGCATACGATCTATGACGCTAGCTGCACAGGTAGGTCTTCCTGATAAAAGACCAAAACCGCATGAAATGTCGAAAAATATACTAATATAATACCCCAAGAGGGTAGAGTCAGTGACTCAGAGTCCCTCCCTGCGCAAGCGGGCTGCACCACAAAATGGGGGGAATTCTTCGGCAAAATCACAAAGACCTCGTACCGACGGACGAAGCGGCGCCGGAACTAGAGATAGTTACCGCAACACAAAATCCTGCACTTGGGTGCAGGTCGGAGAACCAGATGAAGGGCTTTTACCGGTATCTGGTACTGAAAAAGAAAGATTGGTCAAACTTTGATAAAGTAAACCCGTTTATGATTAGTAAAGGCTTATATGGAATGTTCGGAAATTTAAAAATGGTAAAAAAGGTTAAAGAAGGAATCTTAGTATAAACTGCATCAGAGAAACAGTCCTTGAAAATTCAAAAAATAAATGAATTCGCAGGATACCAAGTGGAAGTGGAACCCCGCGGCACTATGAGCAAGTCTCGTGGAGTCATATATTGCCCAGACTTGTTAAACTGCACGGTAGATGAAATACAAGAGCAATTATATGATCAAAATGTCACAGAAATCAGAAGATTGAAAACAAGAATTGGTTGGCGGATTATGCGATACTGCTAATCATGTGCTTACATTTAATACACCTGTTTTACCGAAAACAATAAAAGTCGTCTTTTATAGTTATCCCGTAAGGCTATATGTGCCGCAGCCGATGAGGTGCTATAGATGCCAAAAGTATGGACATACATCTACGCGATGTAATGCCAACCAAGTATGTATATGTGGAAAATCCTTGCATGAAGGAAAACCTTGAGAAGAGCTAGTGAGATGTATAAACTGTGACGGCAACCATTCGGCCAGAACTCGAAATTGCCCCACTTATAAGAAAGAGGTCGCAAAGAGTCAAGGAAAATGTTAGTTATATCGAGGCCAAGAGGCAAATTACGCTTGCTACACCAACACCCGGGGTATCGTTCGCCAAAGCATCATTGACCCCCATCAAATGTAACAACTAGTTTGGTTAAAGAATTGATGCCACAATTAGTTAAAGACCTTAAAAGTTTCTTTATTCATAAATCAGTGTCAGAACCACCAATAACACGAGGCATTGATTTAGATATATCGTCTGTGCCAAAGACGATGCATAGTCACCGATCGAGGATTGACTCGAAATGTAGTAGGACATCTGCTAATTCAAAAGGAGAATACGAACAACCTCAGGAAAATTCGTCCATAGACAGCGATCGGGCTTCATCGGACCATTCGTGGGCGGATGAAACGCAATCGAAGAAGAAACAGAAAAGCTGACGCAAGGGAAAACCTAGGAAAGTAGCCAAATAATCAGTGATACACTGTGATAGCACTGCGATATTTTTATTTCTACGCAAGACTAGTTATAATTGTAGATTACGTATTATTACCTATGCACCTTATGTATCATTGGAGTATCTATAATGTCAACAATATCTCTATCAGTGATATGAAGCTGTGAAATTTTGCTGATAACCATACACGCATATGTATTAATTTAAAACAATCACCCCAATAATAATGCAGTAGAATTGCAACGGATTAATCTTCCACCTACCGGGGCTGCAGATTTTATTGGCAAGATATTCACATATCGCCATATGCCTGCAAGAAACAAAGCTGAAATCTCAGGATACCTTTACTCTTAGGAATTATTATATAATAAGAAATGACGTCCCGCCTGCTAGTAGAGCAAGTGGAGGGATCGCAATCCTGATCAGAAAAGATACAGCATATAGATCTTTGACAATAACTAGCCAAATAAGAACACTTGCTATAACACTTTTAGCAGCACCAATCATTACTATAGTCAACATATACCTATCAAAACCTACATGAACCATTGCAGAACTAGAACACGTCTATAGACAACTACCAGGAAAAGTTTTTAGTAGGCGATTTTAATGCCCATAGCCCTTATGGGGATCAAAACCGCATGTTTAGTGCCAATTTCACTTATTTATATTAATCGTTTTTAGTAATTTTATTTGCCTATTATTATTTACTTTAATTAAAGCTGGTTGTCATTAAACACGCTTTTTCCTACCATCCAATAAATCCTTCCTAACCCATCCTAAGGCTTAATCCTCAACGGAGGAGATGGAAAGATTAAGGGATAAAAGCCCAAACACACGAAAGGGTTGCGGCTGTTTATTATATGCTTCGCTTGAAGATACTACGTTCCGCTAATTAAGCTTCATGTAACAACTATCAAAAAAAACAGTATAGTGATAGTGCCAGTATTCATGAACAAACTTTAAATCAAGTAGTGCTGCGGGTACGAGTAATATAATATCCCCAATGAAGATAATCAACATGCCAATTTCATCACCAATCAGCATACAAGGTTAGTAAGCCACTCTGTTTATTACCCTCAAAATTATCGGCATTTCCTTTATAGCTTCCATTAAATTCAAATGAGCAACACAATCTATTGGCACCATGCAGCTACTTCAGTTATTCAAATCTTTAATTATGGTCATTGTAACTCATTGCTTTCTGTACATTTTATTCATACATTAAAAGCTAACAATATTATTTTTTCATTAAGTCTTTCATTTCCTTGAACACAGGGTGGTCCTTCGCAAATCCCACACCCTTTACTTCGGCTTAGATCAAGATAGCAATCTTTCAGGCCCCGTAACACCGCAGATAATAGGGGAAAGATCTTCGAAGATTTTATAATAAACAACGATCTAGCACCTTTGAACAAGAAAGAAAACACATATCTAAATCTAAGACGTAAAAACCTATCCGCAATTGACTTAGCATTATGCTAACCATCCTTGTGTCCTAACTACTAATGGAAAGTCCTTGATGATACGCACGGAAGCGCTCACTTTCCGATACTAATTTGGATAGAGAGTAGTACTCATGTGACACCACATAAGAAAAGATGGATCCCCAAACGAGCAAATTGGGCCAAATACCGGGAGGTGACTAAAATCCCAGAAATCACGGAGGACGTAAATGCATCTGTAGAAAATATGAACAAATCAATTCTAGACGCATGTAGAACAGCCATTCCTGTAACGTCCAGTAAACACTTAAAGAAATGCGTTCCGTGGTGGTCACATGAAATGGACCTTCTTATACAAGACAAAAAGCGATGCCTAGCCAGCTTTTACAAGAACAACATTATGGAAAGCTTGCTATTATTCAAGAAAGCGCAAGCTGCTGTCCGCAGAGAAATAAGAATAGCTAAAGAGCATTGGTGGGAAACATATGTTGCAAGCCCTAAACCCACAACGCCTATACAAGGAATATGGACAAAAATCCGAAACGTAAGGGGAAACACTAAACACACAAAGATAACTCACCTAGAAGTCAACAATGAAGCTATAACTGATAAAGGGAAAATAGCAACTGCACTTGCAACTACATTTGAATCAAATAGTAGCTCCGAAAACTATAATCTGCGCTTTACGATAATTAAGGATGACCTCGGGAGGAAACGCATTTGTTTTGATGAAGATGGATTACAACCCTATAATCATCCATTTAACATCATTGAATTAGATAAGGCATTAGACCTGGCAAAAGAATCGGCACCTGGAGAGGATGAGATTCTTCCTTCCATGCTGAACAATATGTCTGTCACGATGAATCGCAAGCTACTGGAGTTGTACAACATAATATGGAAAACACACAAATACCCAAATAAGTGGAAAAGTGTGATAGCGGGGCCCATATGCAAACCTGGGAAAGACCCTACACAACCAGAGAGCTACAGGCCAATATGCCTGACTAGTCATGTCAGTAAGATCCTTGAACGCATGGTGAATGTCAGGCTTACCTGGTATTTGGAACAAAAAAAGCTTTTTGCCGAAAAACAGAGTAGTTTTCGTAAAGGTCATTCTAGAATTGATCATCTCATAAAGATCGCCACTGCAGTAAGAGAAGGTTTTGAAGGCAGAAAACTCATTACAGCGATTTTCTTTGGTCTAGAAAAAACATATGAGATGACTCAGAGAAAAGGAATAGTGAATAAATGATATGAATTTGACCTTAGAAGTAACTTACCACTATTCATCGAAGCGTTTCTAGATAACCACAACATCCAGGTACGCATAGAAGATTCTAGATCGGCAACATATTGTATCGAAGACGGCATACCTCAGGGATCAACTCTGAGTTGCACGCTGTTCGATATAGCAGTCAACGAAATCGCACGAAATCGTGCACTCTTGTGTTCAAAGTTGTCTATACGTTGACGACCTGGCCATCTTCACGTCTGCCAAAACTATAGAGATGTGTAAGTTTAGGCTCGATAAATCAATAAAAATGATTACGGACGCGGCCACCAAAATAGGTTTTCGCTTCTCTATAGCTAAAACATGTGCGGTACATTTTTGTAGAAAACGAAAACCACATAACCCAGAGCTGACCGTGTACGGAGAAATACTCGAGTTTAAAATTGAAACTCGTTTTTTGGGAGTAGTGCTAGACCGTAAACTAACTTACAAGTCACACATAGAGGCACTTAGAAGAAGCTGCATGCAAAGACTAAACATTATAAAATGCATGGCAAACTTAAGCTGGGGCTCAGATAGAGAAATACTCCTGAGAACCTATATAGCCATTATTCGATCAAGAATTGACTATGCAAGTATCGTTTACGCGTCGGCTAGCAAGAGCACACTGAAACTACTAAACCCCATTCAAAATACAGTTCTCAGATATGCGCTGGGAGCATACAGAACCACCCCTGCCTCAAGCTTACAATGTGATGCGAGCATTGAACCGTTATACATCAAATGTTAATAACGATAGGTGCAACCTCTTCAGTATCATAGTTTTCTTCTCTACCTCAACATTCAGTAACTAATTTGTGACAATGGACTACAACATTATTCCAAATTTGTGATGTTTCCATCGATAACGCTTCATGCCACATAGACAAACAAAATCGTAAATGTCCGTCGTTTGACAGTTCTTAAAGTAAACACAGAAACTAACTAAAGAGAGTGACACTAACTTGGCGGCGAGTTCGACTTACAATGAATGACGTCGCAAGAGTGTTATCAACTTACAACCATCTACTGCAAAATATCACGACAAGTAGTATGCAACAGAAGCACATAACTAAACGACATGACAACAGTTGCCTTCCTAATCGGTGCGCTATAGCGATGAGGCAAAATGAGTTATCAGAGTTACTGATATATCGAACTTGCTCTTACTTGACGCCGTGGTGGACCTCTAGAAACATTACATACCGATATATACCAAAAATTCGAAATAAAACTTCTGATTCCACTAATTCTTACGAATCTGAATTCTCTCGAATTTTAAACGCCTATCCAACATACGAAGTAATATACACTGATGGCTCTAAATCCAACATAGGTACCGGCTCTGCATTCGTACATAACGAGCAGAAAGTGTGCTGGCATCTCTCAGACTACGCAACCGTGTTGTTTGCAATCTACCGTGCTCTACTTTATGTGGAAAGCCAAAAGATAGCAAACACAATAATTTGCAGTGACTCTATAAATGCAATAACATCAATAGAACGATGCGACGTCTGTGATGAAATGGTTGAAAAATTTTTTAGAAACTCTACATCGAATCTAAAATTATCACATTATGTTTGTTTGGATACCGAGTCATTCTGGAATTCCTGGAAATGACGCACCACACCAAGTGGCAAAAATAGCATCGAAAACGATTCCTTCTCAGAATTACCCACTACGACTTGAAAAGTACAGAGCCGTATTTAGAACTAAAAGCAACGAAACCTGGCAATCACAATGGTCAAACGTTAGCAGTAAGATGAAAGAGATTAAATCACAGATACATAAATAGAAACCACCGACTCCACTTAACCGTAGGAAACAATTAGTAGTAACACGACTGCGGATTGGACACACAAACATAACACACCAGTATCTACTAACTTCACAACAACCACCTCAGTGTGAGACATGCAATGAACCAAAAGATGTAGAACATATCCTCACTAAATGCAAGCGATTTGAAATACAAATTCTAAATTGAAAACTACCTTAATGACGCTATTGTATCTTTAGTAGATCCTTCTCGCTTCCAATACGTACTACGCTTGTTAACTCATTACATTTTTTTGCCAATATTTTACCGTTCTTAGTCCAGATAAAACGTCACTCTACAATAATAATAACAATCATAATAACAATAATAATAACAATAATAACAACAATAATAATAACAATACCTCTCATGGGTTATTATCTTGACGTGGTGAGAGTGCTTACTTCCCTCGTCGCGTTGTAGTTAACCAGCTTGCTGGCTATCTGCATTGCGAAGTGGGAAAACCAAAATAACCTACATCACCTACTCACACAAACTCAGAGCACGCACACATACATTCACTATACTTTCTTCACACAGAACACGCATACGTGCATGCCCTAACGCCTATACGCAACACAAAGCTGTACTGTCAGCATCTTTTATCTTTCCTATCTGGAAGCACACTAGGCTACCGACTCGTGTTTTTTACAGGTCCCTTCTGGCTATTAGGGTATCCGAGGGCAAAGAGACCTACCATCAATCTTCTCTTAGGGGCCTGTTAGTTCCCGAACAGCTACGGGCATGGCAAACCCGAGATACCCTAGCTCAGCTGTCCGCTGTCATTCTTCCTACCATCTGATGTTGATCCGAAGCCTACTGATGACGACCCCAGCGCTAAATTGGCTCTTGACCTTCCTAAGAAGGCTTTAAACATGCTAACTCAGGAGACGGTGCCTATATCCGCAGGTACCAGTGCGATGTACTTGTAAAAGAAGGTGACTGCACCCCGGTTTCTTGTCATCAAAAAAGTAAAAGGGGACTTTTCTACAGTAACTCCATTCATTATCTACAGGACTTTGTATGGCCTAATTGGAAAAACAAAGAGCATCAGAAAGACTAGAGAAGGATTTTTGGTTGAGACAGTGTCCAAAGCACAAACAATGCGACTATTAGCTATAAAAAGGATTGCAGATTCAGATGTGTATGTTATTCCACATAAAACCCTCAACAGTAGCAAAGGGGTTATTTCATGTCATGATTTGATGAACTGCAGTGAAGCCGAAATTAGGAAAGAATTAGCCAAACAAGGTGTAACGGAAGTATTCCGCATTAAAAGTAAGTAAAGTGGAATAGCTAGTGATACCCCGCTACACATTCTTACATTTAACACACCAGAATACCAAAAAGGGTCAAAGCTGCCATGTACACCTTGCCATTAAGACCATACGTGCCATCGCCTATGAGATGTTTCAATTGTCAACAATTTGGCCACACAGCTAAGAACTGCAGAGCAACCACAGCAGTCTGTGAGTGCGGAAAGAATAAACACGAGGAAAGTCCTTGTAAAGAACCTGTGAGGTGTGTCAATTGCGAAGGAAGTCATAAGACAAACTCAATGACTTGTCCTAAATATATGATAGAAGCAGCCATACAGAAAATTAAGATAGTAGATAAGCTTACATACAACGAAGCAAAGAAGGTAGTGGAAATCCGAACACCAACTGCTGGCGTATCATACGCAGCTAAAACAGCCTCTACCACCAGTTTACAAGTAGATGATATCATAAAGATGCTGACACCCAAACTTAATAACACAATTAGAGATATCTTTGACCAAATGGCTAAAACAACAACAAATACTATAGCGCGACCATTAGAAGACACAACTCCCAGAAACGAATCTAGCGACAACAATGACGCATTATTAGAAGATAATCAGAGCGACACATCGAGCGCAGCTGCTTCAGATATACAAATACTGGCTAAACCAGTAGATCGAAGCGACTTACCGCAGAATACCAAAAGACCGAGATGATGGCCCCCAGGCAAACCGAGAGGGCCTAGAACTAAATCGCAAGTTAACTGACTGTAATCAAAACTGTAGTAATAAGTTAAATGTACACAACTGTCAATTAGCAGCAATATTCTATAGAATCTAGTGTGTAATATAGTATGAATAAATGTATATGTACCAATGCAATGTAAGGGATATTTTGCACTCATTTAAGTATAAGAAAATTCTATAACCTAAGAGTTAATTTCATACAGTGGAACTGTAATGGTCTAGTACACTACATTGGCGAATTACAAATGTTATTGGCAAAATACAACCCGGCGTGTGTATGCCTTCAAGAAACAAGGTTAAAGACAGAACACAAAATAAACTTTCATAGGTATAATATAGTAAGAATGGATAACCCAACAAGCCTCCGAGCGTGTGGCGGCGCAGCCATCATGATTAGGAAAGATACAGCGTACGAAATGCTCAACATCACAACAGACCATTAGGTGGCAGTATATATCTACCCACGGCGAACTGGACTGCGTATGATCTTGAAATTATAAATAATCAATTGCTACAACCAAAAATTATTGCCGGTGATTTCAACGCCCACAATCCCATGTGGGGCTCACTTTCAACAAACCCACAAGGAAGGCAAGTAGAGCAATTTTAGTAGAAGCAGCCATATCACTGCTAAACACAGGACAAGAAACATATTTAAACTTAAGGGGGATCAATTTTACAGCGATAGATTTAACGCTTTGCTTCCCTGCAATAAAACTTAATACAGAATGGAGGGTATTAGACGATCCTTTTCAAGGTGATCACTTCCCTATCTTAATTATCTACGAAACAATAAAAAAACAAATAAATGCAACAAGACGATGGGCAATAAAAAAGACGGATTGGGCAAAATTTGAAAAACATCTTAAGGTTCCAGAAATAATAGAGCGATATTAGATCCAGCAAACTTAGCCATTCCTCAAGTACATCCTACTTGCACAAAAAACAAAATACCGTGGTGGACCGCTGAGATTGCAGTGGCAATTAAAGAAAAGAAAAGGTGTTTCCAATGCCTAAAAGAAACAATACCGAAGAAAATATGATCGCCTTTGAAAAAGCACGCGCAGTAGCAAGAAGAATAATACGACAAAGAAAAAAAAGCTCATGGCAGGAATATGTGGGGTCAATTAAGCACAACACACCTACGCAGGAAGTCTGGAAAAAGATTCAAACAATACAAGGGAAACAGAAGTATTCAACAATTAACAAATTAGTACAAGTGTTTAGGCCTTGCCTATTATAAATTAAAAAGCATGTTCCTCTTATGTCTCGACTACGATTTGTTATTCGCGCATCGCCAAAGGTGAGTGCTGATTACAAACAATAAGACAAGACAGTCGACACAGCTCGCTCTTAGAAGACAGTCCATTAAATATCACATTCGCGCCGGTTTGTCGGCATCAATTAATTAATTAAATTAACGACGTGAGCACCTCTATCCCTTCCTTCATCACCCTCTCCTGCCTAACCAATTATGTATTTAGTGGTGAGTGTAAAGTGACAATTGAACACGGGGTAAGTTTTTATGCAACCATATTTTATTACACGTTTAATTTTTGTTATTAGAACCAGTCGTTCCGCTTAGGCGTGAACAACAAGATAACGAAACGATCACAGATAAGACAATTATAGCCAACGTCTTGGCTGCAACATTTGAATCAAACAGCGAATCCGATAATTACAATTTAAGATTTCAGTTTAATAAAGAAAACTTAGAACAGATAGAGCCAAATCTCAATACATCCTCACAACACTTGTATAATCAACCTTTTTCCATGGAAGAACTCACAACTGCTTTAGACTCAACAAAAAATACATCAACAGGAGAGGACCAAATATTAAACATCATGCTAAAACATATACCACCAACAGGCAAATCTAAGATGCTAGAACTATTCAACAAGATTTGGAGTAGAAACTGTTACCCAGCGATATGGAGATCGTCCGTAATAATCCCAATATTAAAACCTGCTCAAGACTCCACCTCACTGAGAAGCTATAGACCAATATCGTTAACAAGCAATGTGAGCAAACTACTAGAGAAAATGGTAAACAGAAGACTAGTGTGGTACATAGAGAAGAACAACTTGATAGCAAAAGAACAAAATGGCTTCAGAAAGCAGCGCCCTACCATAGATCACCTAATCGCTATGGAAGATGCTATCAACAAAGCCTTCGCAGAGAATAAGCATATGATAGCCGTATATTTTGATCTTGAAAAAGCATATGAATTGACTTGGCGATATGGTATATTAAAAAAGATTGAGAACTGGAAACTGAAGGGTAATCTAGCATTATTTATTAAAAACTTTATGGAGGAACGATCAATTCGGGTACGAGTAGAAGGCAATTATTCCGAAAAGCGTATCCTACAAAACGGTATTCCTCAGGGTTCGACGTTAAGTGTCACACTTTTCATTATAGCAATTAATAACATAGCAAAGGTTTTTCAATCCTGCGTTCACAGGTGCGTATATGTCGATGATCTTGTAATCTACACATCGACAAAAACCGTGTAAGTGTGCAGGTTTAGACTTCAAGCAGCGATAGAAAAGATCACGAAATCGGCAGCATCGATAGGTTTTAGATTCTCAACAGAAAAAACGGGCGCAGTGCATTTCTCTAGGCACCGAGCTCAACATTTCCATCCACGGTTAACTCTATACGGCAATATAATAGTCTTTAAAGACCCGGTCAAATTCCTGGGCTTAATCTTTGACAAGAAATTAACCTGGAGACCGCATATAGAATATACGAAACACAATGCAGTGCAAGCTTTAAATATAATTACAAGGCTATCAAACATAAATTGGGGATCAAACGGAAACACATTACTCACACTCTACACAACTCTCGTGCGGTCAAGAATTGACTATGGTAGCATGGTGTATGCGTCAGCAAGTCGGAGTGTGTTAAACCGCTTACTACCCGTTCAAAACGCTGGTCCACGGTATGCGCTAGGCGCATTTCGAACGAGTCCAGGAGTAAGCCTGCAATGCGAAGCAGGAACAGAACCCCTAGACATCAGACGCGAAAAATTACTCCTCAACTATGCTGCAGGTGTTAGATCTTCAACCAACCACCCAAATCAACAAATGATAGACAACTGCAACAACAACTATCGAATCTGCAGACGATCTGTAAACTCAAATCCTTTCTCGCAACGCCCTTACGAACTTGAGACATGCTACCATCTGCAAGTGCCTAGGATACCGGTAGAAGCCTACTCTATACCATACTGGGCTATACAAAAACCAATATTCCAACTAGATCTGAAATATTTAGACAAGGATACAACTTCGCCGACAGTATACAAAGATAAATTGCTAAAAATACTGTCTGAATACCAAGAGCACAAGAAAATTTACGCCGACGCGTCCAAAAGTCAAATTGGAACAGGAGCAGCTATTGTCATGAACATGAGTACACTCAGTTGGACGCTACATGCAAGCACATCCATATTTACCGCCGAACTATATGCTATTTACAGGGCATTGACTCCCATCCTGTAATCAAGGTTAAATAAAGCAATAGTATGTTCAGATTCATTGATGGCGATAGAATCGATACTGAATAACCGTTCATTTACATTTCCAATGCTCCACCTGAAGGTACTACATTGGCCAGGAGGCGAGTTTTTGTTGCCTGGAAATTTAGAATTTTGCCGAACCCTTGCTGTTCCAGGCAAGGTAGGGATCTTTAACGTGCGTGACAACACTCACACACGGGATCTCCATTTAACCTCTTATCCGAACGAGGGCGTAATATTTGTGAAAAATGCTCACCTGCCATTTTTCAAGCAGTCGGCCGTGTCGGGATTTGAACCCGGGACCTTGTGATAATGAATAACCACAACCAAGATCTCTTCTTAAGGGCAATCTTAGATATACGATACAAACTGCAGCAGGCACAAGTAGTTTTTATTTGGATAGCTGGACATAGTGGAATCGAAGGAAATGAGGCGGCCGACTCAGCTGCAAGAATGGCAGCACAGCTGCCCTATACCCAAGAAATACCAGTTAGACTAGAGGACATTAGAGCTACAATTAAAAACAAATGTAACGAAAAATGGGAATTGCAATGGAATAACTCTAGCAGCCTATTAAACAAAATTAAAGCTAACATTGCACACTGGAAAGGAGCAACGCTTGATAACAGCAAACAACAAACTATTCTAGCAAGACTAAGAATTGGCCACACCAAATTAACTCATAGCCACATATTAAAAGGCGAAGATAAACCAAGTTGCATTGAATGCGGAAAGATGCTTACGGTAGAGCACCCTTTAATAGAATGCAATAAGTATATAGATGCAAGAACAGAATCAAAGTTGGATAAAAATTTGAAATGTGTTCTAGGCAACCAGATAAGCAAAACTAAGTAATTAATGGACTACCTCAAGAGACCTGGATTGTATAACGCAATATAAGATAGCTAGAAATCTCGCTGGTAAATGATGACGGCTAATGACCTCAGTAGTCGATGCCAAGTCCACAAAAAAATAACAATAATAATAAGAATAATAATAACCATAATAATAAATCTTTATTTTCCATTAATACACATAATTCACCTTAAGCAACCTAGGTTGCTCGTCAAGGTGTTATATACATTTTAATATCTATAAGTTATACATATGTTTTAGCCATATTTACAATTGTTTAGTTTTTTGTAACAATAATTTTTTATAAAAACTATGAAATAGAAGCCAAGATATAAAAACTCAAAGCTAAAGACTGAAAAATTAAAAATAAGATATTAACTTAAAAACTACAACTAATGGCCGGTAACTAGAAAACTAAATCTAAGAACTAAAACTAAAAACATATTGTAACCCTATTTATTTATTTATTTACACACGTCAACATTAATATTGGCTCAACCCTCTGTAAATATACACTAGCATTTGCCCCGCCTTGAATAATTATAACTAAAATTTTTATTGGATGAGTAGATTAATTTAACCTATTAATCTATGTGTATTTATTGTTTAAAAATATTTTAAGTCGTGCTTTAGCTTACGCGTATTGGCAACAGTTTTAATTTCGTTCGGTAGTTCATTTAAAAGTTTTGGCACCAGATAAGAAAGATTATTTTCACCATATCGATTGAATGTCCGCGGGACAATATATCTTTGACTTCTCAATCCGTGGCCATCGTCTCTTTTTTCTAAAAATTTTTCCTTTAAAAGGCTTTCTAGGATTACTTTATAATGAAATAAATCCCTTTGTACTTAATAGTTCACAACAAGTTTTTCAAGGATGACCCCGACTTTGCATTGCATAAATGCATACTATTTTAAGTAACTGTCTTTGAACTAAATCTATTTTCTTCAAATATATATCGCTAGCAAAACCCCAAGCCTCTAGTCCATATCTGATTAAAGATTCTGCCAGCGCTATATAGATAACGTTCATTATTTTTTCTGAAAGTAAATGCCTAACATAGTATATTCTGACTAAGACCAGCTTTAATTTATTGCACACGTTATTGATATGATGGTCCCAACGGAAATAATTATCGACGGTAATGCCTAAGTACTGATATGTAGAGCAGCCGGAGACAACACCGCAATACGTAAAACATTAAAAGACTCCTCTTTGTTGCAATTGAAAACATTTGCAGGAGTGTAATGTTATTTCAGCCTTTCCTCTTACCATATAAGGTGTAGCTATATGCATGACTTTGGTTTTATCTTTGTTTAGCATTAATTTATTGTCATGTGACCATTTTGTCAAGTTGTTAGCGTCCAACTGTAAGAACTGTTCTGCCGTTTTAAGACTTTTATATGCAGCAATTAACATAACATCATCTGAAAACATTAAAATTTGACATTTTCGAATGATTTGTGGTAAATCATTTATATACATGATAAAAAGAAATGGGCCTAGGATTGACCCCTGTGGCACACCCATCGATATACAGTGTTCGTCGCTGAATGAGTTATTTATTTTTACCACAAACTTTCTATGTCTAAGGTAGCTAGACAAGAGTTGCAATGCAGGGCCTCTAAATCCATATTTCTCTAATTTTTGTAGTAATATGCCATGATCAATTGTATCAAAAGCCTTGCTGTAGTCAATAAACAAACACAGAACATTTATGCTATCTTTCAATTTTTGATAAACTAAATCAGAAAATTTTGCTTGTCCCTAATCCTTTTACAAACCCAAATTGTTCTTTTCTTAAAACATTATTAATTTCGACAAAGTCATACGCTAATCCTATTAAATGTTTTTCGAACATTTTTTCAATTACGGGTAAAATGGAAATAGGCTGATAGTTACTAATTTCATTGTAATCACCTCCTTTATGAATGGGTCGAATTACTGCCATTTTTAATTTTAAGGGTATTTTTGTGGTGTTCATTATCAAATTTATAAGGTTGGCTATAGTTAAACACATTTCATCTCCTAAGAAGATTATATCCTGCAACCTAATTCTAACGTACCCTGGAGATTTCTTTACGTTCATTTTCAACAATTCATTTTTCACAAAGTCAGTAGTTACTCGTTTTAAAAGGAGACTACAATTTACTGAATCGATTACTTCATTACCTTCAACTAACCGTACAGGGGCATCCATGCTTAATCGATTCGATATTGTTAAAAAAGAACGCTGTAAAATTGTTTGCTATAGAAACATCACAATATCTGGGAAAGCCTGCTTTAGCGTGACATCCACACCCTTTTTCTTTTTGTGTTGGATGATTTCATTTATCACGTCCCATGTTTGTTTTGTCTTATTACTGTTATAATTAGTACTGGTTAGAAAAATTTGTTTTATAATAATTTTGTTTCTCTCTGCGCAATTTTATTGTTAGCCAATTCCTGTATTTTTTATATTCGTCCCGATGTTCCGCTAACTTTGTGCTTCTCCATTTCTTATATAGTTTGTCCCTATTTACAATATATTTTATCAAGGTCTTTGTCATCCATTCTTTTTTGAAATTATTTGGTGTTCTATTTACCACATCCTGCCTATTGCTGGCACCAAGAGCTTTAGAATAGATCTTATCGAAACTATGAAATATTCCATTGTACAATCGGTCCGGGTCATTTAATTTATCTAAACGATTTAATTCTAAATTACTTAGTCCCCTTTTTATAAATTTTTCATTCCACTTAATATTTATTCCTACATAATTACTTATTTTATTATTAAAATAAACTGCAATAGCCACGGTGTAATGATCAGAAATTCTTGTACGAATTACTCCCGAAAATATTTTATCATACACACCTCGAATAAATAAATGATCTAGACAGGAACACACTAAACTTTCATTGTAAAAGGCTTCCCTAGTATAACCGAAAATACATTTATAAAAACCTTCTGCATTTAGAAGTATTTCATAGTTATTTGTTGCTTTATTATTATCTGCCAAGTTAATATTTACATCACCGCCAATTAAAACGTTCTTGAGGTCTCTATTATTAGTTATCTGTATAGCAAATTCAATAAGGAATTCATCAATATTATAATTAGGTGGTCTATAAATAAAAATAAGTTTTATCACACATTCTTTAGTTACACTAAGTATTCCCTCTATATTCTCGTACGTTTTAGAATTAAACCGGCTCTCGCAAAACTTAAGCCCTTTCCTAATATACATGATTATGCCACCTCCTCTCCTATTCACTCTAAGTTTTCTATACATGTTGTATTCTTCTAACATAAAAATACTAGATTCCGGTTCTTGAATCGAAACTTCGTTTAAAACAATTATATCCAGTTTCAAATTCGATATGTAAACCGAGAACTCGTCGAAATGACCTTTAAGTCTGTTTATATTTAAACAAATAAGAGATAAGTGGACATTGTGGTTCAAGTAATAATTATTTTTAAATGTGTCCAATGCAATATGCCAATCTGTTATACATACAAAAGATTGATAATGCACATTATTATTGCAGACTATCAATTCTTCAATCATTTTCGAATAAAATTAAACTAAAACGTTATCAACAAAACTTATTAATACAAAAGACATTGAATATATTTACAATATGTGCACTTATCAATTTATTTTTAATAAATCAGTCTCGCCTTCAATTCTAGTAACATTCGACATTTCATTGGACTTCTTTATTAGAATTCTACCAAACTTTACCCAAACGTATCGCCACCCCTTATCTCTGGCACGATTCTTCGCTTGCCATAGCAGGTTTTTATTAAATGCGGTAAGATTTTCGCATATAAATACACGGCGTTCGCTTTTGTTTTGTAGTACATTATCATTTTTAAACAATAATTTCCTTTTACTAATAATAACAATAATAATAACAATAATAATAACAATAATAATAACAATAATAATAACAATACCCCTCAGGGGCCTGTTAGTTCCCAAACAGGTACGGGAATGGCAAACCCGAGGTACCTGAGCTCAGCTGTCCGCTGTCCAACACCTAGCTTCCTTCATCCCTGTTCCTATTAACCATTCCACCTACCAAACTCCTATCCTCTCCCCTCCGTGTGGACGCCGGGATTAAAGAATTGCCCCACGGTACGGCCTGCCTGTCGTAAAAGTCGACTTAAATGGCCACACACATTTCCAACATTACACCTCCAATTACATTACTAACACCAGTCAACATTCTATACATACTGTTTATTTTTGGCACCGTATTGTCGCCCTTTAACTTTTCGGAGTTTCTGTAGAGGTGGTACTGGTAGAGGGTACAGTTCAAAAACTGGGGGTGGCGCACCCGGGCCGCCAGACAGGACAGGGACCCGAACCTCTTTTAACCAAAGAGGAGGCTGTCCTATCAGCTGGCGAATAATCTTGCCCCCTTTAGTAGTGCTGGGTGGTGCCCAGGCTGGGCCATGCTGAGGGGGGGAGGCTTTGCCGAGGCCACTGCTGTACTGCTTCTACATGAGATTGGTCGGGGTGGGGGCGGAAATTGGTGTCATTATCATATACACACACGCACCTTTGCACAAAACACACACACACACACACACCACACACACACACGTGTGCTAGCTAAAGCACATCTTCATAGTAAAACACACTCCTTACACAACTACAAATTACACATTTCTATCGCCGTTTTTAATGATATGGATATTACGAAGGATTCAACGATAAACGCGCCAAAAAATACGCTTGAGGTGCCAGTCTCAAAATTAGGACCTACTCTGCCTAGTCAGGGTAGTTCCATAGATGCACCAGGTGATCGGTCTCTGCCTGCTGCGGAACGTCAGACCGATGATGACAATCTTTGCCTGACCATGGACACTAATGCATCAGGGAATAAGGCTACCCCTGATGCGACAGAAAAGCCTGTAGACAACCGCTTTTTGACTTCGGCTTACGCTTATGGAATATCAGCGAACGTGATGACGGCATCATGCCGGTATCTCGTCCTGAAGAGAAAGGATGGACTCAACTTTGATAAGGTGAGTCCATTCCTAATAAACAGAGAACTGTATAATTTGTTCGGTGAGCTAAAAACTATAAAAAAGACAAGAGAAGGAATGTTACTGGAAACTAGGTCTGAAAGACAATCCCTGTATATGCAGAAAGTAAAACTCTTTCTACAGCTGGAAGTTGAAATTGTCCCACACAGTAATTTGAACAAATCTAGAGGCGTAATATACTGTCCGGATCTTCTCAATTGCTCTGAAGACACGATTAGGGAAGAGCTAGAAAACCAAAACGTCATTGAAGTTAGGCGTGTAAAAACTAAAAAGGATGGCGTCCTTAGAGATACGCCAAACCATATTATCACATTTGGTACCCCGGTACTTCCTAAAAAAATTAAAGTGGCGTTTTACTCATTGGATGTGAGACTATACGTTCCACCCCCAATGAGATGTTTTACATGCCAGAGATATGGACATACCTCACTGCGATGTGTGGCGAATCCAGTGTGTATTTGTGGGAAGGCAATACACGAGGGTTCCCCGTGTGAGGAACCTATCAAATGTGTAAATTGTGATGGCAACCACTCGGTAAGGTCGAAAAACTGTCCTATTTACAAACAAGAAGTTGCAATCCAAGAAGTTAAAGCCAAGGAACAAATAACATATACTGAGGCAAGAAAAATTGTGGTTGTGCCTACGCCTGCACCAGGTATAACTTACGCTCGAGCGGCAGCCACCAAACAAGAACAAAGTGCTCTTGTGAAAGAGTTGGTTCCACAGTTAGTGGAAGCTTTGAAGGATTCCTTCATTCCCAAAGTGATAGTCTCAGCTCCTAATGTCATGAAACCGCCACTCCCCATAACCTCAACTGTTCTGCGATCACGCAATAAGTCGGAGAGCAGTCTGAGATCTTTCACATCCGCTACTGAACCTGAAAAGCGGGTGAGAAGCACTTCAGATAGTGAAAGTTCTATCACAGAACTTTCACAAGAGCCCGCTAAAACAAAGAAAAAAAAGAAAGGGTGGCCAGCGGGGAAACCCAGGCTACCACCGACAAAAAACGTGTGATATAAGATCTGTGATAACTAATATTCCTGTGATACATTTTTACTTATCTGTTTTTGTATTTGTGGTTTTATATATACACTTATCTGTTTTGTATGTCACCTTTTATTTATTTATACTTAATTGTTTGTATTGTCTAATTTTTATCTATTTGTTCTTACTTGTCTGTATTTGTCTTATTTTAACTATTTATACTTATCTGTTTGTATTTGTCCTATTTTACATACGTATGTGTTTTTGTCTTACTCAGACTTTTTAATCATAAGTATTTATTTCTTGCTGTTAATAAACTAAACATTTTATATTCGCTACCTATAATAAAATACTACAGTGGAACTGTAGAGGATGCGTGCAGCACTATTGTGACTTGAAAATGCTTATGCAGGAACATCAGCCAATATGTTTCTGCCTACAAGAAACGCATCTTAAGCTTAGTCAACCCTATTCTCTCCGAGACTATGCAGTAGTTAGGCGAGACTGTACAAATAATGAGCGGGCCAGTGGAGGGGTAGCCATTTTAGTAAGAACAGATGCAAGGTACTCTGACATCTTGCTTCGAACTGCGCTCCAGGCTGTTGCCATTAAAATAACTTCTCCACTTAGAGTCACCGTGTGCAATATTTACCTACCTGATGGAAATTGGCAAATAGAGGAGATCGACGACATTGTACAACAACTACCTACCCCATTCATTATAGTAGGAGACTTTAATGCTCATAGTACACTGTGGGGCTCCTCAAGAACAGATGCCAAGGGACGTATTTTAGAGCAATGGCTCGAGAGAGATGACCTAGTGCTTCTCAATAATGGCGAGTCAACACACTTTAACATAGGATCAAATAGTTTCTCTGCTATTGATCTAACGTTTGTTTCCAGTGCATTGGCACCATCCCTATCTTGGAATGTTGCCGACGACCTGCACAAGGGTGACCATTTTCCGATAGTGGTGGAAACTGATAAATTGTCCGTCAAAAGGGACTTGGTGAGCAGGTGGAAAACGGAAAATGCAGACTGGAGTAGGTTTCGGAAGGAGCTAACACCTCCTGATCAAAACAGTGTGGAAGCCTTAACTAATGTAATACTCAAGGCAGCCGAAAAGTCCATACCTAGAGCAGGAAGTACCTCATTGAAGCGAGTGGTTCCGTGGTGGAACCAGCAAGTAAGGGAGGTAATAACTGCTAAGAAAAAGGCTTTCAACAAATTTAGAAGAGAGCCCACTAATGCAAACCTGGTAGCTTTTAAGAAAGCTAGAGCAGTATCTAGAAGAGTAGTACTGCAAAACAAACGAGCTTGTTGGAACCAATATACGTCTTCCATAACATCTGAGAATAACCCAAGTGACCTTTGGAGGAAAATCAATGCTGTAGCGGGGAAATATTGTTCCAAATACCCTCCTGTATGAAGTTGGAAGATCAGCAGCTGATTGATAGTTCTGAAGACATCGCAAACGCCTTAGCTACACATTTTGAAACAATCAGTTCGTCAAAGAACTATAATCAGGCATTTCTGACAACTAAAAGTGAAAGGGAAACTGAATTAAACTTCAACACTAATGAATTAATGGACTACAACCTACCTTTCACCATACAGGAACTCAATGAAGCTCTTAAAGATGTGAAGCGAACCTCTCCAGGTGCGGACACTGTAACCAACGATATGTTGAAAAACCTGTTACCAGAAACAAAAGAACATTTATTGGAACTGTATAATGAGTTATGGAATGAGGGTACTTACCCAGATTTATGGAAGGAGGCACTCGTGGTGCCTATTCTTAAAATAACTAAGGATCCATTCCTCCCAGCTAGCTACCGCCCTGTTAGTCTCACGAGCTGCATGGGCAAACTGCTAGAGAGAATGGTCAACAAGAGGTTTCAGTTGTTTCTTGAACAAAACCAAATTCTAGACTCCTACCAGTCAGGTTATAGGAAAAGTCGGTCAACCATGGACCCACTAGTTCAACTAGAGAACTTAATCCAAAACGCCTTTAAAAATCGAGAACACACAGTGGCAGTGTTTTTCGATATAAAGTGTGCATACGATATGACATGGCGACATGGGATTATGGAAAAACTCTACAGATATGGTCTAAGAGGAAACCTTCCTATGTTTGTAGGGTCTTTTTTAACAAATCGGAGATTTCGAGTTCGAGCGGGTAACTGTTTATCCAGCCCACGTGTACTAGAGAATGGAGTCCCACAAGGATCTACACTCAGCTGCTCGCTATTTCTTGTGGCGATGAATGAAATTGCTCTAGGTGTGGACCAAACCGTGTCGAAGTGTTTGTATGTAGATGATGTAGCCATTGCGCTTTCGGGTAAAACAGTGGGTTATATAACAAAAAGTTGCAGGAGGCTGTAAATAGAATAGTGGAGAATGGAGAAAGTGTTGGTTATACTTTCTCCGAAGAAAAGACAAGGTGTACACATTTCTGCCGGTTAAGAACACCACACCACGACCCACTATGTTAACAATAATAATAACAATAATAATAACAATAATAATAACAATAATAATAACAATAATAATAACAATAATAATAACAATAATAATAACAATAATAATAACAATAATAATAACAATAATAATAACAATAATAATAACAATAATAATAACAATAATAATAACAATAATTATAACAATAATAATAACAATAATAATAACAATAATTATAACAATAATAATAACAATAATAATAACAATAATAATAACAATTCACCTACTCTCACAAACTCAGAGCACGCACCCATACACTCCCTTTACTTTCTTTACACAGAACACGCATACGTGCATGCCCTAATCCCATACGCACACAAAGCTGTACCTGTCAGCATCTTTTATCTTTCCTATCTGGAAGCACACATGGCTTCCGACTCTTGTTTTTCCAGGTCCCTTCTGGCTATTAGGGTATCCGAGGGCGAAGGGACCTACCATCAATCTTCTCTCAGGAACCTGTTAGTTCCCAAACAGGTAAGGGCATGGCAAACCCGAGATACCTTAGCTCAGCAGTCCGCTGTCATACCTCCTGCCATCCATCAGCTCCTACTCGCCTCGTCACATTTCATCCTTATGTGTCGAGGTACAGCAACCTTTCTCCAATTCCTATACATCCCAGCTTAACCCCCACTTTTCCTTCCCTTAGTGTAGCTTAGTGGTCGGGCTACACAGGGTTTTAATAGCTACCCGCGTGTTTGTGCCGTGCGTGGAGACCCGTGCGGGGGGATGAAGGAGTCCTGGTGGCTGAGCCCTCATGGAGCAGGGTATAGTTTCCAATGAGTGCAACACTCCACTTTGGTCTGGATTTCTCCTTAAACGGAAGGTCAGGGCTAGCCCATCCTGATCAATCGGCTGCGCTGTCGGGAAAGACCGCCAGCAGGGCGAGTGTGAGGATGTAGATGAGCAGAAGGCAGGGTTGTCGGCCAGGATAACCCTTTCCCCGCTTTGTAAATCTCCATTGTAATGCTATATCTCTCTAGTAGCCCTGGCGATAATGCATCGTCCCCTTGTCGGGCTCCATGGTGGGTGGGGAACTAGAGAGATGAAAATTCTTTGTTATATCATGAATGACAAATTGATTTTGGCACCCAAACAAACATCAGGGAGTAAGGCTGCACCTGATGTATCTGATAAGCCTGTTGACAACCACGCAATGTATACGGCATATGAACCAATGGAACCGGGTTTTACCAACCTCGGTGTAAATATTTCTTATGACAACCCAGGCATGTCCCAGGGAAACTCTAAAGAAAAAGTGGGCACTTTGCCACTTAAAACGGGTATTAAACCGCCTGAAAAACCATTGTTTTCCCCCAAAAGGGGAGTAGGTGGACGTGTTCAGAACAGTTTTAAATGTCGTCAAGAACAGAACGACACTGAACCACGATTTGTGGTAGTGGAACGAGCTGATGGCAATAATTTTAGCAAGGTTAGTCCTTTTCTTATAGAAAAAGTTTTAACAGAATCAATAGGAGAAGTCAAGAACGTTAGAAAATTAAGAGATAGACACCAATCGGTTAAAATCAGATCAATGTCCAAGTTTGCAAATTTCGAAGTAAATGTTCATCCTCATGCCGCCTTAAACTATTGTAAAGGAGTAATTAATTGTGCAGACTTGTTAAACTGTGAAGAAAAGGAGATTAAAGAAAACTTATCTGACCAAGGAGTAGTCGATCTGCGGCGTATCTCTGTACGAAAAGGAGATGCGACTATACTAACGGCATCCATAATCTTAACCTTTAATACACCTCGGCTTCCGGAAAGAATTAAGGCAGGCATATACCAAACTATTCCTGTACGTCCATACATTCCATCCCCGATGCGGTGCTTTAGATGCCAGCGCTTTGGGCATCCCCAATCGCGTTCCCAAGACAAAGAAATTTGTTTGTGTGGTTCTGAAACGCACGAAGGACCCTGTAATACTCCACCAACTTGTATAAATTGTAAGGGTCCTCATTCTGCTAGAACGTTAGAAAATTAAGAGATAGACACCAATCGGTTAAAATCAGATCAATGTCCAAGTTTGGAAATTTCGAAGTAAATGTTCATCCTCATGCCTCCTTAAACTATTGTAAAGAAGTAATTAATTGTGCAGACTTGTTAAACTGTGAAGAAAAGGAGATTAAAGAAAACTTATCTGACCAAGGAGTAGTCGATCTGCGGCGTATCTCTGTACGAAAAGGAGATGCGACTATACTAACGGCATCCATAATCTTAACCTTTAATACACCTCGGCTTCCGGAAAGAATTAAGGCAGGCATATACCAAACTATTCCTGTACGTCCATACATTCCATCCCCGATGCGGTGCTTTAGATGCCAGCGCTTTGGGCATCCCCAATCGCGTTCCCAAGACAAAGAAATTTGTTTGTGTGGTTCTGAAACGCACGAAGGACCCTGTAATACTCCACCAACTTGTATAAATTGTAAGGGTCCTCATTCTGCTAGATCTTCAAATTGCCCAGTTTTTAAAGAAGAAATAGCTATACAGTGGATCAAGACTATAGAAAAGATATCCTATGCCGAAGCAAAAAATCAGGTAAAGAAGTCGTCAAAGACACCAGCGATAAATGTAAGTGAAATTATAAAGGAAATTACTCCCGAAATAACACGAGTCTGCTCAAGTATGATGAAGGAACAGATGGACCTGATTAAAACTCTTATTCTGAGTTTGAAATCGGTCACTGCAGAACAAATGCCGAGTTTAGATCACTGTACCACAGCATCTCAGACAACTTCTGCACTTACTGAAACAGTCCAAGATATTACTGTAGTTGATCAGAAATTGCAAAGCAAAGACTACCTTCCGATTTCCCAAATTAAAAGGCCGCTTGAGGACTCCTTCTTTAGCGCCGAGATATCGGCTACCGGCCCCGAATTCCATGCTCAAAACCACGATAACGAATCCTCTGAAGATCAGAGCATTGAATCAAGCTCCTCTCAGACACAAAAACATAAAAAGAAAAAACCAGGCTGGACCAAAGGTGAGCCACGTAAAAAGAAGGAGTAAATATTACTTTAGATGTACTAACGCCAGCAAGCTCCAAAACTTTTACGTCTCTTTCTTTCGAATCTACACCATGGATTATTTGCTCCAATGGAATTGCAATGGCTGTGTTTTCCACTTAGAGGAATTAAAAGTCATGCTGGCAGAAATATCACATCAACTGGTATGTTTACAAGAAACCCACTTTATTTCCCCTCACAAAGTTTAGCTTCAAGGGATATATAATTTATAGACAAGATTCAATACCGCAGAAAAAAGCAAAAGATGGAGTCGCTATATTAGTGAAAGAGGGCATACCATCAACTAGACTCACTCTAAAATCTAAGATGCAGGCAATCGCTATACAGTTTATAAACCTTTGAGACTAACTGTGTGTAACGTCTACCTGCCCAACACAAACTGGCAGAGGGCTGATCTTGAAAAGCTCGTACTCGAACTACCTAAACCTTTCCTTCTTTTGGGGGACTTTAATGCTCACCATCCGTTATGGGGATCCGCCCACATAAGTGCATCAGGCAGAGTTCTGGAAGAAATAGTCACCGAAAACGCTCTTGTGGTCCTAAACACTGGAACTGGAACGTACCTAAACTCGAGATCTTGCAATTTCTCATCAATTGATTTAACGATCTGCTCCCCGACCATTGCACCTCATTTTCAATGGCGAGTGCTTCAGAACTATCTTTTCTCGGACCATTTTCCTATTACAATAGCCTTTCCATGTACCCACGAAGAACCTGTAGAGTTAAGTATGAGATTCGATAAAGCTGACTGGGAAAAATTTACGGAGACTGTACAACCGTTGGAAATCTCAGACGATATAGAAGAAACTGTCCGAAATATAACGAATACGATAATGACTGCAGCAAAGCAATGTATCCCACAATCTACATACGTGCCCAAAAAAAGACCTGTGCCTTGGTGGAACAGTGACGTCAAAAATGCCATAATTTTAAAGAAGAGAGCTTTGAGTGTCTTTAAGGCAAACCCAATTTTAGATAACCTAATTGCATTTAAACGACAGCGCGCCCTTACTATACGAACTATCCTTCAGAGTAAAAGAAAATCGTGGGAAGAATACGTATCTTCCATTACTCGTGAGACTTCTATTACAAACGCTTGGCACAAAGTACGGACGATTTCAGGCAAAAAATTTCCTCATCCATCGCCGATTTTAATCGTTGAAAACCAGCAAATTACAGACGAACTAGGTATCGCAAATGCTCTTGCAAAGCACTTTGAACTCTCAAGTTCGTCGGATAACTATAAAGCGCTAAATAGGGAAAAATCCAATTTGGATTTTGAAGATAAAAGAATCCTTTCATATAATGCAGAAATTTCTATGTCCGAGGTTCAAACAGCTCTTAAACTTGCTAGTAATTGTACCCCTGGCGCGGATGGAATCACGTACGAAATGCTTCGTAGGTTGAAAAATAATGATTTGGGAACCATACTGAACCTATTTAATAAAATTTGGACGGAAGGCAGTTTTCCAGATTCATGGCGGAAAGCTTTTATCATACCCATGCCTAAACCAGGAAAAGATCCTACACTGGCAACCAGCTACCGTCCAATATCCCTGACTAGCTGTCTTTGTAAAATAATGGAGAAAATTGTTAACAGCAGATTAGTATGGTTCTTAGAAAAACACAACTTGCTATCTTCTGATCAGGTAGGGTTCAGAAAACATCGATCGACAGCTGATCAACTAGCTCTACTAGAACATTGTATTCAAAACAGCTTCGCAGAAAGAAAACACGCAGTGGCAGTCTTTTTTGATATCGAAAAGGCCTACGATCGTACTTGGAGACACGCTATACTCCTAAAATTACATGAATGGGGACTCCGCGGATACCTGCCGTTATTCATCCAGAATATACTTAAAAACCGCCAGTTCCAAGTAAAAATAGGGAACTCTCTTTCGCAAACGCATTTTTTAGAAAATGGAGTTCCGCAGGGATCCACACTAAGTGTGACATTGTTTGCAATCGCAATAGACGACGTAATAGCAGCTATTCCTGAAAAAATATGCAAGTCAATATACGTTGACGACTTGGTAATTGTCCAATCCGATGTATCAATGTTCGAAATAGAAAGGTCCCTCCAAGAGGCAATTCAAAAAATATCAAGTAGAGCAAACAGCCTGGGATTTCAGCTATCCGGAGAGAAAAGCAAATGCATTCATTTCTGTAGATTGCGTAAGGAACACTCTGATCCACAGCTGAGCATAAAAGGGGTAGCTATCCCATGTGTACGTACGCTCAAAGTCCTGGGCGTGATATTCGAAAGAAAATTGAACTGGAAGCCTCATATAAAAGAGCTCGCTATACGGTGCAAAAAAATTATTAATATTCTAAGATGTTTAGCCAACATCAACTGGGGAGCTGGCAGGTCAGTTATCCTCAACCTTTATAAAACGATGATTTTGAGCAGAATTGATTACTGTAGCATAATATACTCTGGGGCACCCAGGAGCTCACTTAGAATACTGGACCCTATCCAATCAGAAGCAATTCGTCTGGCCACTGGTGCGTTCCGTACTAGCCCTGTAGCAGCCCTCAATGGCGAAGCTAACCTTCCTCCACTTGAATATCGTAGGAAATTCCAATTGGTCAATTATAGCGTCGGCATATGTCCCAACAGCAGCATCCTTTCTACAATTGCTTACAAAACACCGAATATGAAACGCTATACGCAACTCGGAAAACAATCACTAGACCATTAAATGTACGGGTTAGGGAATTACTTCAATCGCTTAATATTGGTATTCCAAATGTGTACCAAAAATCCGTCTCCGAGCGACCATATTGGTTCTGGCAATGCCCCACCATTAGATTAGACTGCGCAGATATAAAAAGAATGAGAAGCTCTCGAACATTGGTTTCCGTCAAATTCCATCAAGTTCTTAGCGAATACCAAAATGCTATAGTTATATTTACAGATGGCGCAAAAACAAGTAATGGCGCAGGTAGTGCAATCGCAATAGAAGACACCACGCACTCGTGGACCCTACACCCCTTTTCCAGTCCCTTCACTACGGAACTGTATGCAATATGGCAAGCGTTAAGGTACGCGGAAAATACAAACATGTCCAAAATAGTAGTATGCACAGACTCTCTAAGCGCACTACTAGCAATAGAAAGATTTGATATTCGCAACCCACTAACTGAAAATATATTATCATTAATTGCATGGCTTGAAGAAACAAAGAAACCCATCATTTTTATTTGGTGTCCTAGCCACGATAGTATTGGGGGAAACGAGGCGGCAGACTGCTCTGCACGCACTGCTGCAAACAGCCCCAATGTTGATATAGACCTTATCACCGCTGAAGATTTCAAAACGTCTATTAAAAGTAAACTTATAAACCAATGGTTAGACCAGACAGACGAATGGTTCAAATACCTGTATAACAACCAATTATCTACAATTACAGCTCTTAAGATGAAAAGAAGAGAACAGGTGGTAGTAACGCGTTTAAGAATAGGGCATACAAATCTGACATCCATGCCTCTACTTCAAGGTAACCGCAGACCAGTCTGCTCGGTATGCCATGTTTCTATGACAGTCAAACATATTCTGTTCGAATGTAAAAAGTATAGTCAACATCGACAACAGTACTTGCATTCAAATTCGGCCAAGGTTGTTCTTTCAAGAGCAGATGCAGAATCAATGCAGCTTCTCCAGTTCTTAAAAGCATCTGCACTATATAAAATGCTGTAACCCACAAGTCACTATCCATTATTCAGCCATAAATCTTGGCATCATCGCTATTATCAGTACAAGTATTTTAGCAGAAAATGGTTTACAAAGGTAAATCGAAAACCTAACTCAAAATAACTCAAATAAGCCACCACCTTAGATGTCTGAACTTATGTATTGTGTTATCATTCAAGTGTATAGCGGCAAATGTCCACTGCAGACGAGGCCGTAATTAAAAAAAAAAAAAAATTCAATTCAATTCAATAAACTTTTATTCATATTTTTCAACACAACTGTGTATACATCATAAGCTAACCTATGCGGTTGCTTGACATGATGTTGTTCTAGTTCTTGGTTCCCGTAATTTAGTGCTATATAATAAATTATGTACAAAATTTTGTTTGACGCCTAGAAAACATAAACAATTTTTTTTAAATATATACTCAACAAATTTTATCACTAAAAACTAAGTATCGTAATATTATGTGTAGGTAATGTATAAACTAATAAATTGAATTTTTGTATATTTTTCTATGCTATATGTACATTTATTTGCATAATTAATTTTCAGCGCCCTGAACTTATCACGGGAATCTTTAAAGGGAAAATTTTTGTGTGACATATTTCAGTTTCCTTTGGCTCCACTCTCTTTCATTAACGTGTACGTTTTAGCATAACTCTGCATTTATTTCTTTTTTGTGCGGTTTTGGTGCTTTAATTAGTTTGTGTGTTTAAATATAATTTTATGTTAGCCTTTAAAGTGGCAGTTGATTAAACAAGGTCGGTACAGTGTAATTTAAACATTTTTTACCATAATTATTTACTACAAATGAAACACTGTATTTAACGTCCCTTAAGTGCTACTTATTTTCGCCAATACTTAGATATTCCTCGTTAAAAAAAATTTCGATTATCATGTTGTATTTGAATATTCCTTTTACTGTTAATAGATTGTTGTTGATTAGTTTTTCTTGGAAAGCAGAATTCCAGTTTTCTTTATCCACCAGCTTTAAGAATTTTTTCTGGAATATTTTGATATTATTCAAGTAAATGTCATTTGCATTTCCCCAAGCTGTCAATCCATAGCATATCACAGATTCTGCTAAAGCTGTGTATATTATTTTTCGCATATGAGGTGGTACATGTCAGATAGATAATAAAACTTTACCAAGATGGCCAATAGCTTATCACATACGTTTTTAATGTGAATATCCCACCGAAAGTAATTGTCCACTTATATTCCGCACAGTTCATCACCACCTTACATGATGATTGACATATTTCCAGTCCCTTTTCTTTTGCTTGAAAGCGGGTTACAAATTTTGCGGTCCGGGTACAAAACTAATCGAACGGTTAGCTCGGGGAGACAAGGGAATAAACAAGTTAGACGAGGCTTGTAAGGAGCACGATATTGCATACACCAAAGAAAAGGATCTATCTAAACGTCATCAAGCAGATTCGAAGTTAGCTCAGTTAGCTACAGAAAGACTAAATTCTGGTGACTCGTCTTTAGGTGAAAAAGTAGCAGCATTTGGAGTAGCTACCGCAATGAAAGCTAAATAAAACTTGGTATGGGTGCCTGTGCATCACTGAGAACAAAAATATCAATAAAATAAGAAAACTGATAAAGAAACGTAAAATAAGAAGTACGCTAGGTATTAAAAGTATTATCAAACAAGCACGTACAGCTTTAAAAAGACTAAAGGATCTAATATTATGGATGCAATCAACATAGCAATTAAGGCCGCCAATACAGCAAAACAAAAGAAGCATATTAAATCAGCTCGTATTATATCAATTCCTAAAACAGGAGGTTTTCTACCACTAATACCAATTTTGCAGGCCTAAGCGCTCTTGGTACTCTTACTGGAGGTGCAGCTGCTGTTGCAAAAGCAGTTTCAGATACTAAAATAGCTAAGGAACAACTAGCGGAAAAACAACGTCATAACAAGGCAATGGAGGACATTGCAGTCGGAAACGGCATGTACAACAAACCTTATAAAAAGGTTTTGGTCTTTTAGCCCTGCAAAACCTCAAAGGAACGCAACTTGATTTTACCTAATCGAGCACTAAGCAATGTAGAATTAATAAAGTTTGTTAAGCAATTAGAAGTACCATATTTCCGTGGAGTGTTCATGAGAAACAATCTTCCCAAGAAAGTTAATTTAAAAGAATGTGGTATAATTAATTTAGATGGAATAGAAGGTTTAGGCACGCATAGGACCTCTTAGAAAAAGTACGGTAGTAGCGCTATTTACTATGACAGCTACGGAAACCTGCGACCGCCAACAGAGTTGATAAGTTATTTGAATAGCGGGGTAAATGTAAAATTCTTTATAACATTAACCAAGAACAATCGTACGGTACTGTGTTTTGCGGTCATTTATGCTTACAATTTCTAAGTAGTGCATAGAACTGCGTACGAAGTTGTTATGTCGTACACTTTTACTCTAACGGGAAACACTTCAGTTTTAACAAGCAATTTTAATCCGCCTATAAACTTGGATAATGATTCGGAGTACGTATTAGGATTAACAAATTTTGAGTCTTATAACACAATTCCAAACATAGAAAAGGAATAAATAATAAATTTTATTATGGATCTAACGGAGAATTCATAGAAATACCTGAAGGTGCTTATGAGATTAGAGAAATTAATAAATATCTTCAAAAGCTTTAGGTGATAAAAGATGGCGTGATCGTATGGATCAATCACGAAGCGCTAGAAAGACGCCAGTGTATATAGAAATTACAGCTGACAATAATACACTTAAATGTAGTATTAAATGTAGTCTAGATGTGGATTTTACCAAAAGGATTCAATTGGTTCTCTACTTGGTTTCAATCCGCGAAAATTGCTAGCATTTGTCACGCATCAAGCAGACTACGCGATCAAAATTTGTAAAGTGAATGCAGTTTTAATCGATTGTAATATTGCAAGTGGATCCTATTTAAATAGTAAACCAGCCCATGTAATACACGAATTTTTTCCTCAAGTACCTGCAGGTTTTAAAATTGTCGAGTGTCCACCTACGATTATATATCTACCAATCAGGTCACGTATAATAAATGAAATAATAGTTAAAGTGTTAGATCAAGATGGAAATTTAGTTAATTTCAGAGGAGAACTGCTAACTGTAAGGTTGCATTTAAAAAAATCTGCAATAGCCATGGGTATTAAGTATAATGCACGCAACCTGTCAAGAATTGATATAAATGCTGGAAATTTCAAAGCAATCGACACTCGATTGATTGTTTCAAGACCGCTAACAACACAAAACCGGCAGTTTCTACAATCGTTAGGACTGCATTTAATTAAAAAAGTAGAATGAATAGTGAAATACTGAACGTGCGTGAAAAAGTTTACTTCGACAATGCAATTGTTAATATTGAAAACATACTCATCAACCTTATGCTAACACATCTTTAAACAATAATGATGAAATTGAATCCCTATACCACAACAAGATGTATACACCTTACCATCAAAGAGCATGCTGTACATAGAAGGCAAATTAATTAAAACAGATGGAACACCGTCTCAGACAGCAAAGTTTGTAAATAATGGAATTTTGCTGCTTTTGATGAAATTAGATATGAGATTGGTGGTATCATTGTAGATCGTGTTCGGAATCCTGGATTAACGTCTATAATGAAGGGATATGTTTCATATAATAGCAATCAAAGTAAACATTTACAAAACGCTGGGTGGTTTCCTATGGATGATTCACAAATAGTTGATGCTAATGGGAATTTTAATGTTGCAATAAACCTTTCAATGGTTCTCGGATTATGCGAAGATTTTAAAAATTATTTTAAACCTCCGTCATGAGTTAGTCTTACTACGTTCTAGTTTTGATACTAATGCTATAATTAATCCTACACCCGATGAAGAAATAAAAGTTGTTTTAAACAAAGTTTTATGGAAAATGCCGCATGTAGCCGTTGATGATACTCAACGAATTAATTTAATAGAATGCGTTGCACAAAATCAGGATTTGCATATTCCGTTTAGAGGATGGGAGTTGCATGAATATCAACTTCTACAAAAACGCAACGTCATACATGGAACATTAAAACAACAACACAATTAGAAAAACCAAGATTTGTGATTGTTGGTTTCCAAACCAACCGAAAAAATAGATACATGAGCAACTACAGTCGTTTTGATCATTGCTATTTAACCAACATGAAACTATATTTAAATTCAGAAATTTTCCCGTACGATAACTTAAATTTGAGGTTCGAGAATAAACAGACTGCGTTGTTATATGAGATGTATGCTCAGTTTCAGCAATCATACTACGAAAAGGAAAATGAGCCACTTTTAATCCTGAAGATTTACGAAGTATTGCACCATTAGTAGTCATAGATTGTTCTAGACAAAACGAAGCGTTAAAATCTGGTACTGTCGATATTAGATTAGAATTTGAAACTAGCAGAAACGTTTTGCCAAATACATCTTGTCATTGCCTTATACTTCATGATAAGATAGTCAAATACAATCCACTCTCAAACAGCATAAGAATATTATAATTACTTTATTATTATTATTACTGTACCTTTACAAATTATGAAAAACAATAAATCATTTAGCAATCACAGTCTATTTATTAACATTTTTACATGTTTTTACAATATCTTTTACATGTTTGAATTATTAAGTGATTTAGTAAACAGCCATAAACATTGACAATTTTAAATAAAAGTTTTGTTATACATTTCTCAAATAAACTAACTGGTATGTTAGTAACAAACTGGATTTTTTAAACAGAACGGTTACTACTACTACTACTACTATATATATAGTTCAAAACTCGGGCAGATTGAAAGGTATCCTATTTTTAGATACATCCAAAACGAAAATCGGTGTACTTGTGCAGGTATAAACATAACACTGAAGTTTTATAACTAAAAATATTATATGTTAATCTAGATAAAATAAATTGCATTTTTTATTTGAGCCAGTGGTTGAAGCTTTACAAGTCATCTCTATATGTATAGTTATACCCCAAGGTTTAGTATCAGTGGTTAAGGTACTAAGAATTCTTTTATCATCACTTGGATTAAGAACAATTTTGTTTTGTTTAATAGTACAGACATCATGTTTGACTGATCTAATTAAACATTGCTGTTTCTGTACAGTCTGTTTATAAAACAAAGCATTCTTATAATCATCAAAAGAAATTTGCTTAATACTTGCTAAGGAAGATCCCTTTGACTTTTTTATTATCCTATCCTGAACTCTATAAGTGTACATTTTAGATCTAAGTCCTACAAACTCTAGCATGATGTCACCATTGTTTTCATCTTTCATAATACCAGGAACTTTTTTATTTGATAATGGAATATGATATTTGTTATGAGGGTCGTAATCGGAAGTATCAAATCTATGAATATCTTGTTTGATATAAGAGTAAATATCTTCAACGCTAAACTCGTATATCAAACTATCCGTATCTGTGTACAGCAGCTTTGCTTTGTTAGCAAATTGCGATTTTATATAACTATAGTGAAATTCATATAAATAGGTTTTTGAAATATCTAGAATAGGGTTTGTTTAAGTAAACCTCTAATTTATTCATTTCTATTAAGACTAGATCTTTGTCTAACACAGGGCAACTAGGAAAATTAGGCTTCGCTATGTAACTACGAGCTCCAAACCGTCCTTCCCATTTGGTCACTAATTTCACATCTTTCCTTTTCCGTACGTTTTCCATCATCTTTCCATAAACCGAATTTATCATATTTTTATAAAAGCATATATCGAAACTGTTTTTTGACTGTTGTCTTAATTTCGTATTCAAATCAATGTATTTTTTTAACCAAGGAGCTTGTTTAAACCGAAGAATCTTATGAATCTTTTTCAGTTCTAAACCGTAGCTTAAATACATTTTTAAATTCTTGTAGTGAATAATATAGTTGAGTTTTGGATATAAAGTTGTAAGTAATTTCTTTAAGTTTGATTTATTAGAAGGTACTGGTGGTATCATATGTTCAGGCGCTAAAGGTAAGTCACTGTGAATTTCATGTAAAGATACTGGATAGTGTAAATCGCATTCAAAAATATATCCTACATCAGAATCATCGGGAATATTAAGTATGTCTAAACGTACTATATCTGGACTGGTACCATCTAAAATTCAAATTCTCCATATGGAAGATATTCAGACATTGCAGCCCCATATAAATTATTAACATCAAAATACATTAAATATTTAGAATCGAAATTTGGATCATAATCTGCATTCATATATTTGTTATTTGCTTTAGCATATCTATTCGAACATTGAGAAACACCGCCACGAATTCCCGTTCTAAAAACATTATTTTTCAATATCAGTAAGCAGCTCGAGTTTAACGTTCGTCGTTTTAACATCGCATCTAGAGCTAAACCAGGAGCCGTAAAGTAGTGAAGCGGATCTAACTTATACGTGAACATACAAGTTTTCTAAAGTTTTCAAATATATCAGTCAAGAGCAGTACATCTGTTTTTAAATATAGGTCTGAATAGTCCCCTAGTGTTTTTATATTAAATGTTTGCCAAACGTGTTTAGCATGATTGTAGTCTTCATCTGAGATTTCTTCATTGCGCAAACGATTAAAGAATGCTGTTTTACAGGGTAAATCGGTTTCATTGAGCCTATCCCAAGAGTTAATGTAATCATAGGAAATATACCTTTACGCGTAAGTAACTGAAACTCATTATCGGTGTTACAATTTTCCCTGGTGATGGATTTTTTATTATCATCTAAGTATGAAGCTAATTTTTCGATGCTAGATTCCATAAACCTGAATGAATCGATAAATCTAAAAGCAACTTTCGTACCATTTACATATTTTGTAAAAGATATGTATTTTCCTTATTTATTGGTAGAATTCTTACCAAACCTGAAAACCCTAACGCAATTTTTTAATAATGAAATGCGAATCGTAGCCTGATAAGTTATGAAAAACTACCGGAATCATATAAAATTATGATAATTGATGTTGCAATCTTGATGAGCCGCTCCTCGAAATTCACCTGTAAAGTGACAGTGATCGCGAACTCTAATATCATCTATACTAAAAGGTTTATTGCAAATGTGACAGTGAAGGCCAAATTTAAATGCTAACTTTTGTTCTTCTGTTAAAGGATTCATAGGTTTTGGGTTACAGAAAATTTTATTAGTCGTTTCTGAAATCAGTTTCAATTGAGCAACAAACCATTCTATACAATCCTTTCCGCGATACAATTGAAATTTGGAATATTTATTATCATACGAGCATTTCAAATAATACGCTACACTAAAGGGTATATGCCTTTGGTAAGAGACTGTGTTTAGTATTACCTCCGACTCATTGCATGGCACTAATATACATTCGAGATCTGCATAAACTACAAATGATACTTTTCTTGATAGTGGAAATGTTTAAACGTTAGATACTTTTCGGACTCTTCGGGTAATCTTATTGAGCAAGTATTCTGTTTTTCGCAATAATTCGAATGACGCTTAAGTAATGCTGCTGTACTAAAATTATTTAAACATCTATAACAAAAAATTTTCTATGTTCATGTGAAGACAACTGTTTTGCAAATAATTTTGACATATCCTTAATCCAAGTAAAATGAAAGTGATTCTCATCAGCATTTGTCGGACGAGAATATTGTAAGGAATCATTATTTAAAACTAACAGATTAATAGGTTCAATTTTTTAAAATTTTCACTTAAACAAAATGGTAGTATTTTAGTATTTTCTATACAATATAGGTTAATTGCGAGATTGTTAAGCTTCTCAATTTTTTTATGTCTTTAATGCGATTGGAAACTGAATTGAATTGTAGCGTAATACTGTATCAAAATGTGGATAGCTAGATATTCTCTGACTATTTTGTTTAGCAGGATATAAAGCGGAAACCAAGCTCCAAAGAATGCAATGTTGATCGTTATTTATTACATTTACCACAGCTTTTTCTTTTTATAAAGTCCGGAACCGGTACAAACGTTGAACACCCTCCTTTAAGTGGATCATGATTGTTTATATTTACCTTCAAGTGTAAAACTTCTTGGATTGCCCAACCAGAATCTTTCTCGCAAAATTCTTCTAATCGCTTCGAAATCTTGTTCAATACGTTCTCCTTATACCACAGCTTGAGATTGGTATTTATATCGATGTGACGATTTGCAGTAGGAAACGTTTTCAAATCTATTTCACCAGTTGTAGGCTTAACAAAGTTAGCGGCAAATATTACATTAACTTTCAACATTGACTTTTTTAAGCAAGCAACAATCTTGCGTTTAAAACTAGCGAACGCCTTGTCTAAGAACACTAGAGGATCTCTATAATTTAAATTGGTAATAAGTCCCGTAATTATTCGACTTCCAAAACATGATTGTACATCATGCCAAATCAAATTTTTCGAGTATGACCTCTAGTAAGCGTTGCATCAACACCTTTACCACGATATTCCAAAGTACGTTTCAAGTGCCTCAATCGTACAAGGTAGCTTTTAAGATTTGCTAAATTAGATTCCAGCCTACTAGGATTTTCTTGTTGATTGTCTTCGTATACCTTATTTTTAATAGCAAGCTTCAATATACTAATATTTGCTTTGATAATTAAAATATGTTTCGTTATTTCATTCACTGATTTAATTAGATTCACGCATTTTACAGTTAATCTCAAAATTGAGCTACTAATCTCGGATACGGTTTCAGCATTCATGGTTCTATATAAAATCAAAATACACTACTTAATAATACAAGTATTTTCTCTATTTATTATTTATATAAAATATCATCTGACGTAAGCAAAACAACTGCAAAAGGTTCATTCATCTGAGTTTACGGAAAACGCGTAAGCAAAACAACTGTAAAAAAAATAGCATACAAATCGAAATAATTGCATAACGAATTGCTTGAATGCAATTGTTAAAAAAATCGCCTTTATTTACGTTTTTTTACTCAAGACGATTTTCAAGCTTGAGTTGTGCATGCGGTCTAAAAATTGCAGAGTTGCCTTCAGTACGTGTCTATAACAAATAATTCGCTATGCAAGCGTTTCCAATATTTACATACTGAATTCAACTCTCAGCAAAACAACTGCAAAAGGAATGCATTCAACATCATTTTTCATTTCCGTATGCGTTTACTACAAAATGTTTTTATACGACCTTTGATTTATTATGTGTACAGAAAATACATTATCATTACAGCGCTATTTTTATGATTACATTGAAATATTTTAAATAAAACAAAGCAAATTTGAAAAAAATGTCTCAGATTAAACCGTCTTGTTTAATAATGTACACGCACTCATGGTTTTTAAAAACCCAGTATTAAAAACATTCTGCAGTTTTATTATATAACAGTACCTTTAAAGAATTTTCACACAATTTACCCATATATAAGCATGTAAATTGTGTCAGCGGTAATCTAAAAAAAAACTTATTCTATAAATATTACTACTTAAAGGGATTTATTTGCATTGCATTATTTTTAAACGAAAAATTAATCTGAAGAAAAATATCATAATTTACACGCACTCATGGGGTTTTTAAAACCCGTTATTAAGAAAAACATTTTCCAGTGCGTGAATTTTTGTTAATTTTTATGGAAAATAAATTATGCTAGCAGTAATATAAAACGAAATTAATCTAATTTAGGTTTTATTATGCGCCTTCTTGCAATTTTCTGTTTTCAGTCAATGAATGCAATTCATTATTTCTGCTGAGCAGTACCTTTAAAAAAATTTCTTATACAGCATATAAATTATGTCAGCGGTAATCTAAACGAAATTAATCTAATTTAGGTTTTTATTATGTGCATTCATTGCAATTTCTTTTCAGACAATGAATCTAATTCATTATTTCTGCTGAGCAGTACCTTTAAAAAATTTCTTATACAGCATATAAATTATGTCAGCGGTAATCTAAACGAAATTAATCTAATTTAGGTTTTTTATTATGTGCATTCATTGCAATTTTTTTTTCAGACGATGAATCTAATTCATTATTTCTGCTGAGCAGTACCTTTAAAAAAATTTCTTATACAGCATAAGTTATGTCAGCTATAAATTATGTCAGCGGTAATCTAAACGAAATTAATTAATTTAGGGTTTTATTATGTGCATTCATTTCAATTTCTTTTTCAGACAATGAAACTAATTCATTATTTCTGCTGAGGTATAATTATATTCGCTTACATACTGTTTTGTTCATTAGAATAGATTACAGAGCTGAATTTTTTTCAGAAAACGATGCAAATTTTTAATTTTTTCTAACAGATCAGTTTATTATTTAATATAAATACTTCACGTATATTTTAACAACAGTATTCAATCAGATCTCTTGTATAATTATTAGTTACTATTACTAGCAACTATTAAAAAATGAGTAACTTGTCATCAATCAAAAATTGTAATAATACCAACGTAAAAGTTCTAGAGTAATTTATATTACATTCTGACGAAGACGTGATTAAAGAAGTTTTCGGCTGTTCTTCGCCTCAATTCAACACTGCTGCTATTTTTGATAGTGACGTAATAGATATATCACGGTAAGTGATTTTTTCACATTTATACATGTGTTTTTAAAACAGTACTAATTTATAAGTTACATTAGATCAAAAAACCATTCTGGAAATTCTGAGGCTATCGTAGGATCGTTGACACACTCTGGTCCTCTCAAAACATCAGGTAGTATACAAAAGAAAAGGTGAACCTACAATAATCTTTTATGTTATGCTCATAGATCAGGCAAAACATGTCGACTATGAAAAGTTATGTACAGAATCTAATATGGCTGTTTGCTGTGAAGATGACAAATCCTACGAAGATGACACAGTAGAGTTGCTTAACGCATTTAAAAAGCGTGGAGAGAAGCTACTGCGTCGTATAGATTTGGAACTAGAAATAATAAAGCAAAAAAGAGAGGAACTAACAGCGAGGGAGCAGCAGATACTTCAAGAACGGGAGTTAATAAATACTTTTCATTTATAAATAGTTAGATCAAAATATTCAACAATTTGTAAAATAAAAAGTATTTTATAAAAGTTTCTCTTTGAAACAAGACTTTCTCTAAACAAGGTAGTAAACTCAAAGTAAAACGCACATAAATCAGAACCCACTTTAATTTGATACATCATTCTTTATACAATCGACTTAGATGTGTTATAATAATAAACTAATTTCTTAAATTACTGACATATTATTATGAAAATTCTATGTTGACAGTTAGACCGATCGATCCCTTACTAGTTATGTATACGTGTTTGTTCGAGCCAATACTTTCATTTAATTGTTTCACTCCATGTGCTTGAAGGTATTCAAAATATCTCAATGGCAATATACTCTTGAACTCTTCTGTTTCCACTAATACTCTTTCTCCATATTTTGTCTTGATTGTTTCCACTTTTAAAACTTCAAACCTCTTATTCACTACAAGATCTTTTGAATTTACATAAGGTTTGCGATATGTGGTTTTATTAAGAGTATTAAAATCCATATTGCTTTTCTTTGACTAATTAAATTAATATTAGGAGCAATCTCCTTATATAGCAGATTACCACCATCTGCGAACTTTGCCAACCCACTTTTCAACCTATCACAAGAGTGAACTCATTTTGAATTAATACCGGCCCATGTGTATTTGCAGCCTCTAAACATAAATCAGAATCCACTTTAATTAAAACACAATTGACTTGAATGCGATATTTTTGCATCTGTCATACTGTCTCGCTAGAAAACCAAATTCAAAACATCTACACACATTTTCTCTGCACTTACATTTTTCAACATACGTGTGTTACATTGAAAGTAATATAAAGCCGATCCTAATTCAAAACGTGCCCACAAGTATTTTACATTTGAAAAGAATTCAGGTTTTCACATTTTACATTAAAAGTATATAACTCCGATCCTAATTCAAAACGGTGCACGTGTTACTTCTCGCTAGAAAACCGAATTCAAAACAGCTACACACATTCTTCTCTGCACTTACATTTTTCAACATACGTGTGTGTTTCATTGAAAGTAATATAAAGCCGATCCTAATTCAAAACGCGCCCACAAGTATTTTACATTGAAAGTATAGAAGAATTCATGTTTTCACAACTATTTTACATTCAAATGTTTTCACAACTATTTTACATTGAAATTATAAGGTTGATCCTAATTCAAAACGTGACAGACGTATTTTACACATGGAAAATACGTCTGTCGCGTTTTGAATTAGGACCGGCCTTATTTATCTACTACCGTGATATTTTCTACAGCGACAAACTACCTTTGACTTTTACGAACACAATTAAACATGCAATTAGACTGACGGACGAAACACCGACTTATAAAAAAGCATACCGATTACCACAAGCAAGTCAAGAAGAAGCAGACAGACAAATACAAGAGTTATTGCAACAAGACATAATTCAACATTCAGAATCCCCCTGGAGCAGTCCAGTCATTATAGTGCCCAAACGCAAAGACGCCTCGGGTAAACAGAAATTTCGAATGGTAATTGACTATAGACAATTGAAAGAAAAGACTATTGACGACAGATATCCTCTCCCAAATATTTCCGAGATACTTGATAAGCTAGGAAAAAGACAATACTTTTCCACAATAGATTTGGCCTCAGGCTATCACCAAGTACAAATGGAAGAAAAGGACATAAACAAAACAGCCTTCTCCACCCCTCGGGGACACTATGAGTATAAACGCATGCCATTCGGTTTAAAAAATGCACCCGCCACCTTTCAGAGGGTGATGGACAATATTATAAGAGGAATACAAAACGAAAAATGCTTAGTATATTTAGACGACTTAATAATTTACTCGACCTCCTTACAAGAACACGTAGAAAGATTACGCGCAGTATTTAACAGACTAAGACAAGCACAATTCAAAATTCAGCTAGACAAAAGCGAATTCTTACAAAAAGAAGTTGCCTTTCTTGGACACATTGTAACGCCCGACGGAGTAAAGCCTAACCCTGACAAAATATCAGCCGTTTTAAATTACCCAATTCCGCGAACAAATAAGGAAATAAAAAGTTTTTTAGGACTTTCAGGATATTACAGACGTTTTATTAAGGATTACGCAAAACTTACGAAACCATTAACGCAATGTTTAAAAAAGGGACATAAAGTAGAACATACACCCGACTTTACAAAAGCATTTGAGACAGTAAAATCACTGTTAACGAACCATCCGGTATTACAATACCCGGATTTCTCAAAAACTTTTATTCTAACTACGGACGCTTCCAATGTTGCTTTAGGCGCCATTTTAAGCCAAGGAACAATTGGACAGGATAGACCTATATGTTACGCCTCGAGAACACTAAACGAGAGCGAACAAAAATACAGTACAATAGAAAAAGAACTATTAAGTATAGTGTGGGCAACGGAATACTTTCGACCATACCTATACGGACGCAAATTTACAATCTACACCGATCACCGACCACTTGTTTGGTTGTTTAAACTAAAAGAACCCAACTCAAAGCTACAAAGATGGAAGGTAAGACTAGAAGAATATGATTACAAAATCATTTACAAAAGCGGAAAATGCAACACGAACGCAGACGCTTTAAGCCGCATTCAAATAAACGCTATAGACAACGAATCAATAATAGGAAACCTAGACGACACAGAAATTCGCGACGATTTGGACGAAGTAGAGGACAGTAAAACAATGGACTCAACACAAGACGCAGAACCTAAACATGCTATTCGAATACTAGACGAAGCTATTGACTACAAACCGAATCAATTTTTTATTAACGAAGTCTTGACTGACCTGAACCCTACAAAATTCACAAATCAAGGTAATAAGAAAATCTACCAAGTAGAAATTACGCGAGACGAGAACGACGAACAAATCACGCAATTCTTTAAAGAATATACACCGGACAAAAAACGATACTACCTTTATTTTACTTCAGAAAACTTGTACAAGAAATTTTCAGAAACTTACGTTAAATTATTTAATAACATAGGACCGGAATTAATTAGATGTACGCGCAAATTAATCAACTTGACGGACAAAGACGAAATAATAACCGCTATTAGAAACCAGCAAGAGGGTAAAACTAACCATCGTGGTATAAATGAAACTTTAAAGCAGATCCAACGACGATACTATTTCCATAACATGAAAGAAATAATTACAAATTACATTAACAAATGTGAGCTCTGCGATAAAGCAAAGTATGACCGAATACCCCCTAAAATTCCGTTAATACTAACGCAAACCCCCGATAAACCATTTAAAAGACTATTCGTTGACACTTTCGTAGTGGAATCCCGAAATTTCTTAACAATCGTAGACGCCTTCACGAAACTAGGATAGGCGATACCAATAATATCGAAAAACAGTGTTGACGTAATACAAGGACTTATACAATACTTCACATACTACGGAACCCCTGAAATGATCACACTAGATAACGGAACAGAGTTTAGAAACGAGACAGTACAGAACGTTTTAGAATTACATAAAATTAAAATTCATTTTGTAACGGAGAATAACCCCGATTCAAATGGCCTCGTAGAGCGCTTCCATTCGACTTTACTAGAGCAAATTAGATTGCTGAAAATTCAATTTCCCAAAGAACCCATTACCAATATAGTACCGTATGCACTAATTGCATACAATAACACCATACATTCAACAACAAATTTTACACCGTTAGAGTTAACCTCAGGGCATTCTGACGCCCGCAACCCGCTAGATATACATTATAACTAGGGCTGGGTCGGCGTATCGATATATCGATACGTATCGATACGACCCCCGTATCGACCCCCCCGATACAGCAAAAAATAAATATCGATATATCGATACTCGATATGTATCGATACGTATCGATATGTATCGATACGCATCGATACGTATCGATACGAATCGATACGTATCGATACGTATGGATATTCGATATAGAATATGTATCGATATTCGATACGCAAAATCCCGTATCGCCCCTTATATACATACTTATGTCACAAATATTAAACTTGAAACTTTAATTATTTTGATAACAAACAATCTTAAGTGAAAGATCGAATTGTCAGTGAATACATTATTTTAAAACGATCTTGTGATTTTATTCCCAAAGAAAGAGTAGAAAAATTTATAGATGCGTATCGATTCGTACCGATAGGTATCGCTACGTCTCGATATGTATACTTATTGTACACATCTAAACGTTCCGATACGAATCACTATATATATCTATACGTACCGCTACGTATCTATACGTATCGATACGTATCGATACGCATCGATACGAGTCGATACGTATCGATACGTATCGATACGCATCGATACATATCGATATATATCGATATTCGATATATCGATACATATCGATATAGAATATGTATCGATATTCGATACGCAAAATCCCGTATCGCCCACCCCTAATTATAACCACCAGGTATACCAGCAATACGCTAAAGAACATAAAGACAAATTAAATACGACCTATAATAACATTAAGAATAAATTGGTCACCGAGAAAGAGCGAGTTTTGACCAAGCGTAATGCAGACACTTCAATCAAAAAATTTGAAGTAGGACAAACAGTGTTTGAAAGAAATTTCAAGAACAAACGACACAAAACAGCACCTAGAAATTTAGGACCCTTCACTATAAAAAGAATATCAGACAAAAACGTTGCCGTGATAGACAACGGCAAAATCGCAAAGTACGTACACCTGAAAAACTTACGACTCCATTCTTTTCAGATCCTCACCGTCATCGTCATTGGCACAATCATGCTGTTCAAGCCAATCACAACCAGCGACGACGGAATGAAACTAGAACTAATTACAGACAACCCAGGACTGATACCTTTAAAATTAGGACTTATGCAAAACACGATTGATTACTGGACACTGATACAAAATTTGATTTAACTAAGGTAAAGAACGAATTTCAATTAACAGAACGCAATTACAACACAATAAATAATTCAGTTTTTCTATCCAAATTTGGCAAAGAATATTCAAGAGAAATTCACAATTACATATACATCATAGAAAACATGTTACAAACAACAAACGAACGATTCAACCGAATTATACCTAGAACGACTACTAGAAGACACAAACGTGGACTTATTGACGGACTTGGATCAATTATTAAAATTATTACAGGTAATTTAGATCAAACAGATGCCGAACGTTACGATAAATTAATACAAGAATTAAGTAAGAATCAAGACGAGCTTAAAACCGTATTAAAAGAACAAATTTCATTAACCCAGTCAATGATAATTAAATTTAACTATACAATTTCTAAACTAGCGAGCAACCAACTTATTATGCAGAGTAGAATAATGCAATTAGAACAAAGCATGAATAATGTAACTATACACAATATTAATATGTACACTTTGGTAATTTTTAATACAGTATTTAATCCAATTATTGCAGCAATTGTAGTAATACAGCAAATTCTCGACACCTTAGAAAATGCCATAACATTCGCGCAATTAAACACACTGCACTCAAGTATTATTGACCCAAACGAATTATTAACAGAACTACACACGGTTTCACCCTTCATAAAGAATAATAAATTACCTTTCGAGATAAACCCTGATAACGTAATTTTATTTACGAAAATTGCACAGGTAAAAGCATATGCGAAAGACAACGAAATAATTTTTATTGTAGAAATCCCAATTGTAGACGCAAATTCATATAATTATTTTCACATGTTCGCATTTCCAATCAGAGTTGGAGACAAATTTCAAATTATTGTACCAAAAGGTAAGTTTTAGCACTAAATGACCTTAAGTACGGTCTGGCAAACGAAAAATGTAACGAAATTATGCCAAGTCAGTATATTTGTAACTCACTTACTACAAATTATATTAAAGACGAGAGCCCTTGTGAGGTTCAATTATTAAAATTTTCGAGTAACTACGAAACTTGTTCGAGGAGATATATAGATATCACTCAAAGAAAATGCAAAAGTAACTGAAAATAAATGGATCGCCATTTTTCCTCAAGAAACGATTGAGACTTCATTTTGCGGAATAGATGAAAACAACATGGCACTACTCGGTAGTTATTTAATAACGTTGAAAGAGGACTGCTATATAAGAATTGAAAACGAAATTATCCGCGTGTATAAAAATCCAGTGTTAACAAAAAAGTATGCGAATTTGCCAAGTCTAGAATTCGTATCTAATGAACGACAAGATTTAACCACTGCCGTAATAGAACCTATGAAACTAGAACATTTAGAGTTAGACAATCTGGATAGTGTTGTGAAAGCGATGGACGGAAATTTACAAAAAGTGAATAGTTTAAGAACGCCCAGCGTACACTATGATAATATAAGCGTATGGACAATTGTCGGATATATTGTAATTATCACAATTGTAGTTGTATTGATACGTAAACTATATGTAAAATATCAAGCGCAGCAAGCACATAATGTTGTAAAAGAGATAGAGAATAAGCAAAAGAACGTATTAGAAACCATTTCACTAGCAAAGTAAGTTAGGTAAGAAGTGTAAAAGTAGGAACTTTTAATAAAATTTCTCGTTGAACTTGAAATTTTCCCATAGGATGGGAGGAGTTACAGATTCGCAATATATAGTGCGAATAAAATAATATTTGTAAAGTTGCTTGCAAGCACTTTGTAGAGATTCTGTTAAATTATAATAAGTGTTCTAAAAACTAAGGAAACATAAATTAGTACAATTTGATATTTTAAATGAAACGAAGTAAAGCTGTCATTTTAATTCTAGATTTAGTAAGGAAACCATTAATATTAAGATTATGTTTTTGTACACTTATGTATTTAGCTTTTGACACCAATAACAATAATTTCATGTAATTTATGTGGGACTGCGATACTTTGGTAGTTTCTCAGGACCCTTCTGAACGTTTTACGACTTTCTGTCTAGATTGGAAATAATTAATATTTCCAAAAGTAATTAAAGCACATGGCCGGATATTGTAAACGACCACTAAATCTTAGTAATAAAATATGTATAGTTTTAAGTAATCCAATGATTAATGGAATAGGGTAAAAATGTCAATTGTAGAGTAGGGAGAAAACCCAACAAGGGAACAGAAATTGAACTGAGAAGACAGACTTGTCCCAGCAGTTGAAGCTTTAATATTGCCTCTCTGCCGGAGTACAATAGTTACAAGTAATAGTTCTAATACCTTTAAATAAATGTAATACAGTGTTAGCTATTGTGTATTAAGATTGCACGACTGAATAATAAATCTTTTTTTAAAAAACAAAATAGCTTGGCCCAACCTGTATTTCGCGGCTATATCAGATTTGAATGTTTCATTTGAATAATACCCGATTTCCAGTTATAGCAATAAGAATATAATAGTTATTGTTACTTTATTTTATTATCTAAACTGTTGTTCTTTCTACAAAATTACAAAAACCTATAATTATACTTACTTGGTATAATTAATTATTCCTAGTTAGAGTTATAGGGTGTTAAAAATAATATGTTAATGTATTTAAGTTTTTAGTACATCATTATTATTATTATTATACCCAAATAAACAGGGTCGAATTCCTTCAGCTACTGGAGCCTTGTTTTTATAATTTAAGTAACTAAAAAAACCGTAACTGCTTGAATTGAGTGCTTACGGTCTTTTTGCTACTGAAATCCTTATTAATATGCAGAGTAAATTCAGCACAGAAGTATTATAAGGAATAAAAATAACTATCGTTACAAGAACAACTTAAAAACGACTTATTACAATAACCACATTTAACCTTCAAATCTTGCCTCAAACAGTTTTACCTAAATTGGATTTTTATTGGCGCCCTGGCAGAAAACATTTTTATGCTTTTTACTGAGAAACATGGCTGGCAGTGTTACGGTCTTTTTACCAGCGAGGGCAGCATTGTCTATTAGACGTATTCGCCTAACTGTGAACTATGCAGTCAAAATATTGGCAACACATAAACATCCACTAACAAACCTAATTCAAACTCGTAAACAGGCTAAAAACATAAAAACACAATATAACAACTACCTCACAGAACGGTATAATAAATATCTTAGCATTTTAGAGCTACCCCCTCCAAAATTGTACAAAAGTTATCCGCACGCACTCCCATGGTGGATAACAACAACTATCAAGATAAGACTTGATCTAGCAAGTATTTCAAAAATTACAACACCGGCTAATACGTTCAGAACAAAATTCCTTAAGATTCTAGCGGATTACCCGCAAAGAGAGGAAATATACGTTGACGGATCCTGTACAAATAATGGAACTGGTTCGGCAGTAGTACACAACAATCTGAAAATGTACTGGCATCTTCCAGAAGATTCATCAGCACTCACTGCGGAACTTTTTGCTATACTACGTGCATTGCTATACATAGAAAGTTCTACAATTACTACTGCTGTTATATGCTCCGATTTCCTAAACGCAATTAGATTGATATTAGTGAAAGATCTTTCAGACGGTTTAATTATCAATATCCTGGAGGTTCTATCTCGCCTCAGTTGTAAGCAGATAGTTATTATCTGGGTACCTGGACACACTGGTATACCAGGAAACGCAGATGCGGACCAAGCAGCAAAGGAAGCGCCACTCAATGTCCCGAAACTATCCCTGCCGATGAGATATGAAGATTACAAACACCTTATAAAAAGTAAATGCCAGAACTTATGGCAAAGGAGATGGGAAAACTTTAGCACTAACTTAAGATATATTCAACCCATCCTTCAAAAGAATGCCGCGCTACCACAACTCACTCACAGAGACCAGTGCATAATTTCACGTCTCCGAATTGGCCACACAAATCTGACATCAATGTACATATTAACCGACGAAGAAAAACCATCCTGCCAATTATGTCTACTACCTCTAACAGTAGAACACGTTTTAATTAAGTGCATTAAATTTCAAAATGAACGACAAAAGTACTCACTTCCAAACGGTCTGGCTGAAGCTCTAGAGTACAAACCAGAAACTATCAAAAACGTGATACTGTTCTTAAAAGATATTGGATTGTACAAGAAAATATGATCTTTTAAATATGTAAAATTAGTGAGATTTACAATTTTGAAAAAGAACGGATCAATAATCCAGTTCCAGTTTACGGCAAATGACCTAAGTAGTCGAAGCCGAATTAAAAAAAAAATAACAATAATCCTCTCATGGGTTATTTATTACCTTGCCGTGGTAAGAGTGCTTACTTCCCTCTTCGCGTTGTAGTTAACCGGCTTGCCGGCTTGCTTGCTTGCTGCATTACAAAGTGGGAAAACCAAAATAACCTACATCACCTACCCACACAAACTCAGAGCACGCACACATACACTCACTATACTCTCTTCACAGAACACGCATACGTGCATGCCCTAACCCCTACACGAACACAAAGCTGTTATCTGTCAGCATCTTTTATCTTTCCTATCTGGAAGCACACTAGAGTAGGGTAGCTAAGCCGGTTTGGCAACAGAGATCCACAGCAAGATATGTATACGCCGATTCGAGAACAATATGAACAGCTAAGCCGCTTTGGGAAACAAAACGTGCAGCAAGATATGTATACGCCGCTTTGAGAACAAAATTGTCTTTGTGTGTAAATTTGTTGCGTCGGGGGTCGTTAGGTCTTTGGGGTGTGCGTTCGGCGGGGTCGTTAGATTTTGTCGTGGGGTGGTGCGCGTGCGCTGGGGTGGAGATATTTTCTTAGAAATTTTTTAGCAGCGTTCCCGACGTTAAATATTAAATATTAAATTTTAAAAAATGTTGTTTGTGTAGAAAATGGAGTTCACGTGTTGGTTCGTATTTTTCTGGGGTAGGTTAAGCTAAAAATTAAAACGCCGCGGTGAAGAATTTTTTTAATATTAGGCAAACGCGTGCAAGTGATAAAGAGTGTTTTAGCTCTCCTCATAAGCTGCGTTTTGTACGAAGTAGAAAATAAAATTGAGAAACTATACGAAATGTTATATGATGGAGGTCAAATTTTAAACGTTTGCAGGTAAAATCTTGTAAAAAAGAAGTCGTTCACTTCTCGCAATTTCAATGTCACGATAAAATACTAAGAATTTGCATGCAGTCGAATATAACCTCGTGTTTTTATTTGGTAATATATATGTAAATCACGTCGACATTCGACTTTTAATATAATGTATTTAATTAACATAAGGTGTGTTGCAAAAACATTTCAAGACAGGTATGTCGTATATTACCTTTTGGTTACATCATCCCAAAATAATTTATACAAGTACACTGAACTTGCAGTCGGATCTAACATATAATCTTTTAATTATACCCGTATGAATTTAAAATATATGCAAATTATACCACCTTTCATCACGATTTATTTGACTCTCAAATTATTTGATTTGATCTTATATCAAGGCTTATGTATTAACTTTACAACTCAAGGTGTAGCATCAAGGTTTTTACGTCACTCTCAAACTATAGAACTTAATAAAAATAGCTTTCCTTAGCACCAATATCATTTAGAAAATATGTGTTTCATTAACATATACTTATTTGTTAAATATTTCCTACCAAAATTTATTAAAAAAATTAAAAGTTCTTTATTTTCATTTTCATATAGGTAAAATCACCACTTCGCTATGCTCTCGGCTACCTAGTTCCGGCTACTTTTCCAAGGTCGTTGTGACGTCATAGCCTTTTATAAATATAGAGCAATGTAATACAATTCTAAAATTCTAAAAGAGTCTTTCTTACTAACCACAAATACATACAGCTTGTAGAACGCGGATGTATCCAAGTCAGTCCATCGGCACATAAAATAATCTTTTAATCCTTTCCTCTTTCTCTAATAAGATGTTCTTTGTCTAACATATCTTTGTATTGTTCGCGTATTATCGCAGTGTCTTCCAATTAGTCCAACTTTCGCCTTTTGCATGCATTTCCTCTAATTCCAGCTGTCTTTTCTTCCACTTACAGCGTATGGCGTGCATAGGGCAATTTCCTGCAGCGTCAACGGAGAGAGTTTACTGCCAATATTTACGCGTTGTCGTACAACCTCTGGGCGAATGTTAGGCGTACTTATCAACCCCGATACCGAAATGATTATTTCTTTTGGAATTGTAGAATATGGTGTTACAGATTGTGTAAAATATGTTACCTGCTTTATTGTAGCACTTGTGTAAGATTTTTATTTTACCTTGGCTGTCGTCCTACTCTACTATCTCCAAATAATTTACAGGTAAATAGTTAAAACTAAAAGCTGAAAGCACATACTTTATCAATTTTTCCCTTTTCTCTGGTTTTTCTGACAACCTAATTTGCAAGCCCGTCAATTTCTTTGTATTGCCGTTCCCCCAATACATGTACTGTAGCAGGTTATTATACACTAAACAGCAGCTATTTTGAAGCTTGTCCGATAACTTACTCCACATTTTGGCGGTACCGAGTACATTGGCACCTTTAGGAAGTATAACTTACTATCTTCCAATAAGGTTAAACAGTCTTTTAAGGGATTATACACCCGTTCCGCACTGACATAGCTTCCAATTGTACAGTTTTATATTGTCGCTTCCAATTGCGTAATACCGTGTTCTTTGGTCAAAGTAGACGCGAATGTTGCTCTTAAACGTGCATCTGGACAACGTAAAAATCTAGTATATAATTTCCAAGTTGTTTATTAACACCAGGATTTGTTATCTGACACACAAATTTTTGTATATCTTAATTCTTACATTGGTTGTTAGCCATGTTAAACAATCGAATTTAAATTAAAATTAAGTTTAAATGGCTCCATGCTTGGCATTAAATATTTTTAAATTTTGTTATGTATAATGGCCAGAATAAAAATTTTAGAATAGTATTACATTGTTCTTTATTTATAAAAGGCTATGACGTCACAACGACCTTGGAAAAGTAGCCGAAACTAGGTAGCAGAGAGCATAGCGAAGTGGTGATTTTACCTATATGAAGAATTTTGTTATGTTAAGTAAAAACGTGCAAGTGGTAAAGAATTTTTAGCTTTCCTCAAAAGCTGTATTTTGTATGAAGTAGCGAATAACATTTAGAAAATATACGAAATGTGATATAATGGATCTAATTATAAAGTCTGCATGTAAAATCTTGTAAAACATGTTGTTCACGATTTCATTACCAAGATAAAATAACAAGAATTCGCAGTCGAATATAACCTCGTGTTTTTATTGAAATTATAGCTCTCTGGTAATATATATGCAAATCATTCAACTTTTAATATAATGGATTTAATTAACATAAGGTGTGTTTGCAAAAACATGTTAAGACTATTTCCTTCTTGGTATGCAAATTATACCACCTTTCATAACGATTTATTTGACTCTCAAATAAAAAATTAATTTGATCTTATATCAAGAGGTGTTCTTGCTTACATTTAGCAATTTCAATATATATTTAATATGTGTGTGTATATGTAAAAACATGTTAACACAGGTCACTCGTTATTTTATTCATGATTGCATCACCAAAATAATTTATACAACCACACTAAACTCGTACCCGGATCTATATAACCTTTAAATGTATGCAAATAATGTCGTTATTTAAAACGTGGTGAAGAATTTGGATGGGGATGTACTCATTCTCAAATGCGGAATGGTACTCCATAAGGCGTTCTGAACGGAGGCTTTGCACGCATTAGGTGATTGAATACTTCGGAGATTTTAGGTTAAGCAAAAACATGCACGTGTTGAAGAATCTCCGAGAATTTCAAAAATTATTTTTGTATTAAATATATAATATTAAAAGAAACACACAATATTTTAATGTTTTATTTACAAAACTTACATTCTTTAATTGTCCCTATCTTTTGTAGGTGGCGGTAGCAGATTCTTATTTGAATAAAATATAGATAAGACTTCCACATTAAGAAAAATGTATCTTAGTTAAATGTACGGGGATTTTATTAATTATAGTTTAGTAAAGTGCATGGTAGTTAATGACCTCGAGGTTGTGATATTTATAACAACATACCGATATATGTAAATTATATATGGAAACTGCATAACTTCAAATCATTTTAGCATAATTGCTAATTACCAAAATTCATAATTTCTACTTCCGTTAAAAACACATTAAGTAAGTAAGTTTATACATACCGATAATACAATGGTAAAAATTCTTCTACAACACATTAAACAGCTTATTTATATTTGCTACCTTAAACAACTATGCGGAGTGCATATAAATGTCAGAGGAAGATTTCTTATCGTTCCCTTCCAATCTTAAAATTTATATCGTCAATAAAATAATAAACAGATTACTAATAATAGGTCGTCAATGGAACTAAAACAACATAGACAAAATGTGTACAAATGAAAAGACCACTTCATAATTAATCATGACTGTAAATTTCTTTAAAGATTTGATATTCATAGGTAGTAACAATGTTGGTGCTATATACATAAACGACTTTTTATGAGCATAGTTTAAATTAAAATAACACCGAAATTTATGTAAATTTAATAGTTCTGGTTTATAGTTGGTTGATCTTTCGGAGAATAAATTTTATGACACTTAGGTTTAAGAAATTAATCATTTTGCAGGTGGGATTAAATAAAATGTACTACTTTGATGATAAAAACCTATGCAATGCTTTTATGTTTACACAACTATAACATACTTTAAAATTTAATACCTCGGTAGTAGAATATAATTTTTAATTGTATTATTGTAACATAAAGTTTGCATAAAAATGCAAAATACATATCCGTTAAGAGGAATTTTTCAATATGATACTTACAGATTCGTTAGTAAGTTTTACAATTAAACTTATTTCAAGACATTTTTGAAACACATCTTTACTAGTCTCAAGGAATATGTATGTATGTAGGTATAAAATATACAAATAAAACACTACTTAATGTAAACATTATTCTTTATTAAAATGAATAATTGGTTATATGTACAAACCAGTTTTTGAGTACAATTACATCTGTGGTTGCGCAATTGAATGACGAATGTCGTGTGGTATGCTAGAAACACTTGTGTGAATTGGTGTAATACTTTAATTTATGTAGAGGAGTACACCCTAAGTCTTCTAGGTTAATAACATTTAGGTGTGGAAATTCATTGTAAATTGCCATCATCTCAAGATATACCGTGAAAGTTTCTGCTTAACCATACCTTTTGGTATTTGAAGCGAGCTGATAGACAGTTCCAAGAATATGATGGTTTCAGCACATATGTTATTGCAACTCCATTTGATAGGGATAGTTGTAAAACAGCCATTTCTTTAAACACAAAGTTATTATGTGCAATTTTAAACCTTTGAACGTCGTCAACTAATGGACTATTAATTTTAGACTTCACTCACAACACTGGTTGCAGGATTGTAGCGGACCAAACGATCGTGTAGAATGAGGCAGTACGCTGTAGTGTGCGCTTTAAGCGCTTCTTTCATTTGAAATTCTAATCGTACGTCAACCGCTCCCACTTTCACTATTTCGTTTTGATGGGAACAATCGATGACTACAAGTGGAGCGTGCGTTTGAAATTCATTGGGTGTTAATATCGGCTCGCTGATACCCCGTAGTACGATTGTTGAAACTGTGCATACATCTCATATAGTATAGAATAGCGATTGGTATCGAAATCAATGTTAAGATTATCGTAAGGATACATAGATGAACCCAGATGTAATTTCATATTGGTCAACTTACAGTGGTCGAACTGACTGCGCCCCTTTTTGCGTGATGTATCGGTTTGAAAGCAGACAATAACAAAACGTGGTTTCTCCACTTGAGAAGCCGTCTTCACGGCCCAGGTATGCGTGTGTGTTGTATGTAATTCTGGATATTCGTGTAGTTCCCAACTGCGAAAGCTTATGTCCATGGTGGCATTGCGTTGAATATGTTTGAGTAGTTTTAAGCGCTCTGCATCTGCAACGGTTATATGTGGAATCCGCCATGATATATGTGTAATAGTAATTTTGATTGACTCTTTGGTATCAGAATTCGATATAGCTGCATCGTCAGCACTACTTCTAATAAGAATAAGCTCCTGTTTGATATTCAAAAGAATTTTCGGTAGTCCTCCGCAAATCCTAAAACCATGCGCAAGGGAATGCATACGTTGAAATGACCATTAGCATCAACGAGATCAAGCTTATCGATGGGGACCAACCGGCGTTTCTAAAGCGACGACTTTCGCTATAATCGTAGGATAGGAAATTTTTAATAGTCGTAGTTATACCTGGATTACGAACGCGGTCAATAGTCTTTCCACCAAGTTCATAACGAATTTCATCAAATAAAAATAAAACTCCGTTGTTGACAAAATCGGCTGTAGGCGAAACGCCACCATCTGACTTATTCATTGTACCCTCAATATAAATTACGCTGTCCCATGGTAGTGTATAGACATCTTCGTTTTCTATTGGAATCCGTATAACATCGTTCTTCTCATACGTGGTATTGGAGTACGGAGTATGCATATGTTTGTCGGCATTGACGATGGTTGTATCAAATATAGCACGTTGCGTAACATTTAAAATATTACTATCCATTTTAACTATGTAGCACTTTGAGTCCTAATGTTTGCAGAAATTTAACGTTTTCCGGTGTTAATCGGTGCACTGGTGTCTTGTAACTGGTAAAGGTGCTGACAATGCGTCTATTAATAGGTTTTGGTGGTTTATGCTCATAGCGCAAAACCATTGTTTAAAGACGCTTTAGATAAAGTCTAATCGTGATGGTTTCCCGACGAAAAGTGATGAGATTACCGTTTTGATCAACTATTTTAACAATGATGCGATCGATGATTCGTGTATTAAGTGGCATATAGGTGACGTTTACGGGGTTTTCAATAATCTTGTACCCTGCAGCAACTGCAGGAAAGAATTGATGCAAAATGTGTACAGGTTTGCTATTCCGATACGATCCGACCACAAGATTACATTCAATACATATTGAATTGATTGGAAAGACTTGTGCCGGATGATCCGAAATAGCAGTAGTGAGAGCTGGTAGTTTACGTTTCTCAAAACCCAGCAACGAAGCAAGTGAATTTGGTTGTGTAAAATCCACTATACCTGATGCTTTGATTTCTGTATGTAAACTGTTATTATTGGCTCGAATATCAATAAGATAACGTTTGGATGAAGTGCGTTCACGGGGATCGTTCAGATTACGTCGTACGAACTTATTAATATCTGCCACTTCATAAGTTCCTTCTGGTAAAGTAAGCACGATGTCATCAATGTAAAATTTATTGTTCGCTTCCGTTACATTGGGAATTGAAAATATGTATCAAAGTTTGTAAGACCAATAACGTATTCATGGTCATCATCGAGAACAATTGGTGGGTTGATGATTGCGGTGAGCGTAGATTCAGTTCCAGTTAAAGTAAATGTGTACATGTTCGGTGGTTGACGATAAACTAACAACTAGTCGTATTCGTAGTTGGGATGGGGTAATAAAAGCAAATTCCTGAAACACTTGCAATATATGGTTTTAATTAAACACTTTTATACAAAACAGTTAAAAATACACTAAAATCAAATAATATATAACGTTGTTAGAAACTTAACGGAGGACTATTTTGCAGTAAAAATTTCAATACGAAGTGTCCACAGGTAACAGTGTTAAGCGGTTGAAATTGTTCATAATTATAATAGAGAGTGCATGGTCCTGATGAGGTTAAGTATTTGACAAGTTCCCTCGGAGGTCGTAGATTACCAATGCTATCATAATAGACTGCCCTTGAACCATCTTTTTGTACGCGGTCCAATGAGTTCCCACACCACGTGTAGTATCATGATTAAGAATACCACATTCTCGCCAACGAATTGTGTTTGGAAGTGAATTGCGCATGAATATTCCACGAAAGTGGGATATTGGTAAACGTTTTATGTATTTGTTCAAGTCAACATTGGTCAACGCTCGCATAGGTAGGTTTAACGAATGCGTTGAGTTTTTTTCGTTGTCTTTGTTTATGCAAACCTTGCCCGTGTGTAAGAAAAGGCTTTAGGTACAGTCCATGTCCACGGCGATAAGGTTTCAAATAGAGACCCTTTCCAAGTGTCACTGCCTCTTGTGCCATATTATGTCGTTTCGCTTCATCTAATTGTTGTTGTCCAAGTTTAGCATCGTTGACAGCTTTTGCAATCCCAGCTGCTCCACCCAACAACGCTCCAATTGCGGAAAGGGCTGCAAAAATAGGTATTAAAGGTAGGAAACCACCAGTTTTGGGTACAGGGATTACACGTGGGATGCCACGAATTTCATCTGTTATATCTTTAATCGGTGCCACTGCAAGTTTAGCAGTTTTAATAAGGTCGGTTGGACGAACGTTTTAATGCGTTCCCAAATGGTGCGAATTAAACGCTTGAATGGTATACCACTTCCTGTACGTAGACGCTGACCACGTCGTTTTCCTTTACACCTTATCGTTTTCTTGCGACAACCCATACCAAATTTAACTTTGGCATTCATTGCAGAACCAACAGCAAACGCAGCAAGTTTTTCACCTAACGAAGCGTCGGGTGCAGTACGACGTTTTGTGCTGTTTCGGCAAGACGTCGATCAGCTTGGTGTCGGGTTGTTAAGTCTGTAGAAAGATCGTAGGCGATGTCGTGTAGTTTGCAGGCTTCGTCTAAGGGATTACGACCTATATCACCACGCTCGAGGCGTTTCTGAAGCTTAGTACCCGGTCCACAGAAGCGATATCCTGGTAAATGTAATTCTACCGGTAAACGATTGATAGCACTATTGAGTAACCCGTAGCCACGATAGGATTTCATTAATCTTGTCAGTCGAAAGGTTTAAAGGAGACTGGTCATGCGTGTAGAATTACTCGCTTAAATGCTTACCATACTGCAATTACGTTTTAGTATATGGATAGAATGCGTCTGGTAAAGCAACAATTGGCGTTGCCAATTACGGACCACAACTGCAGCAACAACACTAACGTGCAAAAGCATGGACTACTATTACCATCAACAATACGGTGTATCATTACAGGTCCATCCAATTGTGGTAAAACTAATGTAGTCATCGGTCTCTTGAAACATCCGAATGGTGTACGCTTTGAAAACGTTTATCTCTACTCAAAATCCTTGTATCAACCAAAGTATCAGTACCTAGAGAGGTTATTACAACCAATAAAAGAAATAGGATATTTTGCGTTTAACAAATGGGATGCAATTGTTACTCCAGCGGATGCAAAACCTAATTCGATATTTATTTTCGATGACGTGTCGTGCGATAAACAAAATGTAATGCGAGAATATTTTTCTTTAGGTCGACATAAGGCCATTGATTGTTTTACCTATGTCAGACCTATTCCAAAATACCTAAACAATTGATTAGAGACAATGCTAATGTCCTAGTGCTATTCAAACAAGACGAACTCAATTTAAAACACGTATACGCTGACCATGTAAACACGGATATGTCGTTTAACCGGTTTAAAGAATTGTGCGGCTTATGCTGGCGAGATCGGTATGGGTTCTGGTGATCAATAAAGATGGCGATTTGCAGAACGGTCGCTACCGAAAAGGTTTTGACACCTATATATACTTATAAAGCACATAAATAGCATATCACTTCCTACCCGTTTCTAGACGATGGCAGACGACGTGAAAACCAAACGAGAACTCATAAAAGTACGAAAGGCAGTCAAGAGGAAATTACAAGCGCTAAAAGCAGGTGTGGTTGAAAAGGAGCTTGCATTAAGTAAAGTCTATGCACCTATTACAAAACGTTTACAAACACTTCAGACCGGTCTGCTGAAAGATATTAAACAGGAGTCCAAGATCGAAAGCCAGCACTGGTTACCACAACAACATGACGTACAATCTACTCCTAAAAGACACCCTAAATTTCTCGATCAGGTGCGCAGTTCCACACCAATCGCCGCACCACCAATAGAGGAGGCATGGGAACACAATCCTCATAGCCCAGTCCAGTCTGTGGAGTCCACTTTCGAAGAATCGGAGAGTAGCGGCAACACTCCAGAGACCCATACAGAGTACGAACGGTACCTAAACAGCGAAGAACATCAGACCTACTTACAACGATTCTTACCATCGGTAAGATACTATGTCGATAATCTGTTTTCCAACTTTACTGGTATTTATAACAATGACACGGAGCACTTGCGCAGGGATAAAGTACGTTTTAATCCGGAGACAGGAAAATTAATGATTGGTGATTCGGACATTATCTTCGGGATTGGTGAAAAGGTGTGTAGAACGATTTTGCTACAACGGTAGCAAAGGGTTGTACGAGCAACTGTTCCTTCTCAATCCTTTGGGTAAATTCTCACTTAAAGAAATTAACGATTATGCGGACATTAAAAAGAAGTAATGCAATGTATAGCTTACGACAGCAAACTATAAACCCGAGTGGTCGTGGTCTACTCATGGATTATAACGAGAAGCCACTAGAGTATGTATACTTTGATGATCCCAACGAACTGTGCGAACGGCTCAAGCTTCTGGTCGCCTCGCAAGATGCAGGTAACACCGGTCACACAAACGAAATTACATCGATTATGGAAGAATTACGCGAATTGCGTATAATAGCGTAGATTGTGCGACTTGTTATTCATTATCACGATGGTTATCGACAAGTTTGGGCATGCGTCTGACTGTGCTTCATATATTTCTTATGATGATTACTACGATTTTGACAACATGAGATTAGCGCGTCGCTACACCACAAGAAGATGATGATGCAGTCACGAAAGCGTACTTAGAATCGCGGTTAGCAACGCTACACCAGCAAGAGGGCGAACCAACGCTTGGAAGTGGTTCCACTATTCAGCAGTATATAGACACGCTTGTGAAGGAGACAACAAACAGTATGATAACACAATTCTCGAGCGAGTATGTTACAAGATCAGACTTTAACCATTTTGAAGAGATGATGCGTAACCTTGTTCCAGCCACTGTGAACGCTAATGTTGCACAAATCGTAACCAAACGGATAGATGATTCTATGAATAGCATATATAAGACATTAGACGCTGCTATTCAACAAGTGAAAGCACAATTTAGAATAGACATTGCACGAATTCAAGCAGATATTCAACAGTTGCAAGAGAAACTTAAAAACGCACGCATATAGCCGTCAACCATACACACACACACACACACACATATTAGCAATATGTCTGTAAAGGAGCAAATCGTCCACGAGTTACATAAGCCTGCTCGCATTAACTTTCCTAGAAGACATGTAATCACAAAAGGATTAAACGAGCTGTTTCAAGCCGATTTGGTGGAAATGATCCCATATGCAAAGATGAATAAAGGATTTAGATACATTCTAGTTGTTATGGATGTATTTTCTAAATACTTATGGGCCGTACCGGTTAAGCGCAAGACGGGTAAGGCTGTTTCAAACGCTTTTCAATCAATTTTCAACAAAGAACCATCGTATTCCACGGTACATTCAAACGGATTTGGGAAAAGAATTTTATAATTCAACATTTAAGGCTTTAATGGAAAAATATGAGATTACACATTATAGTGTGTACAGCAATAAAAAGCTTGCGTAGTAGAACGCGTTAATCGTACCTTAAAGTCAAAAATGTGGAAACAATTTAGTTTGAATGGTTCGTATCGATGGCTGACTATACTATCCTCACTCGTGACTGCATATAACAACACCAAACATCGAACAATCGGCATGCGACCTGTAGATGTGTCAAAACGCAATGAACGCAAACTTTTCAATACAGTGTACAGTACGATCAAAACAGTTAACTTAAAGAGTAAAAATTTTCTGTTGGGGATCATGTTCGCATTAGTAAACATAGAGGTCAATTTACCAAGGGATACACACCAAATTGGTCTAACGAAATTTTTACGGTGTACAAAGTGCATTTGACTAATCCTTTAACGTACCTATTGCGCGATAGTCGAGGACAACCAATATTAGGCGGCTTCTATGCAGAAGAACTTCAACGAACACACTATCCGGATGTATATTTAGTGGAAAAAGTATTGAAGAGAGTTAAAAATCAAGTATATGTGAAATGGTTAAATTTAGATTCTAGCCATAATAGTTGGATATCCAAAATCATATTTTGTAGATTTGCTGTTACGTGTTTGTTTACCATCATAGTCATTCATCAATAAAATTTTTACTGTTATATGATTTATTATAGCGACACACACACACACACACACACAAATTACATCTATGTACTACTAATTACTACACTAGTTCTATGTCAAGAAAGTTGTTTATAATTCCTCATGCCCGAAGCGCAAAACGTTGATGTAGGTTGATTTTCGCTGTTTTGGTTGAACTTGAGTATTTCGATGTCCGTGAATATGTGTAAATAACAAGCAGGTAAAAACACATTACCTTCTCAGCTAACAATTTCTCCCGTACTTGACTAACACTCGAGGTATATATATTTATTGTAAAAGGTATGCGACACGTACAATAGCATCCTCCATTATATCTAATAAGTGCTATCTATAGCGCATCAGGTAGGATTACCAAGATGGCATGATTTACATACAAAAAATAGTATTAAACTAAAACAATAACTTTAATAGCATATACACTTTTTATAATCATCTATACTATTTGATGGCCATTTTCCCGAATCCGGACCACCGTCCATCCTGGTTGCTGTTTTGAGCCCTCCATTGCCAAATTCTTGAGGAGCCAGTTATATGTTGTTCTATGAGGGCCAACTACATTAGGTTGGTACTTATAATTTACCTTATACTTTAAAATTAACTTCAATACTTTTTAATACCATAGGTTGTGCGAAATATACAACATCTACAATCATATCGTCAATCGCTGTGACCAGTGATTTATAGTTGCATTTTATATTTATGATAGGATATGCCTTCGTACTCAATACAGCTCGGTTGGTTAGTAATTCTTCAAGGAAATATACATCGCTCAAACTATAATTACTCTCTATTGCGTCTAGTACACCGCGCACCTGATGACATTTTAACTCTGTTTTGCCGTTGCAAGCATCAATGAAGTTTGATACAAATTGATCGCACCTACTCTGTTGATTAAACAGCATGTCCATTACATCAATGGATGTATCATTGGTCAGCGTTAGCCATTTGAAGGCTTTAAAGGAACATGAACACCTACTTTGAACAGTATACGTTTGATTTTGTCTACATCATTCAATACTATGGCATGTTTCAGATGTTGGTGTAAAATGCGTTGTTCACTCTCGAACAAATCGTACAGTACATTGTCCATGTTAACTTGAAAACTTCGCACCACTATCGTCACTATCGTTGTTGTTCCACTCACTGCGAGATCTATCCAAGTACCTAGCTTTTATGGCACATTCATCAAAATAGGTAATGCTAAAGTGTTGTGATACTGAGCATCACCTAGTTATTCGTCTGATAAACCCCCCACTAGTTTTTGTAACAGCATTAACAAATCAACAACCTCGAGATGATCTCTGGCAAGGCGACTCTGTTGAATTTGAGCAATATATTTAAGGAAAATCCAATTAGAGGTGTGTTGGTGGTGATAGATTGTTATTCAAATTATCTATGGGAATATCCTTCACTTTTAACGAAGGATTCATGCCCGGTAAATTGCAAATTAATCAAAAGAGCATAACGTTAATCATTACTCTACATACAGCACAAAAAGTTGTCATAGCCATGCGAGAAATATGTTGCCTGATAAATACTCCCTGTATGATTGTTGTGGTTTTGACAATTTTTACAACGATCCTAGGTCATGGATCGAAACGTAAAGAAAGATGATTTTAAAAACTATGAGTGTTTTAATTCCCAACGAAGATTAAGAAAAAGGTTGCCTGATGTCGCTAAATCTATATATATATATATAATATAATATATATAGTAACAGGCTTTTTTATATATATATATATATATATATATATATATACCAATGTTTAATACCTTGAAAGTAATAGGGAAAATAAAATTTAAAGTTGTCAACCATGTTCGGGTGGTAATGTTGATTCGGTCATTGATACCTACTGCAAGTTAAAACAAGTCGTATACAATGATAAAAGTTTTTGAAACTAACTAAATGTGATCTTGAATACATGCTTTGTAAAAGCGATATAGTTCAGATTCTGCTACGATTCTTCAACAGACGGCGATAACAATAAAAACTCTGTTTAAATTAATTTTTAATAACGACTTAACATTGCGTAATTCTATTAAAATGATTTGAAATATAACGAGAATAACTTATTGAATTAAAGTAGGTTATTTATAAGCACTAAATTCTACAATAATTAAAAGGAGTTTGAAAATAAAATGTATTGACAATGTAGCTATACTTGTAATTTATTCTGCCAGGATCAACAAAATATAATGCAAAATAGTTGTTTTAGTTATAAACCAGAACCATATAATTTACATATGGGGATATGTTGTCATAATTATACTATAAATAGCACAATCGCCGAGGTCATTAACTACCATGCACTTTACTGAACGCGGTTGTTAAAGGGCGTTATATGAACGTTTTTTGCAAAGAAATAAGTAATATTTATCTCAGTTTGCGAGATGTTGAAATGTTTAGATCCGTAAGTTATGCATATCTTTTAGAAAACATATTTGCTTTTATGAACAAATTTTGCTTTACATTCCTTAACTTTAATAATTTCACTAATCATGTTTACAGAGTCTTTTAAATAATAATATCCTTTGAACATACTATCATCTGGAATACAAATTTTGTTATACCTATATCTAGTACTAATAATAATTAGTGTCTCTAGCACTGTAAAATTTAACTAGAATAATTAATTCACAATCTTTTTATAGTGTTTAATTAAATCGGTCTTTTAACAACAAAAAGAGGTATTTTGCACATTGCAAATTATTATTACCATGCTTGTAGCAATAAATATTACATAATAAATTGCTGGTTATTCACCTGACAATAAAATTTTACACTAAGAAGATATAATTGGTGTATGCTGGGTTGCCTGCCATAGATATGCATATATTTTTTAGAATTCAATTAAATTTAAGTACACGTAGGTAAATGTGTGAAAGTTACTTTACATTTCAGTATTCAGCTGTATTGTAAATAGTTACTGATATTGTATTGAAAAACGACACCCAGTATTGTCAGCTGTGTAAAAATGTTTTGTTTCGGCAGTGAATCAATCAAACTGTATGAAAATATATGAACTCATTAGCATGTAATTAAAATAAGCTGGTAAGTGAAACTAATATAAATAAAACATTCAAATTTTGTGTGTTTCTTTTAAAATTATATATTTAATACAAAATATTTTTAAAAATCTCGGGGATTCTTCAGCACGTGCACGTTTTGCTTAACCTAAAATCTCCGAAGTATTCAATCACCTAATGCGTGCAAAACCTCCGTTCAGAACGCCTTATGGAGTACCATTCCGCATTTGAGAATGAGTACATCCCCATCCAAATTCTTCACCACGTTTTAAATAACGACATTATTTGCATACATTTAAAGGTTATATAGATCCGGGTACGAGTTCAGTGTGGTTGTATAAATTATTTTGGTGGTGCAATCATGAATAAAATAACGAGTGACCTGTCTTAACATGTTTTTGCACACACCAATATTTTAAATTAAAACCATTATAAAATACGAGTCGAATAATTTCTCCTATTCTTTTGATATTTAATACAAAATAATGGGGCAGAGCCCCGTTTAGGGCACGTTTAGAAGCTCCTTCCCCACCATTCATCATTTTGAAAGTGATTATGTCATCCACCACATTTCCTATTTTTGCTTAACCTAAAAATCTCTCTTTAATTAACTAAAGCAACGAGAATAAAAACAATGACGAAGCTCTAAAGATCACCGCTAAATTCTTCACTACATGCACGTTTTGCATAACCTATAAATTTTTATCACGTTTGTGCAATTAAACGAGTTATATATATACAATGTCTAATACGTCATCTACATACAATCACCAAACCGCTAAAAGTAAAAGAATTTTTATTACCACATAAATTAAATGTATAATTACATTTAAATATTTAAATATATTCAAATTGCTAAAATGTAAGCAAGAACACCTCTTGATATAAGATCAAATTAATTTTTATTTGAGAGTCAAATAAATCGTTATGAAAGGTGGTATAATTTGCATACCAAGAAGGAAATAGTCTTAACATGTTTTTGCAAACACACCTTATGTTAATTAAATCCATTATATTAAAAGTTGAATGATTTGCATATATATTACCAGAGAGCTATAATTTCAATAAAAAAACACGAGGTTATATTCGACTGCGAATTCTTGTTATTTTATCGTGACATTGAAATTGCGAGAAGTGAACGACTTCTTTTTTACAAGATTTTACCTGCAAACGTTTAAAAATTTGACCTCCATCATATAACATTTCGTATATTTTTTTAATTTTATTTGCTACTTCCAGAAGAAGAAAATGAAGATTTACTTAGTTTACTAAACGAATTTTTGGAGCAAAATATTTAATGAATAAATAAATATTAAAGAAACACATATTTTCTAAATGATATTGGTGCTAAGGAAAGCTATTATTATTACGTTCTATAGTTTGAGAGTGACGTTAAAACCTTGATGCTACACCTTGAGTTGTAAAAGTTAATCCATAAGCAAGAAATCCTTGATAAAAGCAAGTTCAGTGTACTTGTATAAATTATTTGGGATGATGTAACCAAAAGGTAATATACGACATACCTGTCTTGAAATGTTTTGCAACACACCTTATGTTAATTAAATACATTATATTAAAAGTCGAATGTCGACGTGATTTACATATATATTACCAAATAAAAAACACGAGGTTATATTCGACTGCATGCAAATTCTTAGTATTTTATCGTGACATTGAAATTGCGAGAAGTGAACGACTTCTTTTTTACAAGATTTTACCTGCAAACGTTTAAAATTTGACCTCCATCATATAACATTTCGTATAGTTTCTCAATTTTATTTTCTACTTCGTACAAAACGCAGCTTATGAGGAGAGCTAAAGCACTCTTTACCACATGCACGCGTTTGCCTAATATTAAAAAAATCTTCACCGCGGCGTTTTAATTTTTAGCTTAACCTACCCCAGAAAAATACGAACCAACACGTGAACTCCATTTTCTACACACACAACATTTTTTTAAAATTTAATATTTAATATTTAACATCGGGAACGCTGCTAAAAAAATTTCTTAAGAAAATATCTCCACCCCAGCGCACGCGCACCACCCCACGACAAAATCTAACGACCCGCCGAACGCACACCCCAAAGACCTAACGACCCCCCGACGCAACAAATTTACACACAAAGACAATTTTGTTCTCAAAGCGGCGTATACATATCTTGCTGCACGTTTTGTTTCCCAAAGCGGCTTAGCTGTTCATATTGTTCTCGAATCGGCGTATACATATCTTGCTGTGGATCTCTGTTGCCAAACCGGCTTAGCTACCCTACTCACTAGGCTTCCGACTCTCGTTTTTTTAGGTCCCTTATGGCTATTAGGGTATCCGAAGACGGAGGGACCTACCGTCAATTTTCTCTCAGGGGCCTGTTAGTTCCCAAACAGGTAGAGGCATGGCATACCCGAGGTTCCCGAGCTTAGCTGTCCGCTGTCCCACCTCTAATTTCCATCACCACCCTTTCCGTCAACCTTCCGAGTGCGTTCGCTCACGGCACCGGTCAAGTGTGGTGGGTACAGCACATTCTTCTTTTCGTCTCCGTTCAAGCTTTACTCACCTCGTCACACTTCGTCCACATGCGACGAAGTACAGCAATCCCTCTCCCTTCCCTACATATCCCAGCTTAACTCGTCTTTCCCTCCCGAAGTGCTGCGTAGTAGCCGCGTGGTACAGGGTATAAATGACTACCCGCGTGTTTGTGCCGTGCGTGGAGACCCGTGCGGGGGATGAAGGGGTCCTGGTGGCTGAGCTCTTATGGAGCAGGGTGTAATCCCCAATAGGAGCAACACTCCACTTCGGCCTGGATTTCCTTTTAAACGGGAGGTCCGGACGGGGCAAGTGTAAAGATGTTGATAAGCAGACGGCGGGGCTGTCAGCCTGGACAACCCTTACCCGCTCTGTAAATTGTCATTGGAGCGCTATATCTCTCTAGTAGTCCTGGCGACAATGCGTCGTCCCCTTGTTGGACTCCGTGGTGGGTGAGGAGCCAGAGAGATGAAGAATTTGTATTGCCATGAATGAAGAACTTGGTTTGGCACCCAAAATAACACCAGCAAGTAAGACTGTACCTAGTGTCGACCCTCAGCCTATTAATGACAGCCGCGTGACATTGGTAAAGGATTCAAATCCCATCATTGGTGGGTCAGCAAATCAGCTGACGACCTTATGTCGGTTCCTGGTACTGAAAAGGAAATACGGGCTCAATTTTGACAAAGTGAGCCCGTTTCTTATTAATAAGTGCATGTATAGTTTGTTTGGGGAACTAAAGATGATGAGAAAGGTTAAGGAAGGAATTTTACGTGAAACTCGGACAGAGAAGCAGTCAAAAATTATGCAAAGCACGGTCACTTTTTTGGATTATGAGATAGAAATCGTACCCCATAGTACCATGAATAAGTCTCGTGGCATTATCTTTTGTCGAGACCTTTTAAATTGTACCGAAGATGAGATAAGGCAGTAATCAATGGGACAAAAAGTTATAGAAGTCAAAAGACTTAAAACAAAAAAAGATGGTATATTACAGGACACACTGAGCCAAGTGCTTACTTTTGCGACACCAGTGCTTTCCAAAAAGATACAAGTGGCTTTCTACTCACTAGAGGTCAGATTGTATGTACCTTCACCAATGAGGTGTTTCAAATGCCAAAGGTATGGCCACACATCAGCCCGATGTGTCACTAGTCAGGTGTGTGTTTGCGGGAAGCCTCTACATGATGGTTCACCATGTGAGGAACCTATACAATGCATCAATTGCCGAGAAAACCATTCTGCACGTTCGCCCAACTGTCCAGTATATAAACAAGAAGTTGCTGTACAAGAAATAAAGGCGAGAAAAGGTATCAGCTATTTCGAGGCAAAGAAAATGGTGGTAGTAAGCACGCCAGTAGAGGGTGTGTCATATGCTCAGGAGGCATGGACCACGCTAGATATTCGCCCTTTAGTTAAAGAATTGGTCCCACACTTAATAGAAGCTCTCAAAGGCGCGATTGTATTAAAAGGTGCTATGCAAGTTACCAAACCTTCGGATCAGTTCCTTAATATAATCCAGGTACCTCACCGAACACGTGATCAGTCGAACAGCAGTAGAGCATCTGCAATGATTACTATAGAACCACAACCACGAAACACATCTACGGATACTGATGGCGAAAAACATTCGCCATCAAGGTAAAAGAATAAAAAGGGGTGACCAAAGGGAAATCCAGGCAAGCACCCACCTAAAGCGATAATTAAACTGTAATATTTTTTCTGATAGCTATCTGTGATATTTTACTCTGTATTACATTGATAACTATATTGTTCTTGTTGTCAGTAAACTATACTAAATACATTCGATACTTTTAATAAGATAATACAATGGAATTGCAGTGGATGTGCTCAACGATATTGCGATCTGAAAATGTTAATGCAAGAACACCAACCAATGTGTATCTGTCTACAAGAGACCCACCTCAAACCTGGTCAACCATATTCCCTCAGAGATCATGCTGTAGTTAGGCAAGACTATGATTACATCGAACGCGCTAGTGGAGGAGTTGCTATATTGATAAGACGCAATATAAGATACTCGGAGATTACACCTCAAACAACGCTCCAAGCCGTTGCTGTGAAACTAATTTCACCACTCAGGATTACAGTATGCAATATTTACATACCTGATGGAAATTGGCAGATAGAAGATATTAACGGTATTGTAGCGCAACTTCACACACCTTATATTATCGAGGAGATTTTAATGCCCACAGCACGTGATGGGGTTCCAACAAAACATATGCCAAGGGGCGCACATTAGAGAAATGGTTGGAGAGAGACGACCTCATACTTCTCAACAATGGCGCTGCAACGCATTTTAGTGCGATTGACTTGACATTGGTCTCCAGCGCCTTAGCACAAACTCTAACTTGGAATGTCATTGACGACTTGCATAATAGCGATCATTTCCCTATAATAGTGGAAACTGACAAACCAAACTGCATAACATACTCAGTGAATAGGTTGGCTAACTGAGAGGGCAGAATGGCATAAGTTCCAAGAAGAGCTAGTACTTCCAAATCAAATCAACGTAGAAAGTCTAACGCGCATAATAATAAAAGCTGCAGAAAAAGCTATTCCTAGAACAAGAAGTATCCCGCTCAAGAAGGCTGTTCCGTGGTGGAACAGGGAAGTGAGTGAGGCTATAGCAGCTAAGAAAAGAATTTTAACAAATTTAGGAAAGAGCCGACAAATTCTAATCTGATAGCGTGCAAAAAGGCCAGAGCACTATCCAGAAAAGTGGTATTGCAGAATAAAAGAGCAAGCTGGAACAAGTACACGTCCACCATTACGTCGGAAACAAATTCCAAAATCATTTGGAAAAAAGTCAAAGCTGTAGCTGGGAACTATGACATCAACAGGCCCATATGTATAAAAATTGAAGATCAACAACCGATTGAAGGCCGTCTAGTACTGCAAATACACTAGCTACACATTTTAGCAAAGTTAGTTCGTCAGCGGGGTTGTCGGCCAGGACAACCCCTCGCCGCTTTTTGAGTATTCATTGAAGCGCTAAACCCCTTTAGTAACTCTCTAGTAGCCCTGGCGACAATGCGTCGTCCCTTTGTTGGACTCCGTGGTGGGTGGGGAACTAAAGGGATGGAAATTCTGCTGAATACTATGGACACCAAATTTGGTTTGGCACCAAAAGGAGCATAAGGGGGTAAGGCTACGCTTGATGTCGACCCTCAGCCTATAATAGACGTTACTATCGAGAAAATTCTTACTCTACCTAATAAAGATAAAACAGGAAGCCGTGGAGGACGCGGCACCCTTCTGTCTAATGCACCCGCAACAAATCCCGCAGAGAACGTGGAAAGGGGATTAACACCTTCTCAGTTCCTCGTCGTGCGGAGGGAAGAGGGAAACTTCTTTGAAGTTAGACCCTTTGTAATTTCGAAGACATTGTTTTACTTAGTTGGAGAAGTTCGTACAGTAAAGAAGACACGTGAGGGATTACTAGTAGAAGTACTTTAAAAGAAACAGTCGATTCAATTGCAACGGTTCACCTTATTCGCTGGATTTTCGGTTACTATTGTTCCACACCCTACACTTAACACCTCCAAATGAGTTATCTATTGTAGGGAATTATTAAATTGCACTGTAGAAGAGATTAAGGAAGAGTTACGGTCTGAAGGAATATTAGATGTTAAACGAATACAAAGCAAGAAGACAGGCTTGATGGAAACTCCCTTACATATCCTTACGTTTAACAGCTCATACGTTCCAAAAAAGGTTCGAGTTGCTATGTATTCGCTTCCAGTTAGACAGATAGACAACGTATTCAGAGGCAAAGCCTCGATATGAGGCCCTAACCCCTACTCCAAGAGTCTCTTATGCCGCAAAAGAAACATCCAATAACGTAAATATAGATGATTTAGCAAATTCACTAATACCCAAACTGACCGGAAGTTTAAAAACCATACTAGAAAATAATAAAAGATCCGATAGCCTATCTAAGACGTCCCCACCTGATCTTAAAAAACGAAAGGTGGAGGAATTATCTCCCCAGATAAATTATTCATCTTCGGAAACTGAAGAAATGGACAAAGGTTCTGAATCGTCCCAACAAACCGTGTCAACTCAAGAACCAGAACAGCAGAAAGCAAAGAATAAGGGTGGCAAAGGATGGCCCAAAGGGAAACCTAGAGGTTCTAAACGAGAACGAACTCGTAATTGTTAATCTGTAACTTTTGTTTGAGACAAGTCTGTAATATTTTTTTTGATTCTAATTCAATTTTATAATCTGAGATATGTATGCTAATAAATTTAGTACCTAAGCAACTAAAATATTTAACATTCATTCCTAAAATAATGCAATGAAATTGCAATGGTTTAATCTACCATCTTCCAGAATTACAAATTTTATTAGCAAGGTACTTATCAATGTGTGTGCTTACAGGAAACAAGGCTAAAACCACAGGACTCTTTCACCCTCAGACAATTTCTGTCCTAAGGGTAGATGATCCACCAGCAGACCGAGCTTGTGGTGGAATCGCAATTCTTATACCCAACTGCCGTAGCTTTTCGTTCTTTCCAGGTGTCTTCTCACTTAAGAGTGCAAGCGGTAGTACTCATAACGCCAGTTCAAATTACAATATGTAACCTATATTTACCCACATTCAACTGGAGTTCATCGGATCTGGAAAAATCCACCAGCAACTACCTGGAAAGGCAATCATAACATACGACTTCAACGCCCATAGCCCTGTATGGGGATCAAAGACAACTGACACAAGGGGTAAAATAGTCGAAACATTTCTGTTAAACAACGACATTGTTATAATGAACGGAGGAAAAAGCAGCTACCCAAACTTGCGTGGTAAAAACTTGTCGGCTATAGATCTGTCATTATGTTCCCCAGAGTTATATCCTGACTATGATTGGGAAGTGCTTGATGACCCTCATGGTAGTGATCATTTCCCCATCTTTATATCAAAATAGGCGAAAATAGAAGAACTACAGCATCGGAAAAGATGGAACTTAAAACGGGCAAATTGGACTACATTTTCTAGTAAAATTTAATCTCCTGATATTACTGAAGATGTGAATAAATCTACCCACAATTTGAGCAATTCCATCCTGAATGCCGCAAGACAAGCTATTCCTATTACGTCCAACAGAAAATTTCAAAAGTGTGTTTCTTGGTGGACACGAGAAGTTGAACAACTGATTAGGGATAAAAATCAACTCCTTAGAAAACTCTGTAGTAACAGCACCACCAACAACATGATTGCTTTCAAAAAAGTCCGATCCATTGCCCGTAGAACAATAAGAACAGCAAAACGGCAGTGGTGGGAAAATTATGTAGCAGGTCTCAAGCCTACTACACCGATCCAAGGGTTGTGGCACAAAATCCAAAATATCCGAGGTAACAGAAGGCATAGAAAAATCACCCACCTTAACTATAATAATAAAGTTATTGTCAAAGATAATTAAATCTCGAACGTGTTAGCAAAGACGTTTGAAGCTAACAGTAGCTCAGACAACTACAATCTGAGCTTTTTACCGATAAAAGATCTTGGTGAACATCAAGTTATTAATTTTATTGACAATATACTTCATAAATATAACCTTTCCTTCAGTATGCCTGAACTCATTAGAGCATTGAAGATAGCACAAGATTCGACTCCAGGAGATAACGAAATCATCCCTTTAATGCTGAAACACATTCCCGAGGTTACAAACGGAAAGCTTTTAAACCTTTACAATACAATTTGGAGTACACACAGGTACCCAAATAAATGAAAAAATGTAATCATTGTACCTGTATGCAAGCCCGGAAAAGATCCCTCTCAGCCGGAAAGATACCGTCCCATTGCGTTAACAAGTCACGCAAGTAAAATACTAGAACGTATGGTGAATGCAAGATTAATGTGGTTCCTTGAACACAATTACAAGATAAAGCTGTACAAATGGGACCCGAGAGGCAACCTTCCCTTGTTTATCAAAGCATTCTTAAAAGAACGTAGTTTTCAAGTACGGATTCAAAACTCCAACTCATTTCCACTACTTTTTGAAAACGGAATTCCGCAAATGTCTGCGCTTAGTTGCTCCCTCTTTGCAGTCGTCGTGAAAGATATCGTCAGCAATATTGATCCAGGCGTAAAAAATGTCTATATGTAAACGACCTATCTATTTATACTTCCGCCAAAACAATTGAGCTCTGCAGGTTTAGATTGCAAAAATCGATAGATATGATAACAACTGCAGCCTCAAATATGGGATTTCGTTTTTCCGTGGAGAAGACCTACGATGTTCATTTCTGCAGAAAGTGAATCCCACATCGTGCCCGAAAGCTGACCTTATATGTCAAACAAGTACAGTTTAAAGATCACACTCGATTCCTAGACCTAACTCTTGACAAGAAACTTACTTACAAACCTAACATCGAGCAATTAAAGAGAGATTGTTTGCAAAGGCTAAATGTCATTAAATACACTAGTAATTTAAACTGGGGATCGGACAAAAAGGTTCTATTAAACTTATACAATACCACAATTCGATCAAAAATAGACTACGCCTGCACAGTCTACTCATCGGCTAGTGAAAGCACACTTAAACTCCCAGACCCAGTTCAAAACATAGCCCTCAGATATGCTTTAGTTAGAACTAGCCCCTCTGTCAGCCTTCAATGCGAAGCTTTCATAGAACCTTTATATATCAGGCGTATTTGGCTATCTATGAAGTACGGTACCAAAGTATTATCATCGCAATATTATCCGGTCATACAATTAATGCAAAAACAATACCTTTCGGACACCTCAAAGGCACAATACAACAGCTTTGGAGAACGTTATTACAGATACATGTCTACTTTGGGTCTTACTGCTCCAAAACTATATAAAAACTGTCCGCATGCTCTTCCATGGTGGGATGCTACTAATGCTGACATAATATTAGACCTTGCAAACAAAACTCCGGACGTCCCCCGAGAATCCATTAGAAATACATTTCTTGCACTGCTAGCTAACCATCCATCCATCGAAGACATATATGTAGATGGTTCGAATTCCAGCTACGGAACCGGCATTAGTACATAAGAGCCTCAACTTGTACTGGCATCTACCAGAATACTCAACAGCATTAACAGCAGAACTCAATGCCATATACCGCACATTACTTTACGTAGAAAACTCTGCAATATCAAATGCCCTTATATGCTCCGATTCTTTAACTGGTATAAGATTAATATTTGAAAAAGATCTTTCTGATGGCCTAATCATTAAAATATTAGACACTCTATCACCTCAGAAACAAAATAGTAATTATTTTATGGATACCTGGACACTCTGGAATCCTAGGACACGAAAACGCCGATAAAGTAGCTAGAGAAGCTTCATTCGTTGTACGGAAACTAGCCTTACCAGTAAGATACGAAGATTATAAACATCGAATAAAGCAAAAATGCCAAAAATGTGGCGAACAAAGTGGGAGAGATCCAGTGCTAAACTAAAGTTAATACAACCCACTATCCAAAAACCTAAGCCTCAAACCCAACTCATTCGCAGAGACCAGTGCGATATTTTCGCCTTAGGATCGGTCACACTAACATCACGTCAAAGTTTCTAATTACTTCTGAAGAACCGCCCTTATGTATACCATGCCAACTACCTCAAACTGTAGACCATATCCTAACAAAATGCAGTGTATATACTAATGCAAGACGGAAACATTCCATCCCAAACACTATAGCAGAAGCACTAGAAAACAATCCTGAAGCCAATAAAATTATAATATCATACTTAAAGACATTGGATTATACCTGAAAATATAATTCGTATGCCTCAATTAGCAAGACTAAATAAGGCAAATGTCAAATTTCGCCTATAAATGCATACAATATTGAGTTATTTATCTTCATAATCTAGCATCTAACCAGATGCGAATGAATAGTGCTTTATACGGCAAATGACCCTAGTAGTCAAGGCCGAACCTTTAGTGAAAAAAAATTAATAAGAATAATAATAACAATAATAATAACAAAATAATGATAACAATAATAATAACAATAATAATAATAATAACAATAATAATAACAATTAAAGTAACAATAATAATAACAATAATAATAACCCCCTTAGGGTCCTGTTAGTTCCCAAACAGGTACGGGTATGGCAAACCCGAGGTACCCGAGCTCATCTGTCCGCTGTCCAACACCCAGCTTCCATCAGTCTTCTACCAGTTAATCATTCCACCTACCAAACTCCTACTCTCATTCCTCTCACGTGTGGGCGCCGGCCCTACACACAGTAATACACACTTACACTATAACACGTACACTTCATTCGGCAATAGTGATCTATCTGTTTATTGTTGCAGTTCTGCTCGGAGGACGCGGGGATTGGCGGCACTAGCAGAGGGTACAGTTTAGAAACCGGGGGTGACGCACCCGGGCCGCCCGACAGGACAGGGGCCCGAACCTTCCCTAACCAGGGAGGAGGCTGCCCTATCAGCGGGTGTATAATCTTGCCATAATTAGTAGTGCTGGGTGGTGCCCAGACTGGGCCCTGCTGATAATGGTGGGGGCTTTGCCGAGGCCACTGCTGTGCCGCTTCTTCGTTATGCCGCTGGGCGGGACGGCAATGAGACTCAGATTGACCCTTATCACATAAATACATACGCAACCTTACTTACATAATCCACACCAACATGTTATACACTTCAAATTGCTAAGTAAATGATGACTAAGGATAAAAAGGATAAAGATAGAAACGCGTCACCTACAAACCCCGAGGTCCCAGCCTCAAACCCAGAAACTGCCTATCCATGTGTGAGAAGCAGTCTCATAGGAAGATCTCCCCCTGTACCAAGGCGGTTGAGTCCCTATGCGAGTTCCGAAGATGTTACAAACGAGAATAAAAATAAGGATGACCCTAAGGAAAAAGTAAGCAGAAATAGTCAATATATTGAAACAAATAAGGAATTCAATGCCAAAAATGTTAGTACAGATGCGCAAATAGTAAACGACGGCAAAAAGAGGAAAAGAATCAGAACGCACCATCGGAGAGAGAATTTAGAAACACAAAATCTCACTGAAATGTATTATATACTAACAATGGAAAAGACCGAACTACAAGGGTTATCTCCCTTTCTAGTGCAAAGAAAACTCTTCGAATGTATACAAGATGAAGTCGAAATTAAAAAAATAGGACCGGGAATGTTAAGTATAAAGGTAAATAACCACCAGCAACTGGAGCGGTTACAAGCTATAGAACACATAGAAGGACGCAAAACAGCCGTTACACCAAACGATCGACTAAATAGATCAGTTGGTGTAATTACGAGTGGAGACCTAAATACATGCTCAGAAGAAGAACTGGCATTTGAATTGAAATCACAAGGAGTAGTCGAGGTGATGCGACTAAATAGAAGAGAGAAAGGCAATTTCGTACCTAGTGACTCTTTTAAACTTATATTTTTAATAAAAGTGTCAGACCTAAATACGTAAAAGCCGCGTATCTTAACATCGCTGTTAAACCATTCATTCCCCCTCCACGAAGATGTCTGAAATGCTTGCGTTTTGGACATCTAGCTAAATGGTGCAGAAACGATGAAATGTGTTCATGCGGAAACACAAAACACGATAATACCATAAGTTGCACCATCCCGCCACTTTGCATCAATTGCAAAGAGGAACATGATACAAGATCCAACTCGTGTGATGTCTTTATAAAAAAAAAGGAAATAAATAGAATGAAAGCAGTCCATAACTTGACGTACAGGGAAGCAAAATCTATGGTTGAAGGTAATTGTTACGTTAAACAAGGCATAACATATGCTGACAAATCGAAATTTACAAAAACTGAAGAGAATATTTCGTCACAGTCAGAACAAGTATACAAAGTTCCAAAGCCTCCTGTCTATAATCAAATAACTAAAGTGATAGATATATCAAAAGAATATAAAATGCAAAAAAACACTGAAACATCCGGCTGTTCAGATGCTTCAGTCTTCAGTGATAGTTCAGACGAGAGCACGTCAAGTCAAATGACTAAACGAAAAAAGGGATGGGTTAAAGGTAGATCCCCAAAAGAGTATTACAAGGAGAAGGAAAAAAAGAGTGATATCCTTTAAGTAAAGATTTAACTACACATTGTTATAATATTATTCATGATATACACCTTATAGATATATACATTTGATTTTACTTCATGTTTGTATTATATTACAAGTCCTTTTAAAATTTTATTCTGTGACCATATCCCTATCTTAATAGATATGGGTACGCCTATTAATACGGTTCCTCCAGAAAAACGATGGATACTTAAGAAAGCCAATTGGAAAAGGTTTGCCGAAAGTATAATTATAGAAGACACACCTGAGGATATTACTGTAGCTATAAACCCCCCGGGTTCGAATCCCGACACGGTCCGCTTGAAGAATGTTAGGCGAGCATTTTTCACAAAAATACACTCTCGTTCGGATGAGAGGTAAAATGGAGGTCCCGTATGTGAGTGTTGTCATGCAGCTTGCTTGGAACAGCAAGGGTTCGGCAAAATTCCAAATTTTCCAGGTAAAAAAACTCGCTTCCTGGCCAATGTAGTACCTTTGGGTGGAGCATTGGAAAATCACATGAAATGTAGCTATACACCTATTGACACGATCGATTATAGAAGCAGCTTGCGAATCAATAGCAAAGACTACTCCCATTTCTAGGAAGAAAGTCGCATGGTGGGATGAGGAACTTCGTAAAACCATCACGAAAAAAAGAAACTATTTAATCAGTTCAAACGCCATCCCAATACAAACATCCTCATTGAATTCAAGCGAAGCAGGGCCAGAGTGAGAAAAATGATAATTGAGAAAAAGAGAAAATGTTGGGAAAATTATGTATCCTCAATCACCTGTGAAACGACGGCTGATGTAGTTTGGAAAAAAATTAAGCGCATTTCTGGAGTTGGAAGCTTTAAGTCAATAACTGCACTTGAAAGTGGTGGCAGAATAACTGTCAACCCACTTGAAATATCGGAATTGATGGCAACCCACTTCCAAAATAATAGCAGTTCCTCCAACTATGATGCAAACTTCATACTCCAAAACAACCGATCAGAAGAGGAATTAGACTTCCAAACATACGAAGAGCAAGATTACAATCTCAGCTTCACAATGACAGAAATGGAACATGCTCTGCAAAAGTGTAATAAATCCGCTGCTGGAAAGGATGAGATTATGTATGAATTTATTAAGCATTTAACTCTCACTCAAAAGCAACATCTACTGAGCTTATACAACAGAATTTAGCGCCAGGGAAAATATCCAAAAACATGGAAACATGCAGCCGTCATTCCGATTTTAAAGCCTGGAAAAGATGTCACACAAGCAACCAGCTATAGACCCATTGCACTTACAAGTTGTCTTAGCAAGCTACTAGAAAAGATGGTTAGCTACAGACTAACGTGGTTGCTGGAACATCATCAACTGCTTATTCCCCAGCAAACTGGTCTGCGCAAACACCACTCAACGATAGACGCCCCAGTTGATGTGGAAAATGCAATTTAAAATGCATTTTTAAAAAGGGAACATACTGTAGCAATACTTTTTGATATCGAAAAAGCATACAAGATTACCTGGAGGAAGGGGATATTAACACAGTTATTCCAATGGGGATTTCGTGGTCCCTTAACGTTATTTATACAGTCCTTTCTCAAGAAACGTACGTTTTCTGTAAAAGTAGGATCTATGGTGTCATCAAAGCGAGAACTTGAAAATAGCATACTACAAGGATCGCCTCTTAGTGTCGTACTTCTTGCAATAGCGATTAATCAGATAACACACAATCTCCCCAGAAATGTGAGATCTGTGCTTTATGTAGATATTCTGTGGAGGAGCGCAAATGAGAGAAATCGAAACTATCTTACAAGCAGCGGAGAATGATCTACAACAAACAGCGCAATCCATGGGATTCAAACTATCCAAAAACAAAACCCAATTAATTCATTTCTGTAGGTTAAGACAAGATCATCCAGATAGTAGCCAATAACGAAGTTCGGTTGCTTGGACTAATGCTAGATTCCAAATTGAACTGGCGATCTCATATTGATAGTCTAATTACCAAATGTTCAAAGAGTTTAAATATTATTAAATGTATTGCAAACACGAGATGGGGTGCAGATAGATTTATACTAATCCAACTATATAAAACCCTGATTCTGAGCAGAATAGATTACGGATCCATAGTCTGCTTCAGCGAGAGCATCTTTGTTGAGCAAGTTGGATAAAGTGCAATCGTTAGCGTTAAGATTAATTACAGGTCAACAATTGCTATTAACATATAAAAGTAAAGTCTTAGCATTTAAACGATAAGCTTATGAGTATAACAACAGATTGGAATGATTTTATAAATTTCTCCTCACGTACCCGACCTGTAGCTATCAGAGCACTCGAGCTTGAAGAGGAAAGAAACATTGCAGGTAATACTAGCTTTTGCTTATCTGAATCATCCGTGGCACCATGGATATTCATCAGACTTGAAATTATAAAAGACCTATTGCATGTCAGAAAACAAGGAGCAACAAATAAAGTGTCTTAGCAAATTTCAAGATATGATACCATCTTTTAGGAAATCGATCGTAATTTTTACAGATGGATCAAAGTCCACACGATATAAGGAAAACTAAACAAAAACTTTTAAAATTCATCTGGATCCCAAGTCACATTGGATTAAGAGGCAATGAAGAAGCAGACAACCTGGCCAATCAAGCATGTATGATTCGGGAGTTACATACCAACTTTATCCGGCTTGAAGGTTCATATAAATCAATCAAAGAAGCTATTAGAAACATGTGGGAAGTTCGATGGAGCAACGTCGAGACATTTATGAGGAAACATACACCCAATATTCGACCGTGGGTAAAAAAAGAAGGCTTAGAAAGAAGAAGGGATGTAGATTTTTGTAGAATCCGCATAGGACACACTAAACTCACTTCTACATATATGAAGACAAATCAAAGACCCACACCATGTCAAAATTGTAATGAAACACTAACAGTAGAGCACCTACTAATACATTGTCAAGGTTTTCTCCATTTCAGAAACGAGCTTCATATGGCAGATGATATCCCAAGTGTTATAGCAGATGAAGAGAAGCTTATCCAATTTTTAAAAGCCACCAAGTATTATAATAAAATTTAGAGATAATTGGCTACCGTAGATCTAAGCTGTAAGTAAACGCTAATGATCAATGCAATCGATGCGCAAAAAAAGGAATAACAATAATAATAACAATAATAATAACAATGATAATAACAATATCTCTCAGGGGCCTGTTTGTTCCCAAACAAGTACGGGCATAGCAAACCCGAGGTACCCTAGCTCAACGGTCCGCTGTCATACCTATCGTTCATCAGCCCCTACTCGCCTCGTCACATTTCATCCTTATGTGTCGAGGTATAGCAACCTTTCTCCAATTACTATACATCCCAGCCCAATGTCCACTTTCCCTCCATTAGTGTAACTTAGTGGTCGGGTTACACAGGGCTTTAATGGCTACCCACGTGTTTGTGCCGTGCGTGGAGACCCGTACGGGGGGATGAAGGGGCCTGGTGACTGAGTTCTCATGGGGCTAGCTGTAGTCCCCAGTGAGAGCAACACACCACTTTGGCCTGGATTTCTTTCTAAACGGGAGGTCAGGGATACTTATAAGCAGACGGCGGGGTTGTCGGCCTAGACAGCCTTTGCCCGCTCTGTAAGTTGTCATTGAAGCGCTATATCTCTTCAGTAACCCTGGCGACAATGCGTCGTCCCCTTGTTGGACTCCGTGGTGAGTGGGGGCTAGAAAGACAAAGAGTGTTTAAATACTATGGATGCTAGTTTATATTTGGCACTTAAAGTGGCATCGGGGGATAAGGCTGCCCCTGAGGTTGACCCGAAGCCTACTGTTGACGACACCAGCGCAATTACGGCTTATTCCATAAATCCTGCTTTTCAATGCGGGTCGGTGAACCAGGCGACGGGCACGACCCGGTACCTGGTCCTGAAAAGGAAGGATGGACTTAACTTCGACAAAGTTAGCCCGTTCCCTATTAGCAAGAGTTTATACAGTAATTATGGCCAACTGAAAATGATTAAAAAGATCAAGGAAGTGATTTTAGTAGAAACCAAGACAGGAAGACAATCAGTCAAACTCCAAGAAATAAAAAAATTTCTAAAGTTGCAAGTTGTCATTGTACCGCATAGTACAGTGAACTCTTCCAAGGGTGTTATATACTGCTCAGACCTGTTCAACTGTAATGTAGATCAAATTAAGGAGGAATTAGAGGACCAAAGTGTTACCGACGTCCGGCGTATAGAAACAAAGGGTGGAGGTATAGTTCGTGAAACGCCAAACCACATACTCACCTTCAACACTCCCACTTTACCGAGGCACATCAAGGTCGCATTTTATAGTTGCCCAGTACGTCTATATATTCTTGTTCCTTTAAGATGCTTTAAGTGTCAAAAGTTTGGTCACGCTTCTGTGAGCTGCAAATCTAACCAAGCTTGTGTATGTGGTAAACCTCTGCATGAAGGCTCCACTTGTGAACAACCTATAGAGTGCGTAAATTGCAACGGTAAAATCATACCGCTCGCTCACTAGATTGCCCCGTATATGAAAAAGAACTCGCCATCCAGGAAGTTAAGTTAAAGAAAGAGTCACCTACATTGAAGCCAAAGGGAGGGTTGTCCTGCCCACTCCATTCGTAGGTAGATCGTATGCTACAGCGGCAGCAACTCCAACAAAACCAGATGTTGACAGTTTCATTAATGAACTATTGCCAAAGCTAACTGATGCAATGAAGAACTCGTTTATACCAAAGACACCGTTTGAGGTTCGCAAACCGCATCAACGAACTGTGTCAGTATCTAGTCAAACATCTGTTACGTCAACAACAGAAATTACCCAACCTGCGCGAGGTTCGTCGCCGGAAAGTGAGCTAAAATCCTCGAGTCAGCAGGAAGAAGGTAAAAGAAAGAAGGGACGACCAAAAGGGAAGAGTCGGCTACCACCTACCACAGGAATTACTACGTGAGTTTGACATGTGTGTATTTGTTTTAAGATTCAACTTTTAAACATAAGAATCTATTTGTTAATTTGTAATTCTCATACATTGAGCACTTTACTTACTCTGTTAATATACTATATATCAACCCATTAATGGACTTAAACACCAACAATAAAAAAATCGTACAGTGGAATTGCAGAGGCTGCGTCAAAAGCTACTGTGGTATAAAGCTCATAATACAAAAATATGACCCGATATGTACGTGTTTGCAAGAGACACATCTTGTACCCAGTTTGCCATACTCTCTAAGGGGATATAATACAATCAGATGTGATGCTGTCCCCAATCAGTGGGCCGCCGGAGGTGTAGCTATCCTATTGAGACACGACATATGCTATAGGGAAATAAACTTAAATACATCATTGCAGGCGGTATCTGTGGAGCTTAGCATGCCTGAAAAGTTGACGCTGTATAACATCTATCTGCCGGAACGTAATTGGCTCATGGAAGACTTAGGTAAATTACTTCTTCAACTACCACCACCATTTATATTTATGAGAGATTTTAACGCCCACAATCCCCTGTGGGGATTACCCAAAATTGATTAAAAGAGCCGCATTTTGGAGCAGTGGTTAGAAAGGGATGATGTGGTACTTCTGAACACTGGATTGAGCACTCACATGAACACCAAGAGTAATACCTTCTCAGCCATAGACTTGACGATAGCATCTACTGTATTAGCTCCTCGACTTACTTGGAAGGTGTCCGATGATCTGCACAACAGCGACCATTTCCCGATAGTGATTGAAACCGACAAGCCTCAAGTTATCAAAAGAGTTGCCAGGCGATGGAACACAGACAAAGCTGATTAGCAGAAGTTCGCTGAGGTAATAAGAGCACCATTAAACCCATGTTTAAATTCATTTAGCGAAGCAGTCATATATGCTGCAGAGAAGATTATTCCAAAAAACATCCGGTTAACCATACAAACGAATGGTCCCCTGGTGGTCAGAACAAGTGGAACAGGCAATCCGATCTAAAAAGACTGCGTTTAATAGTTTTAAAAAACACTCTACTCTTGAGAACCTGGTGCAATTTAAAAAAGCACGTGCCAAAGCCAGACGCATAATATTAGAAGCTCAACGTGCTAACTGGAACAAACATACTTCTTCCATCACATCCAAAGAGTCTGGAAGAAAATAAAATCAGTATCTGGCAGGTATTCTAGTATACTTAGCTGCCTCAAAACGCGTGATGGAAAACAAACAGAAAATATGCAAGAAATCGTAGAATTATTAGCTGACCAGTTTGATGGCACAAATAACTCTGTCAACAATGAACAGATTTTCCTACAGTCTAAACGCATCCGTGATACCTCTCTAGATTTCACGGCTGCTATGCAGCATGATTATAATGTACCTTTCGTATTGACCGAACTTACTGAGGCCATTAAGCAATTGAAGAAGACAGCGCCAGGACCAGATGAAATAACAAACGACATGTTTAAAAAGTTAACCTGTTCGCGACATCTAGTGCCGTAATGATCGCGTATCGAAAATATAAAAAACATAAGTGATAAGAGTGGACAGTGTTTTGACAGACTTCGAAGCATACGGTGGTTTTCAAGCACTGACCTCCAGTTTGTGTAGTGCACACCACCTAATTTGGTAAGTTTATTCACTTCCTCAGTTATGATTTTTCAATGCTAATTTGTACATGTCAAAATTTGTAAGATAATACGCATATTCCCGGCCACACGTCAAAACATATGGTCCTTAGAGCACAGATAACGAATAAATTTCATTAATTCATACAATTAAACGATAAACTAGCGATTACGTTGTATTGTCCATATTCCAGTTCTGCACATTTCGTGTTATCTTTAAACGTTGTATTTATTTACGTGCATAGCAATTAAGTACTAATGCTATGGCTGATAACAAAACTCTGCAGTCAAAACTGGAAGTTTCGTTTTCTAGATTAACTACAATTTTTGATTTCGATACGAATTGTGACAAATCTAAATTAGCAGCTGTTGAAGCCCGCGTAACGAGAGCTAAAGAATTACAATCTCAATTAGTTATCCTCTGCGATGATGTAATTAGCTTTAACTCCAAATTTCCGGAAAAGCGAGATCGTGTAAAATTTGATTTCAACTCGTTTGATAGGCTTTTTGATGCTATTTTCACTAAACATAACGAACTTAAAGTAGCACACATGAAGTGTGTAGCGTAGTAGCCCCGCTGCTCAGGGTACCAATGGCTACCCGCGTGTTTGTGCAGTGCGTGGAGACCCGTACGGGAGGATGAAGGGATCCTGGTGGCTGAGCACTCCTGGGGCAGGGTATGGTCCCCAGGGATTGCAACACTCCTATTTGGGCTGGATTTCTCCTTAAACGGGTGGTCAAGGCTACCCCATCCTGATCAACCGGCTGTGCCGTAGGGTAAGATCTCCAGCGGGGCGAGTGAAAAAGTGTAGTGGAACAGACGGGAACACTGTCATTCTAGATGGTTTCCTTCGCTCTGTAGATCTACTCTAGAAAGCTATAACTCTCTAGTAGCCCTGGCGACAATGCTTCGTCCCCATGTTGGACTCCGTGGTGGGTGGGGAGCTAGAGAGTCGAATTATTTTCTACTTTAATGTACACTAATATAGAATTACCAACGAGAGTAGCAGCAGAAAGTGAGGCTGTACCTGATGCTGACCAGCAGCCTAATATTGACGATACCCGCAAGATCCCTGCTTACGCCTCTTACGAAGTGGATTATACTCTGGTTTAAACCCAGGTGGAAGAATGTCTCAATTTGAAACGACGGAATACTTAGAGTCAAAAATAACTTAAAAGAGTATCATAATCTTCCAGTAAGAAAAAGAATAGAAAGGTATAGACAAGATAATATCCTTCGGGATAGAGGAAATGCGAATAGTGCATGTAGTGATGTTTTGTTTTCATCTTTTTACGTTGTTAGGAGAAATGATGGTAGCGATTTTGGATAAGTTAACCCGTTCTTAATCCACAAATCGATTGCTAATGTTGTGAGTAATGTGAAAACAGCGAAGAAGGTGAAAGACGGACTTTTAGTTGAAATTAATAACGCGAAGCAATCGATATTCTAAAGATGAAAAACATGGTGATATGTTGGTAAAAGCATCAGGACATGAAACACTTAATAATTCAAAAGGATTAATAACTTGCACAGACCTGCTTAACTGTCTTGTACAAAAAATAATAGAAGAGTTAAATGATGTTGGGGTTATAGATGCCAAATGAATAACAACAAAACGTAATGGTGACATTGTTAATACCAATTCCATTATTTTAACGTTTAATCGGAGGACTTTACCGACTAGGATAAAAGTGGCTTTCTACTCCTTACCAGTGAGGCCTTATATACCGGCCCCCATGCAATGTTTCAAATATCAATGTTTTGGCCATATATCTGGCTTTTGTAACAATGCTCATATGTGCGGGTGTGGTAAACCTTTTCACGAAGGTTCCGCTTGTGAACCTCCACCATGTTGTATAAATTGTAAAGGTTCCCACTTTTCCAATTCAAGAAATTGTCCAACATTTAAATTAGATTATGAAATCAAAACTACGCAGAGGTTAAAAGAGGTAACCTATTTTGAAGCAAAAATAGAGGTATATGCTAGGTTTCGGCCAATGCAGACTCCTTCTTTTGCGCAAGCAGCTGAAAAAGCTATAGATATACCCACAATTGATATCAAATCTTTGGCTGAGGGCCGTTTTACCTCATTTAACGGAGGTCATGACATCAACTTTAAATAGCGCAACACATAAGCAAGGTACGTGCATCAGAGAATCTACTATGGAACAGAATGAACATAACAGTAACATCAACGTAATTAGGCCTCAAAACACCGGTTTATCAGCAGACGAAATTGACGTGATAGCATCAGATGCTACATCCCAACAAGTGGAAGAAACCGATCCGGCAACTCTTTACAATGGAAACATCCAAAATTGATAACACACCTCCACAACGAAGGAGAGCGCGATCTCCAATTTTAGACCGATCCGATTCCAGCTCTAGATCAATAAATCAAAAACATACGAAGAAGAAAAAAGGAAAACCGGGGTGGAAAACAAACACGCCTAGAATTTCGATTTTTTATTATCCGTCAATCCTCCGTTATTAGTAAGTATCAGTTGTTATTTATTGTATAGATTTTGTAAATCTGTTGTATATATTAGTTTTAAGATTCTATTATTTTTAGGTTCTTCTGCCACTTTCCCTTCTTCCAAATCCTTCCTGCTTCTATCCTGGTGGACAGAGTGTACGTGTAATATTTTGTAGTCTTTATTATCTGCAAAATTTTGTGTAAAAGTTTACCCTGTTTAAAATTTTAAAAGTCGTGTTTTTGAATATTCTAATTAAAGAGTGCGGTTCTTGTTGCTAAACTCGACCTTCCCTTTGGAATGTATTACATTATTCTAAAAACAGAAAATTACTGTTTGAAAATGGTTTTAAATATCAAACCATTATGTCTTATAAAGGGTTCATTTCTAAAATTCCAGTGGCTTTGGATTTCTCAGGAAATGGTCGGTGAAAGCATATGTCTTGTGTAGCGAAAAAGGTTCTAAAGATGGAGTTAAATATATACTTGAGCAAAAATTAAAGGTTTGGGACCTTTAAAAGGTGTAATTTGGCAAGGGGTGGTCCTATTTAAAATCTGTGTACAGATTTGAACTCCCTAGAAAAATCTAATATTAATTGATACCAAACAAGATATATTTATCGCGAAAAAAACAAAAATAATCTTTTATACGTTCGTTAGAGAGTATGTGTGTAAAACGGTAAGGGATGGTCGGATTTCAAATTTGTTTATAGATTCGGATTCTGCGTAAAATTCTAGACTAATTTGATGTATCGCATGGATGGTCAGAAATCGCTGCCGGTAAAAAAATCTTAAAATCAGGGTAGCTCCCTGGGGGGAAGGAATGCTATGTAAAAAATTCCTAGAAATTCGGATAGCTGAGAAAAATCTAATATTAATTGACACCAAACAAGATATATTTATCGCGAAAGATAAAATGGCTAGTCGAAGAAAACTATTTGGTGCAGAATGTGTGTGGAAATGAGGATGCTGGTGGAAAAGAGGGACTCATTATCCCGTATTTGTACAACTAGAAACAATCAAGGTATGAATTATTTTCAATTCACTAAAAATTTATTACCGCTTTTGCTTAAGACCTGTGTGGAACAAATGGACGTATGATTCAAATACGATCGTACAAAGGAAGAAGTATTAGAGACCGGGGATGCTGGGATTACCTAGAAACTGGATTGATGATTTTGCTGATATTTTCAGCAAAACCATTGAAGTTTTACGTACTAACATTAAATTCCGCAGATGCTCTAATAAAGGAGGAATAGGTTGCACTTTTAATGCAAAAGTTAACTGCAACTGCACGCATTCGACTTGTGCTAGTTATTATTTCAGTAGTTTTGATTTAATAGATACTACATCAGATATCCCTGCAGAGGATAGAAGAATTCTGAACTAAAACACAAGGACGAAAGGCATCGACATTTCTACAAAGGCCAAAAAGAGAAAAATTTAGCAAAAGAATTACTTAAAACTAGAAGAGAATGTTCAGGCAGCAATTTTAGATGCACGACATCTGAATGATGTGCCAAATTCAACAATATTGAGAAAAATTCCAAGCGAAAAACGTAAGGAAGAGGATCCTTATAACCATGAGTTCGCTTCAATTGTTCGGTTAAAGATTCAACGAGAAAGTAAATGATGTGGTCAGTATCTTCAAGGTTATGTCCAAGATACTAGTTATGTACGATTTTCTATCATAGTGTACACTGAGCATAAACTTCGCAATTTGTGTGAATACTCTAAAAACAAGAATACATTTTGCTACCTTAACGCGATTGGAAGTATTATTGCAAAACCAAATTGGATAAGTTCTAAAAAAGTGTATTACTATGCCTTACTACTTCCAACTGGGACCAGCGAACCATTGCCATTATGCGAATATATAGTTCTTCGTATAACGTTCTTCAATTTCACATTTTCTATCAAGATTTTACCATGATCTCAGACTAATTTCAAACCAGAGGCGTCTTCCGGTAATAAAAAAATCGAAACTGAGTTTAGTATGGCTCTTATACTGCGTCTTGATTTCCTTTAACAAAATGGATTTACGAGGATAGCTAAAGAAAGGTGGTGTTATCCTAGCGTTCTCACAACAATTTTCTATTAAATCATTAACTCTAATACATCTTAGTTCTACAGTCTTTTGAACTAGTTTATTCAAAATTTATAAATTAAAAACAAAAAATAGATTTTTGTTCGAGCCGTAAAATGGCTAGTCAAGATATACATTGCATCACAATTTGAAGATGAGATACTCTTTAAAAATATTGATTATGGTTTTCGCATTTCAACAATTACTTGATTCGTAAAAAAATTCTATCCCTTGATAAACTTTATGATGTATCCTTCAATATTGAATGTAAATTCAAAATTAAGAAAATGTTCATAGTTTTCAGTAAAACCATGGAAGTTTTGCGTACTGACATTAAATTCCATAGATGCTCTAATAAAGGAGGAAGTGGTTGCACTTTTACGCAAAGTTAACTAACTGCAAGCATTCGACTTGAGCTAGTTATTATTTCTGTAGTTTTGATTTAATAGATACTACTCAGATATCCCTGCAGAGGATAGAAGAATTTGAACTAAAACACAAGGACGAAAGGCATCGACATTTCTACAAAGGCCAAAAAAAGAGAAAAATTTAGAACAAAGAATTACTTAAAACTAGAAGAGAATGTTCAGCAGCAATTTTAGATGCACGACATCTGAATGATGTGCCAAATTCAACAATATTGAGAAAATTCCAAGCGAAAAGGTAAAGTAAGTAGGATCCTTATAACCATTAATCCATTTCAATTGTTCGGTTAAAGATTCAACAAGAAAGTAAATGATGTGGTCAGTATCTTCAAGGTTATGTCCAAGATACTAGTTATGTACGATTTTCTATCATAGTGTATACTGAGCATCAAACTTCGCTAATTTGTGTGAATATTCTAAAAACAAGAATACATTTTGTTACCTTTGAACGCGATTGGAAGTATTATTGCAAAACCAAATTGGATAAGTTCTAAAAAGTGTATATATTATGCCTTACTACTTCCAACTGGGACCAGCGAACCATTGCCATTATGCGAATATATAGTTCTTCGTATAACGTTCTTCAATTTCACATTTTCTATCAAGATTTTACCATGATCTCAGACTAATTTCAAACCAGAGGCGTCTTCCGGTAATAAAAAAATCGAAACTGAGTTTAGTATGGCTCTTATACTGCGTCTTGATTTCCTTTAACAAAATGGATTTACGAGGATAGCTAAAGAAAGGTGGTGTTACCTAGCGTTCTCACAACAATTTTCTATTAAATCATTAACTCTAATACATCTTAGTTCTACACGTCTTTTTGAACTAGTTTATTCAAAAATTTATAAATTAAAAAAAACAAAAAAAAATAGATTTTTTGTTCGAGCCGTACCAGCCGCACATATACATTGCATCACATTATCTGAAGCAGAAATACTCTTTAAAAATATTGTTATGGTTTTCGCATTTCCACATTACTTGATTCGTAAACAAAATTCTATCCCCTTGATAAACTTTATGATGTATCCTTCAATATTGAATGTAAATTCAAAATTAAGAAAAGTTCATAGTTTTCAGTAAAAAATGGAAGTTTTGCGTACTGACATTAAATTCCATAGATGCTCTAATAAAAGAGGAAGTGGTTGCACTTTTACGCAAAAGCTAACTGCAAGCATTCGACTTGAGCTAGTTATTATTTCAGTAGCTTTGATTTAATAGATACTACGTCAGATAGCTCTGTAGAGGTATGGAGAAACTCCGAAATAAATCACAGGGACGAAAGGCACCAACATTTCTGCAAAGGCCAAAAAGGGAAAATTTTAGCAAAAGAATTACCTATGAACGGAAATGCTGCCCGTGTTGTATCGCTGAAACTAGAAGATAATGTTCAAGCAACAATTTTAGATGCACGACATCTGAATGATGTGCCAAATTCAACAATATTGAGAAAAATTCCAAGCGAAAATGGTAAAGCATAGGATCTTCATAACCATGAATCCATTTCAATTGTTCGGTTAAAGATTCAACAAGAAAGTAAATGATGTGGTCAGTATATTCAAGGTTATGTCCAAGATACTAGTTTTCTATCAAAATGTATACTGAGCATCAACTTCGCTATTTGTGTGAATATTCTAAAAAGAGGAATACATTTTGTTACTTTGACGCGATTGGAAGTATTATTGCAAAACCAAATTGTATAAGTTCTAAAATATTATATTATTATGCCTTACTACTTCCAACTGGGAGCAGCGAATCATTACCATTATGCGAATATACAATTTCTTTGTATAACGTTCCATCAATTTTACATATTCTGTCAAGATTTTACCATGATCTCAGACTAATTTCAAACAAGAGGCGTATTCCTGTAATAAAAAAATCGAAACTGAGTTTAGTATGGCTCTTATACTGCGTCTTGATTTCCTTTAACAAAATGGATTTACGAGAATAGCTAAAAAAAGGTGGTGTTACCTAGCGTTCTCACAACAATATTCTATTAAATCATTAATTTTAATACATTTTTGTTCAGCGCGTTTTTTTAAATTAGTTTGTTCAAAAATTGATAAATTAACAAAAACAAAAACAAATAGCTTTTTTGCTCGAGCCGTAACAGCCGCACATATACACTGCATCACATTATCTGAAGCAGAAATACTCTTTAAAAATATTGTTATTGTTTTCGCATTTCCACATTACTTGATTCGTAAACAAAATTCTATTCCCTTGATAAACTTTATTATGTATCCTTCAATATTGAATGTAAATTCAAAATTAAGAAAAGTTCATAGTTTTCAGTAAAAAATGGAAGTTTTGCGTACTGACATTAAATTCCATAGATGCTCTAATAAAAGAGGAAGTGGTTGCACTTTTACGCAAAAGCTAACTGCAAGCATTCGACTTGTGCTAGTTATTATTTCAGTAGCTTTGATTTAATAGATACTACGTCAGATAGCTCTGTAGAGGTATGGAGAAACTCTGAAATAAAACACAGGGACGAAAGGCACCAACATTTCTGCAAAGGCCAAAAAGGGAAAATTTTAGCAAAAGAATTACTTATGAACGGAAATGCTGCACGTGTTGTATCGCTGAAACTAGAAGAGAATGTTCAAGCAACAATTTTAGATGCACGACGTCTGAATGATGTGCCAAATTCAACAATATTGAGAAAAATTCCAAGCGAAAAAGGTAAAGCATAGGATCTTCATAACCATGAATCCATTTCAATTGTTCGGTTAAAGATTCAACAAGAAAGTAAATGATGTGGTCAGTATATTCAAGGTTATGTCCAAAATACTAGTTAGTTATGTTCCATTTTCTATCACAATGTATACTGAGCATCAACCTCGCTATTTGTGTGAATATTCTAAAAAGAAGAATACATTTTGTTACTTTGAAGCGATTGGAAGTATTATTGCAAAACCAAATTGGATAAGTTCTAAAAAATTATATCATTATGCCTTACTACTTCAACTGCGAGCAGCGAATTATTGCCATTATGCGAATATACAAGTTCTTCGTATAACGTTCCTTCAATTTTACATATTCTATCAAGATTTTACCATGATCTCAGACTAATTTCAAACCAGAGGCGTCTTCCTGTAATAAAGAAATCGAAACTGAGTTTAGTATGGCTCATATACTGCGTCCTGATTTCCTTTAACAAAATGGATCTACGAGGACACCTAAAAAAAGGTGGTGTTACCTAGCGTTCTCACAACAATATTCTATTAAATCATTAACTCTAATACATTTTTGTTCAGGGCGTTTTTTTTAAACTAGATTGTTTAAAAATTGATAAATTAACAAAAAACAAAAAATTTTAGATATTTTGCTCGAGCCGTAACAGCCGCACATATACATTGCATCACATTATCTGAAGCAGAAATACTCTTAAAAATATTGTTATTGTTTTCGCATTTCCACATTACTTGATTCGTAAACAAAATTCTATTCCCATGATAAACTTTATTATGTATCCTTCAATATTGAATGTAAATTCAAAATTAAGAAAAGTTCATAGTTTTCAGTAAAAAATGGAAGTTTTGCGTACTGACATTAAATTCCATAGATGCTCTAATAAAAGAGGAAGTGGTTGCACTTTTACGCAAAAGCTAACTGCAAGCATTCGACTTGAGCTAGTTATTATTTCAGTAGCTTTGATTTAATAGATACTACGTCAGATAGCTCTGTAGAGGTATGGAGAAACTCTGAAATAAACACAAGGACAAAAGGCGCCTACATTTCTGCAAAGGCCAAAAAGGGAAAATTTTAACAAAAGAATTACTTATAAACGCAAATGCTGCAAGTGTTGTATCGCTGAAACTAGAAGAGAATGTTCAAGCAACAATTTTAGATGCAGGAAATCTGAATGATGCGCCAAATTCAACAATATTGAGAAAAATTCCAAGCGAAAAAGGTAAAGTTTAGGATCTTCGTAACCATGAATCCATTTCAATTGTTCGGTTAAAGATTCAACAAGAAAGTAAATGATATGGTCAGTATATTCAAGGTTATGTCCAAGACACTAGTTATGTTCTATTTTCTATCACAATGTATGCTAAGCATCAACTTCGCTATTTGTGTGAATATTCTAAAAAGAAGAATACATTTTGTTAATACTCCCTGTATGTTTGTTGTGGTTTGTTTAGTATTCTTCTTAATCTTCTTTGGGGATTAAACCACTCATAGTTTTTAAAATTATGTTTATTAACGTTTCGATCCATGAACTAGGATCGTTTTCAAAATAATAAAAACTTCAAGTTTGACATTTATGACATAAATTGAAGGTGACTTTGATTTAGTGATGTTCGAAATATTTGGTTTGAGTACACTAAGCAAAAATTTTTTAAAGTTTAAATGAATGATTGCCTTCAATTTGTGTTACGGCCTGGGACCGACTTTTTTTAGGTAGCCAATACGCTTAACGTGAAATCAGCTGATTAATTTTTATTGGTGAGTTTTATATAAATTCAATAACTTGGGAATTGGAAAACATTTTTTAACATGTTTCTATTTATACAATTGAGAGAATGGTTATTAAAGAAGTGTGCGATTGCATTATTAAAAGGCTTAAGTAATCGTTTTTTTATATTTATTTTGAAGGGGAAAATCATTATGATTTAGGCTACCTCTTTGGTAGATTTTAATATGGTTCTGAGGCGACCTTATGGCGGGTTTACACTTGTCAGATACCAATGTTGTTCTATGAAGGTTGTATATGGATCTGAGGCGACCCTATGGCGGGTTTACACTTGTCAGATACCAATACTGTTTAACGGAGATTGTATATGGTTGTGAAGTAACCCTATTGCGGGTTTACACTTGTCAGATTTTGTTACTTTGACGCGATTGGAAGTATTATTGCAAAACCAAATTTGATAAGTTCTAAAAAATTATATCATTATGCCTTACTACTTCCAACTGCGAGCAGCGAATTATTGCCATTATGCGAATATACAAGTTCTTCGTATAACGTTCCTTCAATTTTACATATTCTATCAAGATTTTACCATGATCTCAGACTAATTTCAAACCAGAGGCGCCTTCCTGTAATAAAAAAATCGAAACTGAGTTTAGTATGGCTTTTATACTGCGTCTTGATTTCCTTTAACAAAATGGATCTACGAGGACACCTAAAAAAAGGTGGTGTTACCTAGCGTTCTCATAACAATATTCTATTAAATCATTAACTCTAATACATTTTTGTTCAGCGCGTTTTTTTTAAACTAGATTGTTCAAAAATTGATAAATTAACAAAAAACAAAAAAAAATAGATTTTTGCTCGAGCCGTACAGCCGCACATATACATTGCATCACAATATCTGCAACAGAAATACTCTTTAAAAATATTGTTATTGTTTTCGCATTTCCACATTACTTGATTCGTAAACAAAATTCTATTCCCTTGATAAACTTTATTATGTATCCTTCAATATTGAATGTAAATTCAAAATTAAGAAAAGTTCATACTTTTTAAATTTTTAATATCGTTTACCTATCTATAAAGGCGAAACATAAACTTGTCAAAAAAAAAATCATTACTACTTTCCACAATTTATCATGTATTTGTTAAAAGATGCAATGTCTTTCTTTCCGTTGTGGTCGGCAAGCATAATAAAAGTTTTTGGTATTACCGGAGATTCGCAAGTCTTAGTTTGCAATCGTAAAACGTGATCTTTTTTTGTTTAAAATGAGACGCCGAGCAAATCGATTCGTAAATAAAATGGAGAAGTTATTATTGATTAGATTACAGAAAAGGAATCCTAAAACATCAAAGATTAGAAATTGTAAAACAAAACTTAAAGTTCATGACGATTTAGACATAACGTTGTAGAACGAATTCTATGGAGAGATAGAAAAAAGAGAGTTAAATTTTTCGAAAACTATAAGAAATGTGTTGCAATCACTAATTTACAAAAAAAAGCAAATTTTATTTGCGCAACAATAATTCAGAATCCCGTTTCTAAAAAAAAAAAAACAGGAAAGTCGAAGAGTAGAAAAATATTTGTCGTTTGAATATATATATATATATATATATATATATATATATATATATATATTGAAGTGTTAGTAAGAGAAAAAGGTTATAAAGGTTATTTTGTTGAAGGTAGTGTATGCCAAAGAAAGCCAAATATCAGATCCCGTAACTGAAAATTTATGTTTGCCGTACTTTACAAATGTTAAAGTATTTGAAATATTAGTCAAAGTATAAGTGCCAAGACGTAAAAAACAATGACTTGATGACGTGATAAAGCACAGTTGTATATTAATGAGCCATAGAATGTACATTTGCTAATCGAGAAACCGGATGCGTCTGTAGAAAGTCCACTATTCACCACACAGATCCAGGTTTATATGTGTATCATTTCGGCACTTATTTTATTAGAATCAACCTTTGGACAAACATGTAATATCAAAATTATAAGTGGACAGTATTGTCAAATATGATTGAAGGGTTGTGCGATATTAGGAACCAATGATTGAACATTTATATATGAAATAGTAAAGTGTAAAAGAAAGATTATGAGGTATTAGTGACACAGACTTGTTGGGACGATTTTATTGGATGGAATTTGTATAAAATGTATAGAAGAGTAGGCATATTTTAATTGTAATAATCACCTAGGAAAAGATAAACAAGAGGTTGATTTATAAATTTTTTGGTAGAAAGACGTGTTTTGTAAACTGCAATATATTTTGAATATAAAGAGTTAATAAATGTTTTTGAAAAGTTTACGAGTTTAATTGATATACAGAAGAGTACTGATAAGCGAGAGAAATAATTAAATAATAGTAACGACGAAGTAATAAAGTGATAAGAGTGGATAAGCGAGATTGAAAAAGGCGGAATAAATAGTTGGATATTGGAACGAGATAAAGGCAGAAAGGTATTGAATAGGATTTTTGAAACTGAAGGCGATATTAATGGAATAGATTTGGATATGGTATTATGGATAGAATGGTATTGAATGGTAATTAGAAGATAGCATTGATTTGGAACGAGCGGATTAAGTAAAAAGGAAGTATTGAATGTGGAACGAGCGGAATTTGGAAAAGGAAAGCATTGGAGTAGCAGGAGGATTAATACGAGTAAAGAAGATTCAACATCAGGAAAATTAGCGCAGGGGAAGTAACATTAAAAGTTAGTCAAAATTCTAAATTTGGTCATATTTATTTTAGATTTGGGGATATCAAAATTCATTAAAAGAAACCTGGAGTCTGGACAGCAGATCTTTCATAGTGATAGTGCCACGCATTGTAAAGACGCATACGGCGAGTGAGATTTTTGAGCCAGTTTTCATAGAGGCCGACGGCGATGTGTAAAATAGTACTGTGTGTTTTGAACGTCAAAGTCATAAATTGGTAATATTAATTAATTTGGCACAAGGCTACGTGGATCTGTTATAAAATTTTGGCATATACAAGTAAAAGATTACAGGTACAAAAGTAAAGGTAGTGCTGTTTGGTTGATGCATTACACATCTACTTACCACTGAACCCACGGTAAGTAGGTGGATACCCTGGGAAGACGAGTTTTCAAATAGTCGAGGCATATTAATACAGTTTTGTTTTATAAACCAACCAAACGTAGATAAAGCACGTAACATAAAGTAAATATTTTCATATCACATATCATATATAAAATTAAATAAATAATTAAATAAAAGGCGAGGGGGCAGCATAAGAATATATATATATATATATATATATATATATATATATATATATATATAGGTTGTCCCAAAAGTAATGGTCCAAATTGAAGGGTTTGATAGCTCAGATTAATACCTATTCAAATAAATATATATGTTGTTATCCAATTGTTGATGTTTTCAAAGTTATAACAACTTTGGCGTTTTGTGTCAAAATCATGCAGAACTTCAAATATTAATTTGCAATAAAAGAAATACAGACCTTTTGCAGGTAGTTCGTTTTCTGTTGTATGCGTGAATGTTGCGTGTTTAATAAATGATGACTTCCTCAAACATTTACTTATTACCGCACGAGAAAATTATAATTTTTCCATAATTTTGGTTCTCTGAAAAATTGTGCGTGCTTTTCAAACTAAAATTACTCAGAAAAAGTACTACCATCGAAAAGTGCACACCTATCCAAAAAGCTTCATTAATCTAATAACTGGTAGGTCTAAGATTAAATGCATAGAAAATTTTGGGTAATTTGTAGGTACAATTCCAAGAAGAGCACTTTTATTAAAGAATTCGTAAGTAATAGCCAACTTATAATTTTTGTAAAATATGAACTCAAAATAATCAAATGTATTTAAAATTCGTTTACAACAAATGTTCGAATGTCCTGCCATCAGTTCTTATTCATAAACGACACCGTTTTAAAAAATTCATTTTAAAAACCTGAAGACGCGACCGTCTTCTCTCAGCCTTCCAACGGCTTCGCGTATTTTTCTACAAAGGTCCTGCTCGTTTGTGGTATGTGTTTTATACACATTTTCTTTCATATAACCCCACAAGAAGTAATCCAGGGGGTTGAGGTCGGGCGAACGCAGTGGCCAATAGATAGTGCCTCCTCGTCCTACCCAACGATTGGGAATATGCAAGATTTAAGTGTTCCCTAACATTACGAGCATTGTGTGCTGAAGCGCCATCGTGTTGAAACCCTACATGTGATTTTTCACTGCTCCACCCGAAGGCACTACATTGGCCAGGAAGCAAGTTTTTTTAACCTGGAAAATGTTGAATTTTGCCGAACCCTTGCTGTTCCATGCGAGGTAGGGATCTTTAACGTGCGTGACAACACTCACACATAGGACCGCCAGTTTACCCCTCATCTGAACGAGGACGTATTTTTGTGAAAAATGCTCGCCTAACATTTTTCAAGCGGACCGTGTTGGGATTTGAACCCGGGATCTTGGACGTAGTAGTGACGCCACGGAGCCGCCCATCGTGTTGAAACCACATTATACGCATAGTTTCTAGAGGGATATCTTCTAGAAGATCGCTTAATTCTTGGCGAAGAAAGTGAAGGTACCGGTACCGTTGTGCATTGAGCCTGGGTGGTAATTCAAATGGCCCAACTAATGTGCTTGCGACTATCCCAGCCTACAAATTAATGCTAAAACGTTGTTGAAATCGGTCGTGTCCTATAGTTCTCGGATTTTCAATTGCCCTAAAGTGGAGATTGTGAATATTTTTTCAAAGAATTGTTGATTGTGGCGGTGTCTGCGGAGTCTGCTAATAATTTTGGAATCGATATATCTTGAATAAACGGTTGGATGCAAAATTTTGGTCCAAGTGATAAGAATGTACGTACGGTATCTGGTATGCTTATATTTGTTAAGTTTTTAAACCATTCACTTTCAACTTGAGTTTTGTTTCTTTTAATTTCGCTGATATACTTATATTTCTCTATGTTGGATGTTTTAATATTGTGGAAAAGTTTGTTGAATTTTATATTGATTCTACGTTGAAATTCGAACCATGTATCTTCGGGTAAAATGTTAGCGATATTATTTGTGAGACCTTCTTGTCTTTTTTCCAAATATAATAAATTCTGTTGAGTAATTGTAATTTCTAGGTTGATAATTTTGTACTTTAATTTGATACTAAAGTTTCTGACCTTATTAACCATAGTGGCATTTTTAAATTCAAAAATATCGTCAATTTTATCAATGCAATTGCTAATGTGTTTTGGAAATATGTTGTTTGTCTTGCATTTGGTTAGAAAAAGTTTTCTATTTTTGACTTTTGCCAATTTCATACAGTTATTTGAAAATTCTTTGAGATTTTGGACCATTTGTCTACCATAATGTATTTCTATGTTTTGAAAAAACCCCATATTAACATATAATCTTCAAGTTTTATTTGCTGATGAATATTAATTTAAAATTATATAATTTATTGAGGATTGCAGCAATTATGGAAGTGTTTTTAGGTCTTTATGTTTGTAAATGTAAGCATTCGTTCTTTTGTCCAGTTTTTCTTTTGTTTGATATTTATGTATTTTTTATATAAATGTATTTACATGTCTATGTACGCACACATATATGTATGTCTAAGTTCTATTGGTCGCCCTGTTTCTGTAAATAAATAAATAAATAAATAAAATGCAATTCCATACAAATAAAATACCTGTCCTGATATTTGATAAATGGTTTTCAACCAGTATAGCAAGTTTGAATACAGGTTATGTTAAATGGGTCTTATGTGTGGATATTTTTAAATACAATTATTGGCTATTGCCGTACAATGGGAACAGAAACAATCGGAGAATAACTTTATTTGAGCCTTACATAATCTACTTTGATTTACTACACCGATTTTTAACCAAAAATATTATAATAGAAATAGTTAACTTTCCAGATAAAATATACACCTCGCTCATTAACTGGACACACTGGATAGTATTTACACCCAATAATACTCCGTTGCACTGGTCTGAAGTAATCGGCGCTGGTTCTAATTGTGGTGTTCATGTCTATGTTTGGGCATACATAATATGCACTGGGAATGTTTTTCAATTTAATGAAACTGGTATGGCAAGTGCAAGAATGTGGATTGCAAAAGAACTTTTGGAGTTTCAAATTGACAAGTCACGATTAAAACGAAAACAGGAGGAAATAGATTTGCTGTTAAATAGCAATAAAGAGCAACACGTCAATGCACAAAAAGATTTTATTTCGGTTCCTGCAGGTACAATTCCACCACCTTCAATTCAACTTATGAGTATGTTTCAAATATTCAAAAATGACTTACTTTAGACGGTATAATAAAGAAAGTGAGTTTTCTTTGTTTATATTTTTGTCGATGGCTGATTTATTTTAACAGACAGCCAAATTTAGTCAGCACTCTCTTAAGGCAGTTTTTATATTGGAATTTAATGGAGCATTCAGATCAACTTCGGCTTTTCTATTGAGGCTCATATTTGAACATATCATTGATGCAATTTTTCAAAAATTTGAATGCATTATTAAATTTCTGCTAAAAACTGCCTTCAGAATGTGCAAACTAAATTTGACCGTCTGCTAAAATAAATTAGCCATCGACAAAAATATAAAAAGAACCTATCCCGTGCTTATCGGCAGTAGAGGCAGTAGACAGTACAGGTAACGGCCACTTGATATATATCTACTTACATGTGATTTTCAATGCTCCACACGAAGGTTCTACATTGGTCAGGATGCGAGTTTTTTTACCTGGAAAATTTGGAATTTTGCCGAACCCTTACTGTTCCAAGCAAGGTAGCAATCTTTAACGTACGTGACAACACTCGTACACGCGACCTCCATTTTACTTCTCATCCGAACGAGGGTGTATTTTTGTGATAAATGCTCGCCTAACATTTATCAAGCGGACCGTGTTGGAATTCGAACCAGGGACCTTGGGCGTAGTAGTCACACACATACCAACTACGCCACGGAGCCGCCCGTAAGCACTTACCTTACATGTGATTTTCCAATGCTCCACCCGAAGGTAATACATTGGTCAGGAAGCGAGTTTTTTTTACCTGGAAAATTTGGAATTTTGCCGAACCCTTGCTGTTCCAAGCAAGGTAGGGATCATTAACGTGCATGACAACACTCACACACGGGACCTCCATTTTACCTCTAATCCGAACGAGGGTATATTTTTATGAAAAATGCTCGCCTAACATTTTTCAAGCGGATCGTGTGGGGATTCGAACCCGAGACCTTGGGCGTAGTAGTCACACACATACCACTAAGCCACGGAGCCGCCTCGCAAGCACTTACCGCACAAACTATGAAAAAACACTGTAGGCATACAACGCGTTTCTTTTGAAACTGAAACTGGAAACGTAAAAGATAATTCCTGCCTGAAGCGATTATGCGGTTAACAGTATCTTGGAAAGTTGTACGGGAATTTTTTCAAAATGAGCAATAAGGCCGACGGCAATTTTTAATTCCGGTAGATACAATTAAACATTACTAGTATTAGGGAAAACAAAATTTCGCTTCCAAACAATTTACAAAACTGACCTCGTATTAGTAATTATAGCGAGGACAGTCGACAACGTTGATAAGCTTATATGTGGTTTGTGTTTAACAAATGAGATACAAATTGTTCAAATTAATGAGTCGGCAATGAGTGAATCATTGAATCTAGACAAGTATTCGATTTCTTTATTTAAAACAAATTCAATTTTACATAATAATTAACCGCGCTTGTAAAATGAGAAGCTAATGGTTAAATGTAATAACACTAAGCATGTACTTTCGCTCGGTGCTTCATTTTAAAGACAGACAAACTCAAACCGTTCTGTACTTCAGTTTGAATTAAACGCTAAGAACAAAATCAGAGGAATTTGAAACACGTGGGTCCGATTGGTATTTGGAAAAAGTGCTCTATTTAGAAATAAATATTAATAAGTATAAACCGAAGTGAGGAGTTCCAGGTTAAGAATAAAAATCGTGAATATGTATTAAGAAATGTGGCTTACAAAATTTAAACTGCATTAGTAAAAAATTGTCTGTAATAAAAAGTTTTAAGAATACCCATTCTTAAGAATGGGTTTTTGGATTTTCTTTTAGGTATGAGCTGCATGAGAGTTATAATTTAGCGTGAATCTAGATATAAGACAGATGAATAGAAAAGAAAAGAAATGAAATGTGGAAAACTTATGTTAAAAATTCTTAGAAATCTTAAGGCGCTAAGGAAAAGTTTGCTAGTTGAAGAAAATTCTTGCCTAGGTTAGATATGAAATCAATGAGCAAAAATTTAAAGGTACGAGGTCTTAACAGGGTGTAACTTCGCAAGGGATGGTCCGATTTTAAAAATTCAAACAGGGTTAGATTGCCCGGGAAATTCTGGATAAGGTGCAAATGGGTGGTCGAAAAAACTCTTACCTAGGTTAAATATGAATGCAATGAGCAAAAGTGTGCTGATTCGCCTGTCATCATTCTACTTGTAACTTCTGGTATAGTAATCAAATATCGCGTTAGTAAACATTTGTGTGTATACAACAATGTGGTATAAAATAGTACCATTACTCAAACTAGAAGGTGGATGTAGCATAACTTTCTTCTGCTGTAAATCGTGATTCGCACTTTGTCCTGCTATCCCTCTTTTATAATAATAACTTTCTAATTTTTCGATTTTAACTTAAGACACATTATTTTTAGTAGGAAATGTTACAGTCATTGGAAATTTATATAACTGTATTATATAACAATCGAATTTTCCTGCTATATTCAATATTCCTCCAAATTTACTGATTCTATTTTGCCAACTCCACTGGTTCTACATTTAACGTTCCCAAAGGAACATCAATGAAAACAAATAAAATGTAATATAGCTAATCTTTTAAAAAGGCTTCAGCTATATGACGTTCAACTTTCATGCAATTCGCTTGAAAAATCATAGAATTATATTGACTTGAAGTTGAACCATAACAAAGACATACCAAATTTTGGGTGTTTGCTACCAATATTTTAAAATACCTTCTGAAGACCTATATTGAAAATTTCAATTTTCAATACCATGTCAAATGTTTTGTTGATATACTGTAAAAATTTATCAACTTTGGCCCCGCCGTTTTAGACATATGAGCTTTCAAAGCCAGAGATCAGAGCTTTTTACTCCGATAATAGTAAGGAAATAATCTACCTTAGTAGTCAGGAAAACGGCTTGTTTGTCTAGCACCGGTCAATAAAACGAACATATACTTTACATATGCGTAATAGGAAAATAAATTTTAAATACCCCAATTTTAATTCAATAGCTTTAGAAAGACCCATCAAGCGATAATTTGATCGATACTTATGTTTTATTTTGTTAATAGCGTTTTGTAACGTCATGTCTATTGACAGTACAATAACTAGTTCCTTTCCTCACACTCTTAGTTTCTTTATTTATATAGCTTTTGTAGGTTCAGGATTTGAATGAAATACATGCCATTAAGAAGCTTCAAATTTCCACTAATGAATGACGCGACGCTCCAAAGTAACTAGATCCTAAACATCTTTGCAATCACATGCATTTACTGCTGCAGCAGTTTTCGGAAATTCGAAAACCTATGAAATAAAGTTATAGATAATTAAATTTCATACATAAAAGGTCTATACGGTAGAGTACAATAAGATGAGTTGTGGTTTATTTGCTCTAGAGTTTGATGGAAGTGTATACTTTATTGACTTTACAGCATGTCTCACTTGAAAGCTAGATTAGGTCTGTATTACGTAAAGAGTAATCTGTTTTGTTTGCTCCTGACAAATATTATTAGTGAAACGACCTACCCGGAGCACATTTATAAAATATAACTACTAATGAGCACGTTTTTAAGTGCTGCAGAATGGATGTCATGAACAATAAATGTTCCACTTTTAATAATACCGACAATATAATGCGTACCGTATTGTTTTGTGCATAATTCTCTTAAATGTCGATATTTGATCTAATTATTTGAGTGAATAGAAATATAAAATTAATTTCGGAACAACGGCTGCGATGAACTAGAAGTACCAAACTTATTAATATGCACTACTTTGTTTAGTGCTTTATTCTGAAAACTCTGAAAAACATAATAGCCTGGTAACAGTGGGTGCAAATGGGATTTTACACAATTATTATGCACTTAATGCCTCTGGTTTGCAATAAAGGCTACTTCTTTGATTTGCAAAACACCAAATGTAAAATTATTTTATTATCTCTATTTGCAAACCCAATACATAATTATAATGGTACAATAAAAGTAGATGAGGTTGATACGTTCGTTTGCGGCAGTATTTGGTTATTTCATTTACATCGATTCCGTTTCTACTCTTTCATACGTCGACAACATCCTGTTTACAAAAAGTACGCTTCCTACTAATTTTCATTTTAAACTTATTTATTTCGAAACGTAAAATTTATGCTATAATTAAATAGTCAATACCTTGTTTTAGGTATCCGTTAACTTGTTATACATTACGACCACGTATAATTGATTCTTATGGGATTTCCATCTAAAGACTCGTTGAAATGAAGTATTGAACTATCCGATAAAACCGTGTTTTCAGGTTTTCTAATCTCGTTTGATAACCCCAATGTTACTTTGAACTCTAGTTATTGGTTAAACGAATTAATATTTACTTTCTTTTCTGAATTTTCAAAAAGCACTTGTCGTGATAGTTAGATTCTTTGTTCCCGTTTTTATGGAATTTTGTGCACGCAATATTGCGTGGTAGGTAATTGTGGTTTTACAAACATGTACGTTTCGGCGGCACTAAATTAATTTACCTGTAATTATTCTAGCCTCCTACGGTGGGTCTAACGATCGGTTCGAACCATCGCTCCTGTTGGAACGAGAGAACACGCACGTGGCGTCATTCCGCACACAGCTGGTTCACTCCGTCCTTAGAGGCGGAAGCCAGCCTACAACTTGGACGTGGGTGAGTCATTAGCCCGATTTCTTTTTTTGTTTCTTTGTTGGCACTTATCCTGGGAAAGGGTCACGCTCACATGTTTATCGGGTTCGACTCGGAGCCCACACTTGGTAGTTGTAAACATGAGCATCGTTAGGGGAGATGGTACGTATCATTAATATTGTATATACTTTGACCATCGCACATCCGTAATGGTATACTTACGGTGGTAATGTCTACAAGGGGAGGATTTCCATGGTTTTTTGTGCTTACAAATTTTTGATATTAATTTTCAATTTAACACCCAAACTACTTAATGTCTACAATGGGAGAGTTCTTTTTTTTTGGATTTTTTTGGGGTTGTACAATTTTGTTAATTAAGGCAGTATAGTGCTAATGATTTTTATATGCTTAAATGTTGTATTTAAGATAATGATTTACAGCTGTTGTTTTTAGGGCCATAATTTCTTGTTCTTTTTTTTGTAATTAATGTGGGGGACCTAAAAACGGCAGCTCGCCATTGTAAGTATTGATTCTTTTAGTTTACGTTCATTTTTGGTACTACTGTTTTGGTGTAATGTATATTTTTTGGTAATTAGAGGTTGTATGATTATTTTTATGAGTGTGTAATTCTTTTTATTTCAGACTTATCTTAATTTTTTAGATATTATACCCCGCCCACTCATCGAATGAGCCCGGTCAATTTCTTTTTTTCTTCTTTGGCTTTTAGGTTACGTAAATGTACGTAGCAAGATATAAACGTCAAAACACAAAAACCGTTTCATTACATTTATTTTCCTATAACAAAATATATATCCAACATTCAAATTTTTGGTAGATACAAAAGCCAGTCGCCCCACGTAATCCCAGGGGCATCCCCCATGACGTCCCAACCATAGGTAACAAGTAGGGTAAATGAACTTCGTATTTTTCAAAGAATCTTAGATTTTTTTATGGGAAAATACATGTAAAAAACTTTTTCTTTGCGCTCATACCCATATAACTTATCTAATAATATACATGCTTGTAACGGCAAGGATTCGGCAAAATTCACAATTTTTTTAGTAAAAAAAAACTCGTTTTCTGGTGAATGTAGTTCCTACGGGAAGAGCATTGGAAAATCACATGTAGGAGATAAGATAAAGGAGGAGATATTCTTTGGTATACGATCAATAGTTAAGATTATTCGATAGTAAATTTAACTCGATACCGTACGAGAATATAAAGGGAACAAATTGTCATTAAATTAATATTTATATTGTAATATGTTCAAATCTTGGGGCAAATTTTGGTATATAACTGCGCCATCGCAATATCAAATTATGCTGATTTGGTTTTTTAGTTCGTTTTAAGTATTAAACAGTTAATATCTATTCTAATATCACTGTGGTATCCTTCCTTATTGTGTATTTTGTGTTAGCAGTTCGTGTTTCGCTATTGGTTTTTATTTTTATTGCTTCTCATGTCAGGTGTGTTTGAAAGTGTACATTAAACACTTCAGAGTTGTACGTTTGGTCAGGTATTAGCGCAAGCGTACGGAAGTGGGGTTAGATAAATAAAACAATGAATAGCAGAATGTGGCTATTCATTTTTATTTTAATTTTGATATTTATATATACTGGCGTGGTGCAAAATAAAGTATTAGAATGGAGCCTTTCCTTTAAAAGGAAGGATTGGTTCATAGATATGATAAATTCGCTTATTAACTTCGGTAGTACAAAGAGTGATAATGGTATTAAAAGTGAGTGCACAACTAATGTTTTGGTTTTTAAAGCGGATCTCTTAAAAGATGAAGCGATGCCATACCTTTCATTGTAGTATGTTTTCAGTAGATCTACTCTACTCTTAAATAAATATACATTAATCTACCTAAATGGAAATACAACCATATTAGCTGCATGCCAGATGTTCGCAATTACAGTGTGTGCATTTATTAGAATGTATTGTCCTTGTGGTATGCATACGCTTTTTCAGAGATTTAGCAAACAACTTGCTTTACAAGCGTATGGTTTTATTTGGATAAACAAGAATTGCTACTGTCGTTTTCGGATTAACGACATTAAATTACGTTGTTGTTAGTTTTACGGACTATCAAGAGTTCTGTGCTTTGGTTTGCCGCTTAAATATCCAAATGTTGGTTAGAATGATAGACTAGCTTGTATGTAAGTTTTAAGTTTATTACCTGAAATGAGTGAACTTGCATTTTGTTCGGTCAACTGAAATAAGTTTTAAATAGAGGTTTTGCAGCTGCTCTAAGCAGAAGTTTATTTACAAAATTAAATATGCTTTATTTTTCATAAAAGTTTACAAGAAAAACTTTCTATTTGTTGTCAAGATGCTAAACTTTATCATGTAAAAACAGCTTGTGCTGTCCTTGTGTTTCTGATCCAATCATGCCCGGCCTGTCTAATTGGGGTAACATTTGTTGTAAATAATTTAATTGCCTTAGCATTTCTTAAAAATTGAATAACTTTTGATCCTTAAACATATTTCTGAAATTAAAAATGCTTATAAAAGAAATATTTTAGTAAATATATTTTCCTCTTTAAGTATCTAAATTTTATTTCTGAGTGCGAATGATTTCTGAAAAAAATATTTATTTTCGGAACGCAAAAAGTGCTCTCTCTTTGATAATTTTATTATGTTGTTTATTTTTCAGGTTTAAATATGTTTTTAGATGTACTCTAGCAGTGGGTCCACTGATGAGGAGGGTTAGAAGTTAATCTTTTTTACCATACCAGAAGTTTTCTGCGTTTCCCTCGTGATTTCTCCTTTGTGTGTATTTTCATAAACGCAGTGGCGCCTAAATTTTTTTCTTGTCAACAAAATCGTCCATGACCGTAGCTCATGTCTCTCCACATAAGATAATTCTTAAGCTTCACCCGTAGTAACAACCCAAGCAGCATTTTTAGTCGTCACCACGTACCAACAACCATTCCCGAGAACTACAAAGGTTTTGTTACTGAACACAGATACCAAATAACTACTATCTTATTACGGATTCTTAACCAAAATGGGGAACAATTGTTGCGTAGCAATTAAGTTGCCGTGTACACTTTGGAACTGATGCAAGAACGTTGAAGTTAAGTTGTGACTACCCACTAGGTTGGTAATAGTTTATCATTAGTCACTTTATATGAAACGTCAGTCTTCTTTGACAATTTATTGCTTTCTTTGTCTGTATAACTTAAAGCGTAGGTTTTAATGTATTTCCTATTCATTATGAGTGCTGAATAGAATAATGGCTTCTAAAAGTAAAGGAATAAAACGGCGTTATATATTTGGAAATATGTGGTCTCTATTACACCAAATCTATATGCGACTATAAGTTTACTGATAAATGTAATTGCGCTAGATCGAAAATTTTCAAAGCTCTCTATTTAAAGTAATTTTTGAGTGAAAATTCTTTAAACTGAAATTTGAGTTTTTAATGTCAAGTGCATTTTATGTACAAAAATATTTTAAAATATTTTTAAGTCTGAGAATATTTAAGAAGTATACTATTTTTAGGATTTTTAAAGTAAAACTACTTTACAGATTGAACATAATTCTAGATATAATAATGGCCGTCCACATTATGTAAATAAATATGGAAGTAGTTCATAAAAATTACCACAAAGTGATAATTACTGAAAAAAATGTGTTCATAGTAATTATCTTTGTATGGGTAGTAACTCTCTCTGAAATAATTTACACTAAGAAGTTGTGATCACTTCATAGTTAAAAATTTTCATACATATTTCGGAACTAAAGTGTAATAGTCACTCCAATACAACGTATATGCTACGAGAGCCACACTTTTCTTGTCAAATTAAGCGCCATTAAAAGTATTCCTAACCTTACTTTGTAATTTGCCGACGGTATGGACGGTTTTAAAATAGTGGCCACCATAAATGGGAAGACGGGGGGACGTTATACTGGCCCCAACATTTGAAGTTTTCCGACCGGGAGATTTTAAGGAGCGATCCGGATAGTGTTCCAGATCAAAATTAGTGGCAGCAGTTTGACTGCATTGTCAAATGTTCCAACATAGCCACTTTTAAGGAAGGCATAAATTTGGAAAAAAGATTAACCGAGTGCATTGATTCAGATGCAGAAGAGCAGTAAGTACGGTATGATGAGTAATATTTGCGATACAATTATTTGTTTTGTTAGGGTTTTCAATAACACATTAAAAAATCCACCTACTACTAGTTTAACCGACAGGAATAATCTTTTTCATGGTAGTCCTCAAGAAGAGGAAATTATAATTCTAGGTCAGGATTTCATACAAAATGCACGTAAGTAAAGTGAACAAACTTAAATATATTTTAAAATTCATTTGTAATATTCTAAATTTTGAACTTCATTACAACTGGGGATATGTTATTTAAGCAGCACTGTGTCGTTTAAACGCTTAGTCACTATCCACATTTACAATTTGTCTAAACATTCAAATGAAAAATCCTGCCAAATGTAAAACGTGTGCAGGGAAACAACTTAATGAATAAAATGGCGAGTGTTTTTTATTTTATAATTGAAGTACATAATTTAAGAGCATACAACAATTTAGTAAAAACCTACGATATTGTTGTACTTTCGTGTTTCAAATTAACAGCCGACTGCTCAGTGCATACATATTTTTTCGTTCAAACGTTTAATAATATGGTTTAAAAAGCACATCCCTAGTTATAAATAGAGATATTGTGAGCAATTCACTGCATCTATTGCTCAATTTTTACTTTTAATTCTAAAATTTTTTAGTTCATTCTACACCACCAAGTTTATTTGACCTAACACCAATCCTAGAGGACGTGGAAAGTATAAAAAAGGAAATATGCTATATTAAACAAGATATAAAGCAACAATATGCAAAAATTAATATTAATTTAGGCAAACTTTATAAGTTGTGTTCACATAAAAACGTAGTTGTCGGGTTAAATAAAAAGTAGTTGTATGTCGGAAGGTCGTTTTCGTTATTTTATTGTACTTTGGCATTATGTTATTTATGATAAGATAAATACACAGCCCAACAATAGGAACAATGCAAATAACTAGCACAGACAGCAAATATAGAATTGTAGGTTAGAGTAGAGAAATGTATCTGAGATACACAATGAAGTTAAAGTTACTAGATGGTTATTTTACATCAGAACTACAACTTGGTGGTCATTTTAATTTAAAACAAATAGTGAAAATAACTTTAAAGTATATTTGGAGATTGCAGAGAAGTAAATGTCCCTTTCAATACTACCATAACTAACCATCACTTTAGGGGTCTAGTGTGGGTTTCAGACATGTAGCAGCAACTTGATTTGTGTCACCTCAGGGGTATTCTTTACGACTTTAAAGTTACAACAACTAGAAAATAGATTAACATAGTAATAATTACGTTCCGGACACTATAATTAATTACTTTGAGGTAATGTACCTTGGTAGTTCCCAAAAGCAGTAACAATTACTAAACTATTACAAGGGATTGCTAAGTGTAAGTAATTGTATCAATTAAAGTGCAAAAATTGGGATTTGTTTTGTAGCAACTCCTTGCTAAAGTTCCAATGTAGTTGAAGCTACTTAGAATGCTGCTTGGGAAATGCACCTATAATTCTGTAGCCACCCTTTTACTTTTCGTACTTAGGCTCATCTCTGATTGTTATGAACCCCAAGTGTCTGAAATAGAAACAATTAAATTTGAATTACACTTAGTTTTCTAAATTAAATTGTGTGTTTCTTAGTATTTGTCAGAAATATTGTTTTGCTCTTATTAATGCCTAGTGTGCCATTTAATACACGGGACTTAACGAGTAGTTGGAATATAATACAAACATTTTTGTGGTGTTACTACCTTTTATGTATATATTTCAGCAGGTTTGATGAGAGAAAGTATTGTAACTAAAAGAAATAACACTCTGGGCACTAATGGGTTAAAGTGGATTAAATTTATTTAAAGAATGAAAATGAATTGAATTGTAGTAAGCGACAACCAAATCTAACAGGGTGTGTGCGCGCGTGTGTGTGCGTGCATGTGTGTGCGTGCGTGTGTGTGATTTTAAAAAGCAGCTAACTTCTTGCTTTTATCGATTTTACCTGAGCCTTGACCAAATTTAGACGCTCATCAAGATGACACGTCAAAGACAAAAACTTCCGCACATTGAAAATCAATACCAGTTAAGAGGATTGCTACACCTGCTGAAGCAGATCAAGACATAATCTCCACACCACTCATTGCACAAGTGGACTGATGAAAAAAGACCCCTCAAGATTGGGTGAAATTATTTCACGACAAGATAAGTGGCTGCTATTACAGTATGCCAAGGAGATAGTGGATCAAGATACAATCAGCGTTCCGTTACAAGTTTTCAAAAAGTTGGCATTTAACGGACGTCAAGAATATATACAATAGGTTCAAAGAACCCAGAGCATGACAAGCAGCAATGATAAAGAAAGACCAAGGTGAAGCTCATTTGTCAAATACAATTACAAACGCGATGCTCTATTGTAAGGTCCAGAATATTCTGCTTGGGAAACAGTGACAAAGTTCCAGACGAAACGCAAAAAAGACGCCGGACAACAAAGATATTACAGCAATGAAAACCAAGATGAGGTGATTGAGCTTATCAATACGGTCATCTTACACGAGAATCTTGATCAAAATGTGCCCCATATGAAAAACTTAAGTGGTTTGATCTATGCGTCCAAATTAACTTTGGAGGGATGTCTATGCAACTAAAGAAACAAATGAGCTGATGTCAAGCTATTGAAGCAAAAATCGAGAAATTGTAACGGCAAATACCAGCTTTAAATGATGTAAAATAAGGGGAATTTATCACTATGTGCAAACACAACTCAAGCTATTCAAATAACAATGACCGAATAAAACGCTTGAAAAATGAAATCGAATGAAAGGTTGATGTGTAGAGTAACATCACTATTGCCGAAAAAATTTCGCAGGATTAACAAAATGTTTTTGAGTTTAGCATAAGAATGTGCTGCCGCAATCTTGAAGGAAAACAAATGGAGAAGAGATAAAGCATTAACATACAAGAGACTTCTTGCAGTAGATGTGGAATAGCGATGACTTAGTCAAGGGGCATGATGAGTTGATTAAACTGTTTGAGACGGCACAGCTACAAACAAACTTCAGTGAAGAAAGAATTCTTATGTTGATTTATCAGCATATTAGGTATTTGCCAAACTGGCACACTCCGGGAGAACACCATCTGTATAACTATTTTATCAAAAAGGGGATCTCACGCAACGGAAAAATTATTTGTAAAAGCTGCTACCATAAACGTGTTAACGAACGAACAGGTTAAGGTCAAGTCCCACGTTCCTATACTGGTCTAACTACGAACTGACCACTACAAAACCTATATGATGATTCATATAGATGGAAGTAGGCGTCATCAACGACCAAGTTGAGAAAGCAGGAGTTTCTGGCAAACGAACTGAAGTTTGTTACGGTAACTTTGTGAAATAGAGCGATTCTACGTTAAATTGCAACTACCTTAATTAAAAACGCTAATCTAAACCATTTTTATGTTATTCTCAGATAATACAAACTTAACAAATACGTTTTAAACTGTCCTGTATAAAAATGTCCTTCAGTACTTGGAATATATCCTAAAATAATTTATAAATTCCTTGAAATCGTTAAACACCAAGAATCTCGCCTTAGCAATTCCTTGTAACACATTTTAACCACGCTTGTTATTTCAAATAATTATTCGTCGAAAGATTAAAACTGCTCGCTCATTAAATACTTAACGGGATTATCTGCACGTTTCTTGTGAAATTCTATTTTGTTATTTCCAGGCGTTCGAACTCGCTCAAGTTTTATGGGTAATAAAATAGGTCTGCTAATTAAGTCATTCCTCGTAGCGTGGATCCATAATAATACAAATTTCTATTCTTTTTTAAAAAGTTAGGCAACTGATTCTTTTTGGCTGTATGGCTGGTTGTATAACTCTTTTAGATGGTTTAAAATATATTTTGCTTTCCCATTCGAACAATGCTATTCGATGCAATTAATTATCGCATTTTGTCTTCGTTCTACGAATGTTTTCGCAGTTATTGTATGGAATATACATTTTTGCTTGCTTTCGTAGAACCTGTAGCATTCTATTACTGGAAATGGTTTTATGTTATTTCTTCCATGGTTTTGAAGATGTATAAATAAAAGTCCAACTTTGAAAAAAGTCTCATTTCTTCGTTCTTTTACTTATTCCGTCGCTCGTATGTATACGATTCTAATGCTATACAACATCTTTTGATCGTTGTAAAGTCGGGACTTTAGAATGCGTTTTGTACATAGTGTGCCAGTATAAGTTAAGTTGGTGGTTTCAGCACCCAGCCGCATTTTCTCATCCTAGGATAGTACCAAAGAGAAGATGGCTCCAGGTGCAGTGTATTTTTCTGTTTGCTTTATTTGTGTTGCTGTTTTGGAAAATAAACACTTTTTTTTTGGTTGATTTCACAATAAATTACAGACTGTAGGTTACCAAACACACGCTCACAACACGAACAATGTGTACCTTATTCTTACAGCTTGCTATTTAAAATTTTAATGCGTTAAAGCACTTTGCTACTGTTTACCTTTGTGTATAAATTAATGCTAAATTCGACCTCCTACTATTTAAAATTTTAGTGCGTTAGAGCACTTTCTACTGTTTACTTCTCTGTATAAATCAATGTTAACGTCAACAACCTGCTGTGTAAAATTTTAATGGTACGTTCTTAAATCTTTTGAGGTACGTTTCATAAAGCGGATAATATTGTATTATTTCTTTGTTTCTTGTACATATTTAGATGGAACATGTAAGTATTCTTGTATTTAGATAAGATTCTATTCTCGCTATTTTAAAATGTTTGGGTTTGTACCATGCTATATGTAAATTGACGCTTTGTGTACATCACATTGTGACGAACGATTACGTAAATGTGTTTTTGACTTTTGTTTATATTGTTTTGGGACTGTATGTTCTACTTAGGGCATGTATTAAGATATACAGATAAATGTTTAGAATAGGTAGCCCACAGTTAGCTTATTCCTCAGAAAAGGTTTTACTGTTGTATTATGAAACATAATTAACCTCAAGTTTGTTGTGCTTGGGATATGAATATTTATTTGTAGGTTGGCAACATAAGGTACTGAAATTTAGATCACAAATGAACTACTGTCTGTATGTAAACAATGCTCAATTACTCCATTGTACTATAGTAACAAAATTTTGTTGATAATAAAATTAAATTTTAATTAAATGGAAAAACAAAAAAGAGCTCGGGGTAGGAATTACAATCAAGAAGATATTTTAAAACTTCTGGAAATCGTCCAGCAACATAAACATATAATAGAATGCAAACAAACAGATGCAGTGTTTTGGCAGAAAAAGGTGAGCAAAATGCCTAACAATCTAATCTCATTATATTAATTGTTATGATTTGATTTTGTTATGTAACAGAATAGTACATGGCAAAAAATAGCAGATACTTTTAACAGTGTGTCGATTCAAAAACGAACTACTGAGCAGCTGCGACAGAAATATGACTCATTAAAAAAGAAACCAAGAAGGCACTCGCAAAGCAGAGGTCAGAAGTTTTAAAACTGGAGGAGGACCATGCTCCGATACTAAATTAAATATCATCCATGACATGATGCTGAATTTTCTTCAGATTGCAGTATGTGGCTTGGGAAGATTAATTTCATCAGTTGTAGAAAATTAAATTAATCCTGGAAAAGGTATATATAATTTAAATATTTTAACAACTAATTGAAACTGAATATATTTTAACATAATAGATACTTCTCACACAGATTGGTCTGCCCATACACCAGCTATGTTAAAATCCAAGAAGCATTCAGCGATAAAACGAATATGTATATACATTATCAATCTGAACCAGTTTAATTATAATTATATATAGTGCAAAAATCAACGTGGTCAAGGAGGAGACAGCCCGCTTATGAACCATCTGTGACTCCTGGATCATTTATACGCCAGAAATTTGATTCGTGGGTGCTTGCTAGACAAGAATTGACTACTTTGAAAGCAGAAATACTAAGAACTGAACATCACAAACATGAAAAACGAGAGCAAGAACCCATGAAATAAATAGGAAAATTAAAAAGTTACAACTTGAAAGCTTGGAATTAGATATTGCTATCAAACACAAATCTTTAGAAGCATTAGAGTTATGAACAATAATACTTAATTATTATGTATAGTTGTGAATAATGTTAATGGGTTTTTATTTTCCAATGCTGCCAATAAATTTATTACAAGCTGTGTGCACATATATCTTGTCAGTTGGAAATTGTTGATAATGCATAATATTATTTGGTAGTGTATTTAATATTAGGAGTGTCTGTCTAATTCTAAAATTGAAATAACTTGTGTAAATATTTACACATATTAAAACTTTTATATATTTTTATTACAAACTGTTCAATATTATTACACTTCACAATTGCATAAGATATCTTTGTCTTTCACAATAGTTCATGAAAGTATTCAATAAATATTCGCCTTACAGCTTCTGGCCCATCTTGAACAGCAGGGATATTTTCCATTTGCCCTTCATTTATAGCAATCATTAATCGTTCTTCAACAGCTGGATCTATACGTGGTTCTTGCTCCTTCATATCAATTGTTATATTGTGTAACACAGCACAATTTACAATTATAGCTTGCACACGTTCCAACTTTAATCGTATGCCTAAAGCTAATACAGGAAACCTTGCTTTTATTACTCCATAAAGCCTCTCAACTGGAAGGTTATCTTCTGGGGTTTGAGAATTTCTTAAAGGTGTTAGTATATTGAGACTGTTAGCATATCCAGAGTTTCCCAACAGTACAGAACTACCAGCATCGCCTCCTTTTAATCTAGCTTTTAACACGGAGTTGTTGTTAACTGTAGAGTTGAGAGCTGATCCTGGCCATCTAGAAATAATGTCTGTAATTTTTAGTTTGGTATCACATACTGTTTGCACATTAAAGGAAAACAAACTTTTCGGTTCCTAAATTTTTCAGGTGCATCAACTCCTGGTGAAATGATTTGTACGTGTGTTCAATCTAAGGCGCCAAACACATGCGGAAACGCTGCTATTTCGAAAAAATCTTGTGCTACAGATGCGCGTTTTATTTCGTTTTGGGGTAATTTAATAAATTGAGGTCTTAGCGAAGCAATAGTTTCACTCACAACTTCTATAATACGGACCGCTGCTGCTTTGTGTACACCACTGCAATCTTCAATATATGCTAAAGTTGTCCCTGTAGCGTAGTATTTCAGAGCGAGAAGAAGTTGATCCATGGGCGACAAAGACTGATTCCTAAAACAACAATTCCTTACAGAAACACATAACCCCACATAATGAATATCATTTGCATTAGAATAAACATTACCTACCTATTTGTGGTATATTCAAACTGTTCGTTTATCAAGTCTAGAATTTTTAAAGCAATAGTCTTACTAACTCTGAACCTCCTACAAAATTCTTCATCATCCCATTCTACAAAATTATTAATGCGTCTTCTAGCCTTTTTTGCTTTTCTCGTTTTCAAATACAACTCCTCTAAAAAATCATCCTCGGAATCGTTTTCCAACAAAGCATTTTCACGTCTTCTGCATGCCGTATTACACTACATCAAGAGGAAATAAAATTTTATCCTGGAGGTATAACATTTATCATCCAGTCAAAATTCGGAATAAACTAACCACTAACCTACTAAGGATATTGGCTAACCCAACGTCATAATACGCATTTTGAGCGTAATCGTGCACTCAGAAAAATGAATTTGCTATTGCAACAAAAATCCTTTTGTTGCAGAAAAATTATTTATGGTGACAAAGAAATTGTTGAGTTAAGAAAATTTTTTTAACATGGTTTGTAATATTAACTATTACAGATTTGTACCCAGTACACATGTGAATTTGTTATGTTAGGCAAGTCATTTTGTTGTGATGCTGGTTATTATCTGTTGAAGTAAGTAAGTTCTTTCCTACATCGACATAAACAGACCAATAGCATAACAAATGAATATGATTGGCATGTAAAGCAAACAGGTTATTCCATTATTTTAACATATTTCTTATTGTACCTGAATTGTTTTTGTTCTTTTGGATTTTTCTAAAACTGCGTGTTAATATTTAAACCTGTCCATAGTTGTAGAGACATTGATGTAAAAGAATTTATCAAGGGAGTGCACCTAATTAATTATTATGAGGAAACAATTACGTTTCCCTTTCTGGCACCTATCTTTGTGTATGAACAATACAAAAACGCATATACATGCCTGTTCTATATTAATTATACGAAAACATGACTAAAAACATCAATTTAATTTATTTCAATCCTTTGGATTCTAATATTTACTAAAAAAACCCAATTTATATAGAAAAAGTTTTGTCGGCTATGCATTTACAATGATTTTTATCCGCACTGACGTCACGCGCAAAGGTCTTAAAACGCGTACAGCAGAGCTTATCGTATCATGTACCGTGCTAATAGAAATATCAGTGCATGTGCACAGAACAAAAATTTCGTGATGCAGTTGACCTACCGGCAACCACATATTATTCTAAAGCAACCATTATGCAATAGCGTCAAAACTCTGAGTATATTGTTTCCTGTGTTTGTGAATGATTAATCAATGGATACTATTAGTGAAATTTTGGATTCTTGGAACATGCCGCAATTAATAATGGCTTTTCAAAGTAAGTAATTGTTTTTATTATATATGATGCAATCTAAGAACGTCTATATTAAACGCGGGAATAGTCAATAAATATTATACTTTCTTTCATATTAATTATGAATTGTGTTTTTCTTTAAACATAAATAATTAATGTGTGCTGTTAAATTCTAATATATTGTTTTAAAACTATCGATAATAACATCCAAATAAATCAAAACTGCACTATAATTGCTTACATTTTTGTTTAACGGATAATGGCAGAGGTGTATAAATGATATAAAAGCTCTTTATTAATTTTATCCCCTTATCCCACAAAATAAAATTTTAAACTTGCCATTTTTAAAGGGGTTTTATGATATTGCAACTTCCATTTTCTATACACAGAAAAAATGCTTAATTCAACAAAATTTGATTTGGTCCAAATAAATTAAAGTGTCACATAGCCACAAGGAAATATTATTTTTCCCACAAATAAATATTTTTGTTAAAGGTATACATAAATTTATTTAAATAAATAATTAAGATTTCACTCAACAAAATATATTGTTCGTTAAGCATCTTGTAATTTTATTACAACACACTCAATTCTTTCCATTTAACACTTTGCACAATTCATTATAACATAGCCGTTACTTTGAATTACTAGACCTAATTTTGCTGGTTCAACAAAATATTTTGTTAGGTAGAAATTTCGCTTTGTTAAAAGGAAAAACACATTTTGTTGTTTTGATTATGTTGTTTCTTATTTCAACATACTTGTTTATTTTAGCCAATTTAAGTATTTGTGAAATCGACAAAACAGTTTTGTTGAATTTAATGAATTTAATTTTTAAAATAACCAAACATTTTTATTAATTGAAGTATTTACATACTTCATTTTAAGATAGCACCTAAATAGAAATAATGCACTTAATTTTTTTAACTGAAAAAAATCCTTCGTTGAGTTGACATTTGGTCTTGTTTTAAGTTTAGGACGGTGTTATTTGGATAATTAACATTTCTTTAAATAAAAATGGTTTATGGGTTAAGTAGAAAATGTTTTTGTTAATTCAAGAGAGATTTCAAATTAATCTTTTACTTACTGGAAAAAGTTCTAATATTTGATTCAATTATGAAAATGTTTAATTAAAATATATTTGTCTCAGCATAACAAAATATTATCGACAAAATATATTTGGTAATCTCAAGTAAATCGTTTTTACCGAGATATATATGTATTAATTTTATACATAATCACCACCATTGAAATTAACATAACTTAAATAAATTGTTGATTTATTTTTTAGTAAAACAATAAGCTGTTTCTATTCTATGCAATCTTGAAATTAGAGATGCAAATCTTACAATAAATTTTTTCACCGTTTCAAGTATTTGTTGGTTGTTTTGTCGAATGTCAGATCTTTAAAAGCATGTCATATTTTAGTCTGAAAAGAATTTCTAATAATTTTGTTAATTTATTTTTGAGACGCCAACTGAATAAGTTCTAAGATGATTTGCATACCTTTATTTAAATGTCTTAAGTGTGAGAAATTTTTTAAGTGCATCCAAAATTTAACATATTTATTGTCTTATTCTGAAAGTATATTGAACAGATATTTGGAAAAAGTGTTGATTAAACTTCAGTTTCAAGTATCATCACCAACCAATTAGTGTGATAGTTATAATAAACAAAACAGTGTATCTAAATACTTTAATTTTATATATGAAAAAAATTTTATTCAAGATTTTTGTGATTCCAATGGTGTTACAATGAAACATAATTTAAACAGCTGTTTCAACTCGTTTGAATGATAAATTATTGATATACTAAAGCTTATTTAAGTTTATAATTTGTGTCCAAGATTACAATAATTCTTGACAATGAATGCACTATATTGCATGTAATGCATGTAGAAATTATACTGGATGAGTTTTTTAAAGTGTTACGAGAGGATATTCTTAAACGATATAGATTTTTTTGTTAAATTGCTGAAGTACTTATAATTGCGAGACAGGGGGACACATTTGACATTTCTCCCTAATTTCTACGCTAATTTTAGAGGCCGGGAATATCTTTGGATTTTTAAATGCAATGAAGGAAAATGTTTTTATAAAATTCGAATCTAGGTAAAAACTAAGTATGTGTACAAAAAATTTGATTTGCTCTGTTTTTAATAGTTTTCAAGTATCCCATTCAAATGATTACGTTCTTTATTGATTAATAATTTTTTGTATTTGAACTTAACAAATTATAATTCTGTAACTGAAAGAGCGAAGTAGTACTTTTTTTGCACACACACTTAGTTTTTACCTAGATTAAAACCTTTTTATGCAAATTTTTAAAGAAAAATCCATCATTCCATTTAAAAATCCAAAGATCACTCCACCCACAAAATAGGGTAGGGGGAAATGTCAAAAATATGTTTAAATATGCCTGCTTAGGAACAGTTAACAAAAAATTTTCAAGATATCTGCTTTCAACACTTTGAAAAACTCTTTTGGTAGTTGTAAGATGACACATTTTGCTGTTTTATATATTTGTTCACCATTTCCAAAAGTTTATTTTTATTGGGTGGATATAAATGAAATAAAATTACCACTAAGAAAAAATAATCAAATAGGGCACTAACAACAGCTATAAAAACAAATCCATTGACGGTAATGCAATTTTTGCAGATCTAACAATGATATGAAATGTGAATAATTGATTAATGCTATTATAAGAATTGCTGAATGATCAATGCTATCTAAGTGAAAAAAATCATTAAAGAGCTTACTTCAGTACTAAACATAAATGGCAATTCTATTTAAATTAATTGAGAAGATTTCAGTTCCTAGTTTGTACTCATATTGTTTAATCTTTTAAGGTACATGGCTAAATACCTACACTTTTTACTTTTAACCAATAAAAATTGATAAATAACAAAAATCTTTATATTTGTTCTTTTTTTGCTAATAAAACAATTCATTAAAAGGTTAAAAATATCAAAAAACATACCCATCTAAAAATTTTGATTCTGAAACAGTATTAAAAGTTTAATGTAATATTGACAGTTTTGTGTAATTGTAATCCAAATTTTGACTACATGCTACAAATAATATTAGTATAATAACCAGAATTTCCTAAATTAGTTCTAATTGTACAGATTAGATGATAAACAGTTCTTATATTATCGAACTTTCTATTTAAAGTTATTAAAAAAGGGAAGTTTTCTTTTAAATTTCACAATATTATTTTATAATTACGATCTAAATTTTTGCGATTCAAAATCATTTGACAAATAATTTTCAATTTCTAAATTTTTCATTCCTGCATATGCTAATACGTAATGTTTAAATTATCAGTTATGTAACTTGCAAAATCTTCTGTCAATAAAGTTTTAAACTAAAACTTTGAAATTTCAACTATTTCAAGCTTGTGGATGCCTAAATCTTGAAACCTTAATTACTAATGGGTCAAATGGGTCACTGGGCCATTCGGAAACTTACATAATTAACCTATAACTCCATAACCCAGGCTAACCCAGTGCCTCAGACTGGCCCAGGGAGCCAGACTGGTCCAACGACGCACCCTACCCTTGTTGGCCCAGTAATTCGGTATGCCCCAGTGCACTGTCTTGCTGGTTTGTTTTAGATAATAATGATTTGAAATAACCAGTGTAAAATACTTATCAACTTATAGTAATGAGCGAAACCTAACACAAGTATGTGTACATAGTAAATGCATTCTAATTAAAATGGTATGTTTACATTATATTTGATATAAAATGTATTCATTTCTCATCTTGACATCCCTGTATGTTTGTTATTTATTTATGAATGGTTTCAAAAATTGGACTGTTATATTTTTCATCGCAATACCACTTGTTTGCATTAAAATTATTTTTAAAGGTTTAAAAATAAGCAATTATACAGTAAGAATCCCTTGAAACTTGAGATCTAAAGTACGAGTACCATACCTGCAATCATTATTTATCCATTGTAATAAATTAAGTGATAAGGATGACATTTGTTTACCTTTTCAACATCGTGTTGATAAGTGGGAGCTGTTATTTTGGATCATTTTGGATCTGACCGGGCCATACTGGGTCAGTGACAAACTTAGTCACTGGGCCCAAAAAATTCGTGACCCAGTCCAACTTGGTACGTATTTGACTTTCGAAATTATGAAAATCTGAATTTTTAAATGCCGCAGGTTTTGACGTTAGACGAATACAACTTTCTGCAATTCTACGAGATAAAAACAAAATAGGCACACTTTGTAAACACTTATCTGTGCACTGAAGTCGTAACATTCGTAAAATGTTTGTTTTGAAAATTTCTTTTGATTTTGATATTTTGCGGAATAAACTAAAGACAACAATTTCCTTAAATACTTACTTATTATAGGTTTATTATTAAATATAAAAATAAACGAATTTTATTATAGAAAATGATATAGATATGGAGGCTTTTAATGAATTAACAGATGACGCAATAAAAGAACTAATTCCAAAAATTGGACCGCGGATGTTATTTTTAAAAAAATATCGAGAACATAAATGGGCCAAGCTAAGACCACTCGAAGAAGATACATCTACAGATGCAAGTTCTCTTGCTTCATCAAATTGTGATTCCTTATTATCACCTTCAAATTCTGATATTGAAGACTTGTCATCTTCTTGTAAGTAACTTTTTCTCAAATGGAATACTTTAATAGTTTTGTTTAGGCAACCCTTGGCCTGATATTATTTTAGGATTGAATATAGAAGAGGTACAAAATTCACCTGTTGGACGGACTAGAAAGGAAGCTATTGATAAAGCAGAAAAAGAAACCAATTTAAAAAATGATTTATCAAAGTTCCAGAAAGGAAAAGCAATGCTATGCTTTTATGAAAAAAATAAAACTCTCACAGACGATATGCGTGATAAATTAACAGAAGTTATTAAAGAAAATGAAATTACAGATGATGTTGATAAAAGATCCGTAGTACCACAATAAACATAAAAGTAATTAAGTTTTTTCTTTTAGGATTTCTGTTGAAGGTTTCATTTATTAGCAAATGCAGATGTTTCAATATTTCCTTCTGAGATCAAGGTAACCTTTTAATTTGCTTGATCTTAAATTCAATTGAGTTTTTAGGAACTATACTTTTCAGTAGCTTACAAGAAAAAAATTTCTGGATCTTTTAATAAAGTAGGATGTGGCAAATTATTCAAAAAATATTATAACGTACGGCGAAAAATGCGGGACAGCGGTTTGTTGGCTCCAATAAAACATGAAGTAAACCAATCAAATCCTGATTCTCATGTAAACTGTTCAGAAAGCGAATTAGATAAAGAAAACGTAAACTGGCTAAGAAACTCCATTGAAACCATGGACGTCAGTTATAGATAGATGGGAAAAAACTTATCTACCTAGGAGTCTGTGGAGACGTAAACCCATCAATGAATATTTTAATGCATTTCCAGCATTAAAATTAAATTTGGGATATACTTTGGTAATATTTAAAAACTTGGTTAACAATCTCATTTGGCAGCTGTATTGTTTTTAGCTCCAGAAAGATTTTCATATTAAGTTTCCACAGTTAGAAACAAAATTATTTTCGAATTTTACTGAATTTTCTAAAAACATATTAAAATATGGAAAATCATTAAATAATAGTGCTATTCATGATTATTTGAAAACATTTGAATCTCACTTGGACGAAGGTAAAGCTAAACAACACGATATGTTTTACAGTATGTATGTGTGTGCTCATTATTGTAGATTCGTATTCCTGTCATGTACTGTTTCTTTTGCCAATGCTAATGAAATCAGTAGTAGTTATAAAACAAAAAAACAAAGATACAAAGGAAAATAAGTTTTGGAAACCTTCAACGATGGAAATAAGTGAAGGATTTATTCTGCATGTTAAAGTACATTTTCAACTGTAATTTTATAAAATTAATGTTTATTTTTTTTTAGATTGTTGCTGAAATAAAACCTGCATTAGAACGAAAAATAAATAAATTAGCCAGCTATGGTCTGACGCAACAACCTACGCCAGTTTTTGTTGGACCTTCTTTAGAAACTATTAAGGCATTTTACGTTTCAATTGACGACGTGCTGTATGAAGTCCCAACACCTCTAAAAGCAGTCGATGTGACATTTGGCCTTCTGCATGCCTTAAATGATGAGTATCCAAAGAAGCGGAACAAGTATGGCTACTTATTCAAAAATCTCTTTACGGCTTGGAAACTATTCTAAGTATTTAGCAGTAGAAACTATTATAAATACCATTAGAAAATATTAAATACTATGGCACTGTATTGTTTTAAATGTAAAAATAATTTTACATCTATAACACCTTTGGTGTTACATTTAAAAATTCAACATCGATGTGATAATAATGGTACTTACCATTGTTCTCAAAGTAACTGTGTTAGAGATTTTTCTACCCTTAAATCATTTAAACACCATTTAAAATATAAGCATATATTAGATCAAACTCACAATCTAATAAACAAAAATTATACTAAATCAAATGTGATGACTAAGTTACATCCTCAAAAAATTATTGATACTCCTTTGATATCAGTTAAAGCAGTAGAAGCGTGGAATATGCCATTAACTTCATCAATTGTCGAAACCTTTAATAACATGTTAAATCGTGAATGCATGTCCTTTTTATCTAAACTTTACCATTCGTCTTTAGTTCCGCGAAAATATATTCAGGATATAGTAGATTTTGTTTCCGAATTTCTAAATGGTGGTTTTATAGATATTCTTAAACAATTCGTATTAAACATTTTTATAAAGCATGGAGTTGAAGAAAAATATATTTCTGATGTTGATTGTCTGTTTAATAATTTGATAAATTCTTTTAATGAATATAAAACAGAGTATCTCCGAACAAAAAAATTTGAAAATGATAAATTATATGTCAAGCCTGTAGAATTTATTATAGGTGAACGAAAAAAACAATCGATTCACCTAGATGGTAAAACACTAATGCTTAAGTGTGAAAAGGTTAGAGGTCAATTTATTCCTCTTATTTTAGTTTTCACTGAACTATTTAAAATTGACGGTATGTACAGTAATATGTTAGTGCACATTAATAAACTGAAAAACGAAGATTTAATGTGCAATGTATATCAGTCTCCTCATTTTCGGAGCATTATACAAAATTTCGAAGTTACCAGTAGCAAATTAGTTCTACCATTATTAATGTATTATGATGAATTTGAGTGTGGCAATCCATTGGGTTCTCATTCTTAGAAACAAAAATTAGGGGAAGTGTATGTTAGTCTTCCAACAATCCCACCACAGTATTCGTCACTTCAGGAAAATATTTTTTTAGGTTTATTGTTTCATAGTAATGATAGAAAAGAATTTGGAAATAATGCAGTTTTTAGAATTTTGGTAGATGAATTTAAGGCGTTGGAGAAATGAGGAATTAACTTTGTGTTATAACAATACGGCTTTATTGGAATTCGTTTTGTTTTAACTCTTTTACTGGGTGATAATTTAGTATTGCATTCAGTTCTAGGATTTAGTGAAAGTTTTAACTGTCAGTTCAATTGTCGTTTTTGTAGAATCGATAAACAGGCATCAAAGATTCAAAACAAAGAAGATTTATTACTAATTCGAACTATTGCAAATTATGCACAGGATCTTGCTCAACACAATGTATCTTTAACAGGAATTAAAGAAAATTGTTTATTTAACACGTTGAATCACTTCCACGCAGTTCAAAATTATTACGTTGACATTATGCATGACCTATATGAGGGAGTATGTCGTTACGATATGCTACATATTTTAAGACACATTTTGCACGATGCCAAATATCAATCATTTAATACTTTGAATGAAAGAATTCAGTGTTTTAATTATTCATCCCGGGATTTAAATAGACCCCCTAAACTACGTGCAGATGTTTTTGTGAAAACTAAAATTTCAATGTCTGCTTCTGAAATGCTCTGTTTTGTAAGAGATTTTGGCCTACTGATTGGAGATCTTGTTCCAAGAGATGATGACGTTTGGGAGTTTTATAAAATATTAAGGCAACTTTTTGACCTTGTTCACTCTGAATATGTTGATGATACACTTTTGATTAAATTACAATATTACATAATTAGACATAATGATCTTTATCAAAGGTTATTTTAAGATACCTTGAACCCAAACATCTTGTTCAAGAGTAAATATCACTAAGACTATAGCTATTAAAAACCAGCTTCAGTTATGTTATCGCCTTTTTAACAAGCTAGGATTTAGCACTAGGCTTAATATTGGACCAGAAATGTCTAGGGATTCCATAAATTATATTACAGATTACTCAAAGTATATTCCACCACTATTTTTAGGTAGTTTTATTACTAAGTATATTTCATTTTGTAACATCAAATATAAAACTCAAACTTTAATTCTAATGAATATGGTAGAAAATTCTCTTCCAGTATTTGGAAAAATAGAATGGATATTGGTAAATCAGCATCGAGAAATTGGCTTTCTCTGTCATGTAGTTAAAGTGTCATTCTTTGATGACCACATTCATGCCTATGCAGTGCTAGATATGGCATATCATGTAAAACTCTTCAGTTTTGTTAGTTTTAATGAATTATATGAAAAACACGATGCTACAATACACAGGATGGCCGATGGAAAGTTATTTGTAAATTCTAAAGCAGCGGTGTACTGAAAATTAATAATTGTAATCTTCTATTTATTTCTATTTTTGTTTTATAATACTTCAGAATTTACCAGTAATAGAGCAATACAGTCATGTTTCAATGTTTTTAAATAGAAGTGAATTGCAAAGCTCAATTTACAATTTACAAAATCATGTTCTGGTTATTAGCAGTAAATTTATATCACGTTTTATATGAATTACCTTTAGTTATATAATTAATCTGTGCCATTACTTTTATAACCTAAACTCACAGTGCAAATGTTACAGAGAAGTGACTTTTACATAAATGTTCTATGATAATTATGTAATAAACATTTTTTATATCACAGGTTATGCAACCTTCAATATTATTGTTACATAAAATTAATGTAAATGTGACATAAAACATTTCTTTATCGTAAGTAGTATTGTAAGAATTCTATATAACATTATATGTTGGTTTACTTGGTATACGATTATTTTAATTTTTGTATTACAATCGCTTATTGTGTAAAAAATATCTAATTTGTTTTTATGATGTTACCTTACACAAAAATAAATAGTTTTCTTATATAGTGGTGTTTATTTTGGCAAATTGTATAAGATTTCATGTACAGTGAATTCATCAATCTAATGAAAGTAAAATTTAATTACATAAATTGCTAAACGTGTTGTAACTAATTCGTTATATGCATTAAAAGTACTCCCCGAAGAAAGAAATATACAACCTCACCTAAGCAAGTGGTATTATTAAAAAATACAATCTATTTCAGTGATTCCTCCACACCCTATACCAAATGGCTTCTACAGGCAAGTTGGAAAACCATTCTTCAATTGAAGAATGCATTCTGAAACTTACCTGCTTGTAGAAGCCATTTGGTAATAGGGTATTGAGAAATTACTGAAGTAGGCTGTATTTTTTTACAATACTATTTGCTTAGGCGAGGTAGTATATTTCTTTCTTTGGTAAGAACTTTTAGTTCATATAACTAATGGAGTTGTTATAATAAGAAAACTGGTAGTTGACTGAACAAAAATTACTTGCTTATGCAACAAATTGTAATACTCACCACAACCATAGCTTTACCATTGCTAACTAACATGTGAGTTCTGACAACAACTAAATTGTTATTGTAATTAATGATAGCACACTATCCAACAAACAATTTGAGTATATCTAACAAATGTGACAGTAACAGCGGCAAAAGCAATTGTTGGCGGAACAAGTATAAATCACATTGCAACAAATGATATCATTTAATGTGAAAAAGTCTGTATCCGAGGGAACATAATCTTTATGCTGTCTCAACAAATTTTGGTTCTCAATGTGACAATAAAAAAGCTGAATTTGAGTAAAAATGTGTTGCTTGGAATGCAAATATAGTTTGTACATCTAACATATGGTGCTGTAAGAACAAGTAAACTGAATGCTGGTGTAACAAAATGAATATGTCTGCTTGAGTAATAATATTGCTTACCGTAGCCAAAATATTTACATTCTAAATAAAAAAATTAGTTTATTGAACAAAACGCCCATGTGTCCTACCAACTAATTATTTACTGCATACAACCAAAAACCATACAACATATACCTATTTGTTGTTGCAACTAAAAGTTCTGTTGAGGCTATAGCTACTAATATGTTTTTGTTGTGGTATCAATTTTTTTTTGTGGCAACATATAATTTTTCTGAGTGTGGGATATAGCTTATTCCATAGCTTAACTAGAGGTGGTAATACCCTTACAGGTTTTAATATAGTTTTTAACTGTGGTTTCCAATTTTTTTCTTTCTGTATCACCCACCCCACTCTACGATGTTTTTGAGCTGGTCCGAACTCTAATTCTTTTGGAGTTCGATTCTACCATTCTGTCTCTGATTCGTTGCGGTATTCAGTGTAGGCGATTTTCTCTACTTACTTTGCTGCTTTCTTTCTTGTCTGCACGGAATACCGTAACAAGTTCATTCACTCAGACACATGCGTGACGACCATTTTTGTGGTGTTGACGTTGAACCGTCAAGTAACAAAACAGTTCAATGATGCATGAAACAATTGCCGGTCAGCACAATGTTGCAGGCATATATTTAAACAGTGGTACCGAAGTGCAGATGCAAAAGTGCACACACCGTTTTCCGATCCGGAAGCAGAGGCGAATGGTTGGGGGAAGAGGTGTCGAACATAGTCCAGGTGGAAGGCCAACCAACTGGAACCTATTCAAACAATTCCAACTGTAATTAACCGAACCTTTTTAATTGTATTCACTTATAAAAATATATTGCTGTATCTCCGAATTAAATTGAACTGAACCGCAAAGTCTTAATTACTCGTAATTACTCTAAGAGGTATCTTGTTAATAACTTGCAATGCACTTTAACGGCGTTGATTAGTTTTTCTAGGGCTTTCAGCAGTACAGCATTAAGAAGACTTCTGTATAAGAGTTAAACAACTACTAGCAGCAGCATTGCTCTCTAGATGAGGACATTCATTTTATATTCCGCTCAACCGAACAATTAAACCAAACATGCTCAATGGACAAATTTAAAAGCATAGCGACTTGTATACTGAAGACAGTGAAAACGTTTAACACTGAGACATTTGAAATTCATGACATCCATTCTTTGCACTTAAACACTCTCGTTAGTTGTTCACAATTGTGTAGACAATATAAAAGTCATACTACTAGCTGTGTTTCTCAGCGACAGTTTTAAGCCATCAAACTAGCTTGTGAGCGCGTTGCGTTACAAAGTCAATAAAAATTTCCCACTTTCATCAAACTCAAATGGAAGCAAATCAGTTCTTGTATTCTATTTAAGAAAAGTCTGGTAATTCTAGACTTTAATTATATATATATATATATATATATATATATATATATATATATATATACAACCCTGTCACATAGGAGTTAATAAATTTCCAATAAATCTATTTGAGTTAGAACCTACTTGCTTTGAACCAAAAGATCGAAGACTAACTAGTAAATGATTAACAAGATGCTTAGTCCTCTGTACGTTTTTACTGAATGTTTTGGCGCACGAAAATGTGTTACATCGGTAAACCAAAACTTTGTTGATTTCAAGAATAGTCGCAAGAAATTTGATTATAATTTTAGTTGCAAACTTTCTTAAAGTATACATGGTGTCAAATTTATTGATTGATGTAATGTAGCAATTTTAAAAATTCATAATTGTAAAAGCCGTCGACTTTGTCGTACATCAAAATTGCTTAATCTTCACATAATAATAGGTTAAACTCAATCTGTTGTATTACATCTAGCTGCTATTCATCAAAAGAACGTTACAGCATAGATTAGTTCCTCGAATTAAGCTCGAAATACATAATTTTTAACTAGACTTTAAAAATCTTCTTGTTATGGTAATCAACCTTTCAGCAATCTAAAAGCAGTCATAAATCGATTAGTTTATGGAATAAACCGTTTTCTTTTAATAAAGTTATTTAAAATGATCATCATTAATCCATAAGACTGCACTCACATCATCAATGCAGCTGTCTACTGTCTTCATAATCCGGCCAAACTTGCACAAACATACTCAAATTACACAATAATTTTGTTTCACAAGCTTCCTCAAAATATTTATGTGCAAGTTTATAAAGCTTTTCCAAAGTACGCCTCCCATTAATCCTCATATCCTGGCAATAAATCAATGAAGGGGAATGTTTTCCAGGAATAATATCCATAGTAAATTACAATGTAAACACCCAAAATTGATGATGTAAAGTTTCCGAAAGTACAACTACTAATGATCCCTGGTTGAGTTAACACTGCTTAAATACTAACGCTGAAGTAGTCAATTTTTAACTTCATTATAGTAGGTCTGTAAAATATGTACCGCAAACTTTAGAAGAACCTATTACAGCCGTTCATATCGGTTATTCATTGTTTCTAAATTTACCGAAAAAATAGCGAATCTTAGTGGAAGATGAGAGATTATAGAAAGAATAGGGTATAAAAGGATGTCTCCTTGTGTAAAGAAACCCTTACATATCCTTTCAGCTACTTAAAAGAGACGAAAACCTTTTCTTACAGTTCTGTGTAGTTTGGAAGTGTATAATTTATTTCCACGCAATGACGAGTTATCCTGGTCTTTAGATTTAATGGAAATTATGCATCAAAGAAAACCCTAATACGAACAGTGGAGTTGTGTATTACCCTGAAGAAAGCAATCCAATTGTGATAGAGATTACATCATTCAGTCTGAGTGGTGGGGTTATGAATGATCTTTAAGTTATTTTGAAAGTTTGTAACCTGAAAGACGTATTTCACAGATTATTAGCGCAACAAGCTCCTTAATTCGTAAAAGAGTTTTGAAGAAGTTTATTCTTAAAAATTTCTTACGGCAAAACTTAAATCCCCTAATTTCAAATTATAGATTGGGTAATTAAATTTTTCGTTCTAAATGGATTAATATAATGGTCGGAAAGTTTATTGTATTCTAATAAAAGCGGAAGGTTGATAACTGAATTATTGCTCTATATTATGAAACAAAAAATATTACAGCAAATACTTAGATGAACATGTTTACTTTTTCTAAAGATGACTAAGAGCTATTTTCATTCCTGATTACAATAACATCTAAAAACTGCATGGTTTTAAGTTGTGCAAATCATAAGTTGCTTTTAATGTCGGTTTTACATCAACATAAATTTATTAACAAATTTTTATTAATTCGTTAATAAATTTGTGTAATAAAATTTTATGACACTTTTATGATGTAATAAGATCTGTATTACATAGTGATAATTTATTAATAAACTTATACCGTCGGTTTATAGCAGAAACTCACTAACTGCAAATTTAGCACATTTTGACTTTTCTATCATTAAGTACTTTCTTGCTCATTAAGAATGTATGCAGCAACTCATTATATTGATGTTTCATATAAAAACAGTTTTACAGACACCCTGAAATTTAATAACTGCAAACTACAATTTTTAAGAGAAATTTGAAAATCATTATGCTGTATAATGAGTACCACTGAAACCAACAACAATCTTATACAATTCAGAAACTCATCAGACCTATATAAGTATTATAAAAGTATTAATTTTGTAGTGCTTGACTAACGCATAAAATTACTATATCACTTACGTACTTTTATCTTTAGTAATAAATTTTGTGAGCATTCGTTCAATCAGAACAACAGTTCATTATGTCACTTTTCAAGTTATAGAACAAAACAAAATTCCAAAACTGAAAATGACATTGTGTAGAAACTCAGTATGTGAATAATACTGACTTTTGAAATTGCATAAATGTCTAAACATGACCACAGAACCTCCACAATTAACCTAATGAGTTTCATATTGCACATAAAAATCCCGTAATGCGATTTAATATCAGTAAATAATTATAGTGATTTTAAGAAGGATGAAAAATATCACACTCTACCTGTAAAAACACTAAGTTAGTATAACGACCACCCACTACATTGAAGAATGCTGCAGCTGCACATTTACTTGCACATTAGCATGTTGTTTATAAATGGTGTTTTTTTTAAGTGGGAGGTCACCTGTATATGGAAGACCAATGTTAAAAGGAAGCTGAAAATTTGCACTAGGAGGTTATCTAATCTGCCCTACACGTCTAAAATAGTTTCGATACGTTAGCACTTCCGGTTATACCGGAAGTCGGTATTACTATCGTTATTTTAAATAGAACACCCTGTATATTTATGCATTTTCGAATTCCTTGTCGAATTTTATGTGAATTTTTATAACACAACCATACCTCCATCTAATGCTGTTTTCGAGATATTTTGACTTTTAGTAGATTTTTGACATTTGCACGCAGTCACATAAATTGGAATAACTAGAAAGTGAACGAACTTACAAAATTGTTTTTTTTCCAATCACATTAATAATACTTGATATTATTTCGACGTGCAAAGAAAATCTGATTGCAATTTACAGGGTGCTAGAAAATTCATTTTATAATTTGACTAATAAAATGTCAAATATTCCGTTTTTTTTTTTTAAATGGAACCTACCATATTTTGTTATAGTAATCGTTTCAATGAAAAAAAAATACCTTAGGTATGTAATTACAACCATCCAATTATTGTAAGCCGTTTCTGAGTTATTTGTATTAAAAGAGAAAATGCACTAGTTCCAGTGGCGTAACTACACCCCTGCCAGCCCCCGCTATGCGGGGGGGCCCCAAGTGCAAGAAGGCCCAAACGATAATAAACTCAACTTATTCATCTTCAACGTATTTGGCAGGTAAGAAACGGTCAAGAAAATATTGCAGATAATTCAGAAACCGCAGGTTAACGAACGTTTTCTTGATGTTACTACTAGGAACTGCTGAAATACAAGAAATAATAATTAAGATAAATACTGAACACCACCTGCAGCCTGCATCCTTTCTTCTTTCTATCCGTTCTGTCCTATTTTGTAAGGGTTAATAAACAGATGAAAGAGACTGTAAACTTTAATAACAAAGATGTCTATATTATTCTTAAGTGATAAGTTGTATAAAGTGGTAAAGCATTATTAAACGACGTATAGTAGGGTTAGTTTGGTTTGTGGGATTTTAAATAGGAATAAAAGGGCTATTGTCTGTACAGTACAGATTCACAGGATGGCAGGTAGCTTAGTAACCTTCGCTTTCTAGAAATATAATACTAGAAAGAAATTCATTTTGTGGTTTCTAGTCAGCTGGTTGCAACGTATTTGCATTAGCTGCATTATATATAACGGAAAGGAAGTAAAAAGCATTCCAGTACGTTTTACTCAATAGTGTTGTGTTCGTATTACAGGAGGTCTTTCATATTTAAACGTAAGTATTTATATCTATTTTTATTAAACTACTATTGATTTGATCATAGTTGAAGTCGCGCTGAGAAATACATATAAATAAATCTTTAAGCATTCAATAAAAATCATTTATATTTTGTTAATTAAAGCATTTAAAGCAAAGTATGTATGTGTTATTTGTAATTTCAAAAGGCTTTTAAATAATTATTACTTATCTAATTACATTATAATTAATTTCATTCAAAATTGCAGGAAATAATATACAATGAGCACTACAAGCGGCGCTGCAAAAAACGAAAAAGGAAACTATTGGAAGAATCAAAGAGCAAGATTCCAAAATAAGTTCCTTTTTACTTCTAAAGAGTCCGAAAAACAAGAACAATCTATGAAAGAAATTGGGCTTTCGACAGTAGCATCTACTAGTTCCGCTACACACGAACAGCAGTCGTCAACAATTTTAAAACTCTCACCCAGGGCGCAAGTACATCACATAATGACGGCCGCGATAGAAATTTGGAACTAGATACCACTACAATTACAGAGGTAAATGTGAGTAGTACTTTTCACTTAATGAACTATCTATGGATCTGACGAAAGAATATCCAACCGATTTTGCACATTTTTAAAAATCAATGTTTTACAACATGACAATTTAAGAAAAGAAATAATTAATTACGGATTGTGTAGACCAGATGGTGCGTTTCCTAAAGATAATAAAAATAGAAGTTTTTCAGTTCACTATTATTACTTAATAACTGCAAGCGAAAATAAAAGCAATACGTTAAACTTACCACACAATTCAAATGGGTGGTTGTGTTATTCTAAATTAAAAATTGTGTTTATTGTCAACCATGTTGGCTGTTTGCTTCAGTAAGGTCAAGTTGGACGACCGGAATTAATGATTGGCAGGGTTTATCAAAAAATTAAAGAGCATTTGCTTGCTCAATCTCATTTAACTTGTTGTTTTATTTACGATATGTGGAAAAAAATTATACCATAGATAAGAAAGATACTCTACTATTAAAACAAGAAACTGAATTTTGGAAAAATGTTTTACACAGACTTTTCAATGTTACTTTAACACTATCCCAGCGCATGCTGTCATTTCGAGGACATAGAGAAAGTTTTTCTGATTCAAAAGACAGTTACAACGGTAATTTCTTAAGTTTAGTTCATTTAATTAGTAACTATGATCCTATATTACAAAAAGTGCTTGAACGACCCAAAGGTTCAATTAAATATCTTTCCCAAAAATTCAAAACGATATTATTAATACTTTAAGCGCACACTTAAAAATATTTTATTAAATAAAATTAGATCCGCTCCTTTTTCTCAATCATAATAGACACTACACAGGATATAACTAAGATTGATCAATTAAGTAAAATTGTAAGATATATTGATTTTAAAAAGACAGCTTGGGAGAGGTAACCAAAATAGATATTTGTGAAACTTTTGTGGGTTTTACAAAAGTAGAGTCCCAATCTGCTGAAGGACTATGTAATACTATATTAAGCAATTTAACCAACATGCAATTAGATATAAATAAATGTAGAGGGCAGGGCTACGATGGAGCTAACGTTATGAGCGGTACGTATTCTGGCGTGCAAAGAGAATTTTAAACATAGAGCCTGCAGCCTTATATATGCACTGTAGTGCCCATAACTTAAATCTAGTCATAAATGATGCCGTTAAAGGTATAAAAGAAATAGAATCGTTTTTCTACTTTTAGAAAACATATATACATTTTTGCTAATAGTATAGTAAGATGGAATTGGCTTTCTGTTTTTAAAGAAAATTTCACACAATTGAAACGCTTAAATCCGACACGTTGGGCGGATCGAGTAAAATCTTTAGCTGCCATAAGAATTCGGTATAAAGATATAGTAATGTCTCTTAATAAAATTATTATGATATCAAAAAACAGATGAACGAAATGACGCAAAGCAAATATTAACTAGCATGGATAATTTTAATTTTATTTTTTAAGTGTTTTTTAAGTCAAATTCTAGAAGAGCTTAACAAGCTCTCACAAACTGCTCAGAGTGAAAAGGCGAATATTAATCAGATAACTCTCTTATTTCAAAAACTTTAAAATTTTTCAAGGAAACAAGAAATAACTATTCCAACATCAAGGAGGAAGCAGCGAAAGTTGCAGGGCAATGGAATATTAAACCGGAATTTATAAAAAAGGCAACCAAAAATAAAAAGCATTACGATGAATTATCCAATGATTATCGATTTAATGATGAAGAATTTAAATTTAAAATAAATGTATTTTATCGCGTAATGGATATTATAATTTCACAGCTGTCGAATCGTTTTAAATCGCTTTTTCATGTAAACGAAAAGTTTAATTTCTTAGAACCTAATGTATTTTTGAATTTAACTGCAGACGATATTTTATCTAAGGCAAAACAATTGCAAAATTTTACTACAAAGATTTAAATGATGCTATAGGTATAGAACTTACTACACTCAAAAATAATAGACTTATTTGTGATGAATTAAAAATGTTAACGGTATCTTACAATTTTAGAATATCTAGTACTTTCCAAATCTACAGGTTCTAGCAGTTTTCCAAACACCATAACAGCCTTAATGTTATACCTAACTTTACCCGTTAGCGTTGCAAGTGCGGAGAGATCTTTCTCAAAATTAAAATTATTAAAAATTATCTTAGGAACCGCACTTCACAAGATAGATTAGACGATTTATCCCTCTTAGCAGTAGAACATGACACTGCCAAAAATATGAATATAGAGGATACAATAAACGCGTTTGCAGCAAAACATGCAAGAAAAACAAAATTTTGAATTTGATTTGGAATGTCTGCTAGCTCATAGGTTTTTACTGTATCAAATTTTTAGGTGTAAATAATTTTGTGCGGCGTATAAATATGTAGATTTAATATTAATTAACTTATAAGTTTGAATTTATGTAATTTGGTTTTATAATTAATAAAGCACTTGATTAATATAGTATATGTATTTAATTCTATACTGCTTCCTTCTCTACATGTACTATAATTTAAAAATATGGCTAAATATAAGCTAGTAAAAGTAATACATTTTAAAGAGAGCCCACTTTAAAATTTTTGCGGGGGGGCCCAAAAATCGTAGTTACGCCACTGACTAGTTCAGTAACATAATAACATTTGCTACTATCAAACAGCTTTTGTCCGATACATACAGGTGTATAAATCGTCACCCTACACATAATTATTAGTTTTGTTTTTGCTTTAGCAAAAGAAGTTGAGTTTAAGAACCCGTACGCGTTACCGCAAGTTTGGTTATTTGAGAATCAGCCATCTACAAGAACGCAGCATTATGGCTTACATTCTGGATACTCAAGGTTTCCAATTCAAAAGCAGCCAGTTCTTTATAAAGGAAATAGCTATTTTGGATGTGAAAAATAATAAATTGTGGCACGAAATATTGGTTCTGCCTTTGGAGTTCATTCACTTGAACGGTAATTTTAAGAAACAACGCATGGCTCCTGAATAATCTGCATGGACTTAGTTGGGAAAACCAGTCGACCAGTGGACTGTGGTCATTGTACTTAACTTCATATTTAGAAGAGATAATCCCGCCAAGTGCCACAGTGTACGTGAATGGCTTACAAAACCGAAATATCGTATCCAGATATTTACAGCACAACCATATTGAAAATATTGAAGAATTTAACGTTCCATATTTGAAGACGTTAAGGATGGACCATGAAAAATTTAGTCATTGGCTTATGCATATGGATAACCATTTAGCAAGTGCCAAACAAAATGTTTTGCTTATTCAGAATGCATTGTAATATATTTTAAGTTTAATAAATTTTTTTTGACTACTTGGTTTTATTATATAAATTTCTACAAAACATAAGAATTGGCAATAAACAAGCAGGTAGAAAATGCAGCTAAAAATATAGAAGTAATTGAAAAACTCGCCCTTTCAAATTAGAGTAAAAACGGCTGGAAATCACAAGTCACAAACGTAAGCACTTATCGCACGAACAACGAAAAACACTATAGACATACAACGCGTTCCTTTTGAATATATACTGACAACGTATACTATAATTGCTGCCTGGAGCGATTACGCAGTTAATAATTTTGGAAAGTTGTACGAAAATTTTTTCAAAATGAATAGTAAGGCCGACGGCAATTTTTAACTCCGGTAAATACGATTAATCACCTCGTAGGAATATTCGAGTTTCACTTCCAAAGTATTTACAAAACTGACCTCGCATTAGTAATTATATCTGTGTCATTAGACAACGGTAAAATTAGCTTATAAATGGTTTTCATAGAAAATTGTTAATTAAATAATAGTGAAATGTATGATCCCTTGCATTGCTTTGACGTCTGACCATTAATTGTGAAAGTACCTTTCACAATTCTAGTTAATATATGGGAATACGTATCCTATAATTTGTTTTAAATTTCGAGCTTGCCGGTATTTAAAATAAATTAAACTTTAAGCACTAATTAACTGTCCAATTAACAGATTACCCAGTGTAAAAGTGATTAGGATGGCGCTTGTGACAGTGCATGTTGGGTTGCAAACATTTAGGTACTGAGAGGCGTTGTCCTTGCATTGTGGGTTGTCCTACCTAAGTTATATGTGTATTGTGGGTTGCAAGCATTTAGATAGTAGTGGCGCTATCGTGGTAATGACAGGCGCGACGTAAGGAAAAATGGTAACATCGAAGGAACTCAATTGAACTTCCCATTTGTACATTATCGTTAAGCAAGTATTGCAATTTTTTCAGTTTTTTGTAATTTCTTGTTTAAAGTAAAATGTTTGTATTTTCAACTTTTAATTATTCAAAATTTTAATCTCCAAGGCATGCAAGTTTCTGGTATATATTAGGGATAGTCCGATTTTAAAAATTCAAGCGGGGTTAGATTGCTCAGGAAATTAGGGTTTGGATACAATCAACAGATCACCCACGAAAACAGAAAACTGTACCAAAATAATTATGTACGCCTGGGGGAACCGTAAAATAGACAATTTTTATTTTACATAGTTTTAAGTTGCACATTATTTAAGTTTTTTGTATATAGTAGTTTTAAGATTTTATAATTTTTAAGCTCTTTCCCCTACCTACCCGTTTTCCGAATCCCTCCGCCTTCTATCCTGGTGAACGAGTGTGCGTGTGACATCCCGTGGTGCTCACTGGACTGCTAATATTTTGCTGTCTTTGTAATCTGTAAAATGTTGGTTGACTAACAACACGCATCAGTTGTAAATATTACATTTAATAAATTTCTAAAATTAGTCTGTGCGTTCTATTAGGTTCCTTAAAATTATCCCGCAGAAAACTTTGTAAGGATGGTTTGATTTAAACAATTCCAGCAGAGTCGAATTCCTCAGAAAATTCTAGATCAAACTTATGTATCATACTCTAAGAAGAAACACTCTGAGTGGTAGATCCCATAAGGTGGATCTGACGTAAGGAAAAATGATTACATCGTTAATGAGTTTTCCCATTAAAAAGCGACTAGTGTTAATGAGTTTTCTAATTAAAAAGCGACTAGTGTTAATGAGTTTTCTAATTAAAAAGCGAATAGTGTTAATGAGTTTTCCAATTAAAAAGCGATTAGTGATAATGGGTTTTTAATGAGAAAACCCATTAAAAAGCAATTAGTCGCGGCGGCGACGGCGGCGTTGCGTTCGGATCCCCCATTCCTACTACTCCTTTGCCAGCTCCGAACAAGCCACAAGCCACTTAGAGAAAGCAGGAGTTTCTAGCAAACGAGCTGAAGTGCATTCACTAGGCAAAAGCGCGACGATCATTTCTGTGGTGTTGACGTGGAACGGGAAAGCATCAGGACACTTCAAACACTACATGAAACAATTCCAGGTCAGCACCGAGTTGTAAGTGTATATACTAGCAGTGGTACTGAAGTGAACATGTGAAAGTGTTCTCAACGATTGTCCATCCGGATGCAGAAGCGGCTGATTGGAGGAAGAAGAGTCGACCGTAAGGTTCAGGTAGAAGGTAAACCAAGTGAAACCGATTCAAACAACTCCAAATACAATTAACACAATTTTGTTGTTTGTATTCATTTATATGGTATATTGCTGTAGCGCCGAATTGAATTGAACTGAATCACAAAGTCTAAGATTCTTGTAATTACTCTAAGAGGTATGTTGTTACTAACTTTCAACGCACTTTAGCGTTAACTAATAGCAAACCATCGAGAAAACTTCTGTATAAGAGTTATACAACTAGTAGCGTCATTACTGTCTAAATCTGGATTTTCATTTTACACTTCTCTTCATCCGTACAATTAAAACAAACATGCTCACTGAACAAATTTAATAGCAAAGCGACTTGTATGCCGAGGATAGTGAAAACGTTTAACACTGAAACATTTGAAATTCATGACATCCGTTCTTTGCACTTAAAACACTTTCATTAGTAGTTAACAATTGTGTAGAAAATATAAAAGTCATACGACTAGCAGGGTTTCTCAACGACAATTTCAAACCCTCATCCAGCTTGTGAGGGAGTTACATTACAAAGTCAATAAAAGTTTCCCACTTTAATCAAACTCAAACGCAAGCAAATCAGTTCTTGTATTCTATTTAAGAAAAGTCTGGTGGCCATAGACTTTAATTATCTATACAACCCTGTCACATAGGCGTTGGTTCATTTCCAACAAATCTATTTGAGTTAGAACCTACTTAACTGGAACAGAAGATCGCGAACTAACTAGTGAATAATTAGCAAGTTGCTTAGTCTTCTGAACGTTTGTTTTGTAATGGATATTTTGGCGCACGATAATGTATTACATTGGTAAGTCAAAACTTTCTTGATTTGGAGAACAGTCGCAGGAAAATTGATTAAAATTTATGTTCAAAGCTTTCTTATGTACAGGGTGTTAAATTTACTGATTGGTGTAATGTAGCAATTCTAAAAATTATTAATTCCAAAGGCCGTTGGCTTTTCATACAAATTGCTTGATCTTCACATTATAATAAGCTTAGGCTGCTGTACTACATTTAGCTGCTATTAATATTAATCAAAACAATGTTTCTCGAATTAAGCTCGAAATACATATTTTTAACCGGACTTTAATGATCTTCTCGTTATGATAATCAATCTTTTAGCTATCTAAAAGCGTTCATAAATCGATTACTTTATGGAATTAACCTTTTTCTTAGCCGCGTGAAGTTAGCCACAACTACGAAGCACTAATAATTTTATATGGGCTTTTTGTTAGTGCTTCGTTAGTGCTTCTTAGTGCTTCAAAGAAAAATGCAGCCACCGCTAAGTAGTTATTGCATTTCAAAGTTCTAACTTCGCACTTAGCAACAACTCGAAAGCACTAATAATTTCATACGGGGTTTTCGTTAGTGCTTCTTAGTGCTTCTAAGAAAAATGCAGCCACACCTACCGTTAAGTAGTTATTCAACTTCAATGTGGCTGTGTCTGACTTCGCATCCAGCCACAACTCGGTGGCACTAATAATTTCATACGGATTTTCTGTTAGTACTTCGTTAGTGCATTTTAGTGCTTCAAACCCCAACCCAGTCACGCTTCTGGTTTCGGAAATATCACATCTCAAAGTTGCTGGAAGTTGAACACACCATCTCTTGTTATAGAAGCACTAATGACCTGACCTCGCAAAATCATTAGTGCTTCGATAGTGCTTCTTAGTACTTCAACACCCAACCAGCCACACTTTCGGTTTCGGAAATATCACACTCAAAGTTGCCGGAAGTCGGACACATCATCTCTTGTTATGGAAGTACTAATAATCTGACCTCGCAAAATCGTTAGTGCTTCAATAGTGCTTCAATGGCCAACCCAGCCACACTTACGGTTTCCGATATATTATACCTCAAACTTGACGGAAGTGAGCAAGAGCTAATGATCTGACTTAGCATATTGCGTAGTGTTTCATAGTAGTGCTTCTCTAACAAGATATGGCGTAGTTCTCCTGATTTATTTCCCATAGATTGTTTCCTTTGAGAATATATTAAAGAGACATTATTTAAGAATAAGCCGACCACTCGTATGGATATGTAAAATAGTCTAAGAAATGCATTCGTATCGATTGATGAGAACTTGCTATCAAGAGTGAATACTGCCGTTTCTAACAAATTGTATTATTGTGTTAAAAAAGACGGACATACATATTTCATCATTTAATTTAATAAACAATGACCTTTTAGTTTTATTGTTAACAAAATATTCCTTTTGATAATATGTTGTTTGCTTTATGATGAGCTCAAATGAGCTCTAATTAGTGATCGTGTCAATTCCGTTCCTAACAGCAGCCTACTAACCGAAAAATCCAACGCTTTTACTAAAAAATTTCTCTAAATGCCTATTTTTCCTCAATTACACCACGCGATCCTTATAGCAAATCTATGGATTGGTGTACAAATATACAGGGGGTTTCATATGAAAAATATGAGAAAAGCCCTTTTTAGGTTTTGTAATTATGAACTAATCTAAAAGTCAGCCAGGTTCGGAAATATTACACTTTAAGGTGAGAGAAGGTATCTTTTTGTTGCGTACCACTGTACCAGCATAAATGATCTGATACGGCAACATTTTTAGAACTTACCTAATGCTTCAATATGCTTCGAACTTTAACCTCAACCACACTTCCGATTTGGATAGCTTTTGACCCTATAGAGAGAATTTGATAGGTAGTTAATCAATTACTTTTTGTTAAGATATTTGGCTTTTTTTCACATTTTATGTTTGGTGACTAATTTAGCAATTGTCAATTTGGTTCGTGTGATTGTTTCTGATTTACTGTAAGATTAAATTGATCTTCGTTAGTAATTCAAACTCGCTAAGCTGCTTTTGCAATATGGCTTTTTTAAATTTCAATCGTCCAGCAAAAAGACTGGTCACTACTACAATCTGTTCCTGGAAGGTTTTTGCAGTTTTGCAGTAGTACTTGATATTGTGCTACACGAGTAATGTACCCCCCAATTGATGTATACATATTAAAATAGAATAATTAGTAAATTATTAGAAAATCTTAAGAATACGCCAAGTGAAGTGCAACAAAGTAAATCAAGGACAATTTGTAAAGTTTATTAACGTTCATGAGAACGGATGCGCTACTTTGTATCGCAGACGATAATAACACTGCAGATGTCAGGTCACAGACGGCCACCGACGGTCAGGTACCGTGATTACTTAGAAATTAAGATTGCAACAATGTAATTATGAATAGAGTTAAGAATAAGCAGACATGAGATCTGCAAGTTCCCACAGTCATGTGAGGGGGTAGGAATATTATAAAAATCCCGGGAGCTCCAGTCGACGACAGTTAGTCCAGCGTTGCAATTTGTTAGACTACTCATCTTAGTACAATTAACTAGTGTAATTTCGATTAAAGTAATATTCAATTAATTTGTCAAAATTCCATGTCAATTCTGTATCAATAAAAATAAATTTATTAAGAAGTTTGGAAATGGTTTTTTAAAAAGGCCACTCCCAAGCTACGAACCTTAACTCACGTTTGTATAAAGATGTGGTTCATTCGGTTCTTATTATTTTCATCTGGCGATTGCTAGATATATAAGCCTGCGATTGTGTTGCTAATTATTAGATTCTTCTCAGCAAAGAAGTTGAACAGTCCTCCGAGTTTCTTTCTTTCACCTATTCCATATTTCCCAACTGCACATCTTTCATTGCCTCTGGTGCACCCTATTCCTCTAACACTAATCACCTAAAATGATAATTAATTCATTATTTAATGATATCGACGAGGTATAGGTTTGCATTGCAATTTGTGCGACTTCAAGAATATACCTATATCCGCAGACTAAACATAAGCAAGTTGGTATTGCTCTCCTCAACATCGGTAGAGATTTAGTCCTGTTTAATGAAAGGTGTGGTTATTCTGCCTATATTTGGACACCAGAACCTTGTTCATTATTTAGCAGGGTGCGCCAGTGTGCAGGTGCGGGTTACACATTTCAGAGATGAGATATGATGCTCTATTGATGTTAAACGTCGTTTCTTAGATAATAAATGATTTCAACTAGCAATAAACTACAGTCAAAATAATTCAATAAGGAAACATTTTTGCATGCTTAATAAATATTAACCCGCAGTTAGTCGCACTATGAGCACAATCTTCACATTTTCTGCATTTTTTTAATAATTCTGCGAACCAAACAAATACGTTTCTGTTCTACCTCCATATCCTTAAGGCAATTTTTCAACTACAGTGTAGGTATCTTATGTTACGGTAAATCTACCTAGTATACGTATAGCAACCACTTTAGTAGGGTGAAGCGCATATGTGTGAAGGTACCCTTCATATAGCAACCAACGGCATACGTTTAAGTTATCAATACCGTTTAGATATACACGGTTGTGTCTCACATTGCGTTTGTTTTTTTGAGTTTTGTGTACACTTTTATGCAAGCAGGATGACAAACCGAGGAAGAAGACTTGTAGAGCTCGCTCTACTAAAATTTGAACAGAACAAAAACAAAGGTAGGTGTCTGTTTACACTATGATTTTGTATTATTAGTTTTGATATTTCAGTTCTTTGTAATTATAACTACAATCAAATATCGTAAACTCACACATTCATATACTAGATTTAGCAAAACAGATAAAGGATTTGTATCATACTACTTACTACTCTTATTGTTATAGATGGTCCGCTAAGTGAGCTACAAGTTTTAGATGAGGGTGAAAGGGCCGATGACATTGAAAGTGATGCAGAAAGCGTTCATAGTTCCCACAGGACAGATTCCGAGCAATGAAACTTCTGATTTACCAGATTACAATTATTATTCTAACACTGTTGCAAAGTTTCTGGGAAAAGACAAGGTAACCGAATGGCTGAAACACCTACCAAAAGTCACTGGCCGTACTAGAAAACAGAACATAGTTTCCCATCTGCCAAGAGTAAAAGCCGTTGCCAGTAATGCCAGATCTCCCTTAGAATGTTGGGAACTATTCTTCCCAAAAGAGTCAATTCAGGAAGTAGTCACCTGCACGAATATTTATTTAGCAAAAAAACGACGCTTTGCTCGGGAACGAGATTGTCGTGACACGACCACGCAAGAAGTTCGGGCTCTTAGAGGACTTCTTTATTTAGCTGGCGTGAAAAAGAGTCACCATGTCAATTTGAATGAATTGTGGACAGATGACGGTACAGCTCCTGAGTGTTTTCGAGCCACAATGTCGCAGCGACGATTTTATACCTTACAGAATCCACTTCGGTTTGACAACATTGCAGATAGAAATTAACGCAAAGCTATCGATAACTTAGCACCCTTAAGGAAACAGTTTGATGCCTTTGTAAATCTTTCTAAGGACAATTATCAAGTGGGAGAATATGTAACGGTAGACGAAATGTTGGACGCGTTCAGAGGACGCTGCAAATTCCAACAATACATCGCAAATAAACCTGTGAAATATGGTATAAAAATTTACGCTATGGTTGGCGCAAGAACCTTCTATACAACAAATTTAGAAATATATGCCGGAAAGCAACCACCTGGTCCTTACCAACTTGACAGCAGTGCGGCTAGCGTCACTAAGAGAATAATCGGCCCTATCCTAAACACCGGCAGAAATGTAACGCTGGATAATTATTTTACATCAATACCCTTGTCGCAGGAACAATCGTCGGAACGTTGAAAAAAAATAAGCAAGAGTTATCTCCAGAATTTATAAACATAAAGAAACGTAAGCAGCGGAGCAGTATGTTTGCTCTTTCAAAAAGAAACTTTGCTTATATCATGTTCCAAGAAAAGAAAAATACGTGCTGCTTATATCAACCATGCACAATGATGATGCTATTGACAAAAATACGAGAGATCTTGAAAAACCTGAAGTTATTACTTTTTATAATCTAACCAAAGAGGCAGTTGATGTGGTGGATGAAATGAAATCACTATATTCAGTTTCTAAAATAAGTTGTAGATGGCCCTTGACAATTTACTTCTCAATGCTAAATACTGGTATTGTAAGTAGTTGTATAATTTACAAAATCAACAACTATAATAATGAGAATGTTATAAGGAAAAGAATTTAGCTCTTTCACTTCTCAGACCACATCTAGAAACCCGTATGCAAATTACAAATTTGCTACCACTATTGCGTACCACTATAGGAAGAATCGCTAAGATTCCAGTGCCAAATCTGCCACCACCAACAGAAGACTTAGACAGCCGCTTTTGCTATTTTTGCCCTCGGAAAAATAGAAAAAACAAAAAATTATGCGATTCTTGCCATATGCCCATCTGCCAAGAACATACGTCAACCATAACGTATAAATGTGCTAATTGTATAAGAAACTCATCAGACTCTGATTAAAATTTAAATGTATGATAAAATATTTAATATTTTTCTAATTAAATATTTAAATTTCTTTTTTATAAACATATTTGTGTTAAAATTTTTAATTCCTTAAGGATATAGTATCTATTTAAAAACTTTAATAGATCAATATAATTAGTGTAAATAATTTGTTGATAGAATAAATTACGGTATAGATTAACCATACTTGTTGATACACAGTCTACAAAAACTATTATGGTAATAAACCATTTTGGTAATAAAAAATGTATTTGTATAGTGTGAAGACTACCTTCGACATGCGACTAACCACGTTGTGAAACACCTAACGACTAATGCCGGGTTAACAGATTTTTCATTCAATACGCTAAGATTGAATGTTGTTAATAATCGACTTAAACCTTTTATCTTAAAACATACATTCCACTATTCTCATTCAGTAGAGCTGTATACACTTATAAAAGTTACGTCTAATTCAAAATTTTTTATTTATATATTGTAACAACTCATTTAATTTCGGTATTATTAAGAAGCTAGTTGCATTGAATTAATTTACGTAATCCTAATAATAATAATAGAGATTAAATAGAATTTAGAAGTTGTGTTTTGTACTTTATACTAATGGAGTGTCAGATAGTAATTACCCTATTCCGTTTCTTACATCTTTCGCCTGCGAGAAACTGCATACTGCATACAAAATGGATCAATTAAAACCTGATTGCAGACAATGTTTGATTCAAAAACTAACAGCAGAGACTAACTGTGGAAGTACTACTATTTCATTGCAGATAGATTAACAAAAAAATGTATTTGTTTGGTAGAGAAGTTAGCTACAAATGGTTTAATAACTAACTACAAGCTGTAGGTGTTTACAGAAAGATTGCAACTAAATACACTAAAATAACTAACACTGCAGGAAGGACCAATTACAAACTTCGAAGTGTCGTAACAATTAAGAGGAAATTGTGACTGCTTTCTAGTATGAATCACGATGAAACACTAAAAGCTACAGCTACTAATTCATATGTGCTTCTGAGCTGTGGATGAATGCGAAGCTAACAACAGTCAACTTGACGTCTTACAACAATATACTAGGTTGCCTTGTGTAAAGCACTATGCTGCACTAACGAAGCAGCAAGAATGTTTCGAGTTCAGATGATTAGTGCTTGCATAACAAGAAATGACGTAGTCAACTTCTAACAACTTTGAGGTGTGATATTTCCGAAACCGGAAGTGTGTCTGGGTTGGGCGTTGAAGCACTAAGAAGCACTATTGAAGCACTAATGATTTTACTAGGTCAGATCTTTAGTGCTTCCATAAGAAGATATGATGTGGCCAACTTCCAGCAACTTTGAAGTGTGATATTTCCAAAACCGGAAGTGTGGCTAGGCTGAGGTTTGAAGCACTAAGATGCGCTAACAAAGTACTAACAGAAAATCCTTATGAAATTATTAGTGCCTCCGAGTTGTGGCTGGATACGAAGTCAGCCACAGCCATTTTGAAGTCGAATAACTACTTAACGCTAGGTGTGGCTTCATTTTTCTTAGAGGCACTAACAAGTACTAATGAAGCACTAACAAAAACTCGTATGAAATTATTAGTGCTTCCGAGTTGTGGCTAAGTGCGAAGTCGGCCACAATGCAATAACTACTTAGCGGTAGGTGTAGCTGCATTTTTCCTTGAAGTACTAAGAAGCACTAACAAAACCCATATAAAATTATTAGTGCTTCCGAGTTGTGGCTAAGTGCGAAGTTAGCCACAGAACTTTGAAATTCAATAACTACTTAGCGATAGGTGTGGCTGCATTTCTCTTTTAAGCACTAAGAAACACTAACGAAGCACTAACAAAAACCCATATAAAATTAGTAGTGCTTCGTAGTTGTGGCCAACTTCACGTAGCTCTTTTTCTTTTAATAAAGTTATTAAAATGATCATTATTAATTCATGCAACGGCACTTGTGTCATCTCAATGCAACTGACTTTATACACCGGCCAAACTTTTACACGGATACTCAAATTAGACAATAAAATTGTTTCGCAACATCCTCAGAATATTTATGTACAAGTTTATAAAGCTTTTTCAAAGTACGCTACCCATTAATCCTCATATCCTGGCAATAAATCAATGAAGAGGAATGTTTTCCAGGAATAATATCCATAGTAAATTACAATGTAAACATCCAAAATTGATTATGTAAAGTTTCCGAAAGTACAACTACTAATGATCCCTGGTTGAGTTAACACTGCTTGAATACTAACGCTGTAGTAGTCAATTTTTTAACCTGATTATAGTAGGTCTGTAAAATATTTACTGTAAACTTTGGAAGAACCCATTGAAGCCGTACACCGCGGATATACATTGTTTCTACATTTACTGAAAAAACAAAGAACCTTAATGGAGGATGGTAGATTGTGGAAAGAGTAGGGTATAAAAGGACGTGTCCCACATATATCCCTTCAGCTACTTAAAAGAGACGAAAACCTTTTATTACAATTCTGTAGTTTGGAAGTGTATAATTTATTTCCACGTAATGACAAGTTATCCTGGTCTTTGGGTTTAATGGAAATTATGCATCAAAGAAAATCTTATGCGAACCGTGGAGAGCTGTATTACCCTGAAGAAAGCAACCCAGCTCTCATAAAGATTACAGCATTCTATCTTAAAAGGTGGGGATATAAATGACCTTTAAGCTATTTTGAAAGGTTATAACTTGAAAGACGTCTTTCATAGATTAGCGCAACAAGCTCCTTAATTCATAAAAGCGTTTTGCAGAAGTTTATCCTTAAGGATTTTTTGCGGAATAACCGAAATCTCCTAATTTCACATTATATGTTGAGTAATCCAATTTTTTGTTTTAAAAGGATTAATTTAATCGCAGGAGAGTTTATTGTACTTTAATAAAAGCGGAAGGATCAGTAGACCATTTTCAGGCATCCTGCCACCTCATTTCCTCCAGAATCCCTCATTTCCTCACTCATCTGGACCAATTTACATGTAAATTCCCATAAGGAGTAAATGAGGGAGATGAATCCCCACCTGCTCTCTCCCTGTGGAACTCCTTGTGGAATTTTTTCCCAACCATTTTGATTACGTCACACCCGCATTCTTTCCACCCGCGAGATAAATCTTTCTCCACATTTCCACCCACGAGATAAACCTATCTTGTTTGGTATCAATTAATATTAGAATTTTCTCAGCTACCCAAATTTCTAGGAATTTTTAGATTGCATCACCCCAAGGAGCTACCCTGATTTTAAGATTTCTTACCTGTAGCGACTTTTGAGCGTTCTTATAAATTTTTTTAGTCATGCGATACATCTTCTTAGTCTAGAATTTTACGCAAAATTCGAATCTGTAAACAGATTTGAAATCGGACCACGCCCTGCAAAGTTACACATATACCTTCTGCGAGATAAATCTTTCTCCACATTTCCACCCACGAGATAAACCTATCTTGTTTGGTATCAATTAATATTAGAATTTTCTCAGCTACCCAAATTTCTAGGAATTTTTAGATTGCATCACCCCAAGGAGCTACCCCAATTTTAAGA